>PVKU01001382.1:0-190808 GCA_004027475.1 Anoura caudifer
TGAATATGTGTTTCAAAACCACAAATGGTCCAGAGGAGGTTTGGGAATGAGAGAGTTAAAATTTCTAGGGGAGGAAATGGAAGGAACTGACATACAGGCACAATGAGGAGCCTGGGGGAAGGAAGGCTGGCGGGGCATCTGGGGAACACACGAAGAGTCTGAATTTGAAGTCTCTGTCACTGAACTGTGAGGAATAACACAGGCCACGCTGAGGGGATAGTTCTGCAGGGGACCTGGAATTCAGAGGTTATGGGGAGCCATCTGGAAGGGGATGGCTTTGGGGAGGTTGGAAGAACAGTTGAAAAGGAGGGAAGGGAAGCAGGCGACTTTCTTTCCCCCTCCCGTCCTCCTGCAAGCCCTGGGGCCACAGACCTGCCCTTGTTGTCACCTGGGAATTCTGCAGGCTCAGAGCCCACTTGCTCCCTTTCTAGTGCTTTCCCTGACAAGCTGTACTGGGGAGAGCATCAGGATAGCTGAAGCCCACCCCTTAAGAACCAGCACTTACAGACAAGTTTCTCATCCTCTTCCTCGGATTCCACAGCAGAGGGAGGGAACTTCGCACCACCCACCAAATAGCTCTGGCCATGTGCTTGGTTCCCTCTTCTAATTCAGTTGCCGCGCCCCCCAGTCCGTTGGCCACATGCCCGACTTCTCTCCACCCACGTCACTACCTCTTTGGTTGGTCCAAGCCTGTGGAGGAATGCAGCCACCTCCTGATTGCTCGTCTCACTCCTCCTCCAATCCATTCTCCCAAACGCCTCTGATGCTAGTCGCCTGGTTGATGCTCACCTGGCCAATGCTCACCTGGGCATGGCTCCCTGTTGTCCTTAGCAGGGAATTCAAGATAGCTGGTGATGCACCGCCCGAACTGGCCACCCACCTCCCACATGAGCCTTCATCCCTTTTGGGTCAGAAAGCTGCCTTATAGGGACCTTGGGGACATACGCTTCTCTCTCTGGGCCTAGATAACTCCTCTTCGGTCAGCCTAAGCCTAACCAGCGTCTTCCAGTAGAACCTTCCACAGTGATGGGTATGTTGGGGAGCATCCACGTAGCTCTTCAGCCCTTGAAATGGGGCTCCTGGAAACTGAATTTGCCATTTATTCCATTCTAATTAATTTAAAATTGAAAAGCCACATGTGGTTTGTGGCCAACATCTAGGAAGCCTCGGACACCACTTCCTCTATCCCCCCAAGCCTTCTGGAATCTCCCTCTCTGGCCTGGGTTAGACCCTCCTCCCTGCGCACTTCTGCCTCCCACACAGGCCTCATCGGTCCTCCTCCTGCCCCCACCGCGCTCCGCTGTCCCTGTGAAGACTGGCGCTGGGTGTGATTTAGCTTTGCGTGTGCAGATGTACTCCAGTGCCTGGCATCGAGGGGACACTTGGGAAACACGTGCTGATTCAATGAACGGACTAAACACAGATGCCTCAGGACTGTTGTGGTTCACTGCTTCTCCTGGCTGTGAAGGGACACCGCTGAACAGGAAGGGCAGGTTGGCAGAACCTGAGAACACACCTTCCAGGTTGTTCTGAGGGGGCCACCTTCCCGATGTCTTGTAAGATGACATATCACTTTATATGTGACAGGGAAGTGGCCATCCCTGGCAGGGGCCACCTAGCAGGTGCGGGAGGAGGAATGTGTGCAGCGGTGTGCTGGGAGCCGCACTCCCTGAGCGTCTCTCTTGGGCTCCCACGCTGCCGCCACATCCTGCACTGCCGAGGCCAGGTGTGTGGGGTGTGCTCCCCACTTTGGGGATGCCATGTGACACTATTCGGGTGTCCTGCAACCAGTTCCATCCTGGCACTGACCAGAGTTGGTGCAGACCCCACAGCTTAAGCGCTGGGTCCCAGGAGACTGACCTGCATTTCTGATGCCAGGCACAAGTTGTGAGTCCCCAGTCACCCCCAACGTCTGTCCAGCTTGGCTGCCGTCGGAGGTCCCCATGACCTCCCTCCTTGGATCCCCCAAGTGTTGGAACAGCTCACAGAACCCAAGGGAGCATTGCTGATGTCAGTCAGTTTATCCCACAACAGAGGATGTGACCAAGGATGCAGATGGACACTAGAGGAAGAGGGACCCGCGGGGAGTTTTGGGACAGTCCCAAGTGCAGGACTTCCATCCCCGTGGAGGTGGGGTGGTCACCCTCCCACCCCCTCCACATGTTCACCAACCCAGAAGCTCCGAGAACCCCCTACTCAGGGGGGTTTGTGGAGGCCTCGTCACAGAGGTACAGTCCATCCTTCACTACATTTCCAGCCCTTCTCCCGTCTGGATAATGGTGGGGAAGGCTGAAAATTCCAAGCTTTTTTTATTTTTAAAGATTTTATTTATTTCTTTTTAGAGAAGGGAATGGAGGGAGAAAGAGAAAGAAACATCAATGTGCCTCTCACACATCCCCTACTGAGGACCTGGCCCGCAACCCAGACATGTGCCATGACTGGGAATCGAACCAGTGACCCTTTGGTTCACAGGCCGGTACTTGATCTACTGACCCACACCAGCTGGGGCTGAAAATTCTAAGCTTCTCATCATAGCTTGGTCTATCTGGTGACCAGCCCCGAGATTCACCTCAATTAGGATGCAAGACACTCCAGGAAACTCCAAGGGAGTTAAGAGCTCTGTGTCAGGGACCAGGGACAGAAACAAATTTATATGTATTTCTTATTATTTTACTGGTAGAAATCCGGGGGGCCTGCTTCCCCCAAAATGCTCCTGCCAGGGGCCTGAGTATATGACTACACTGTGGCCACTGTGACAAATTACCTCAAGCTGGATGACTTGAAACAACAGGAATTTGTTCTCCTACAGTTTAGGAAACTAGAGGTCTCCCATGAAGGGGTCAGCAAGGCTGTGCCCGCTCCAGAGGCCCTAAGGAAGGGCTTGTTCCCAACACTTCCAGTGTCTGGTGGCTGCCAGCAGTCCTCAGCTTGTGGCTGCATCACCCCAGTCTCTGCCTCCACGGCCCCATGACCTTCTCCATGTGTGCCTCTCAGAAGGACACTTGTCTTTGGATGGAGGGCCTGGAGCACCCAGAATGACCTTGTCTCAGGTTCATTGACTTAATTACCTCTAAAAAAATTCTTTTTCACATAAGGTCATGCTCCCCATTTTGGGGGGTAAGGAGGTGGGCGTATCCCTTGTGGGGCGGCAGCCCTGCAACCTGCTGGAGCAGCCTTTTCAACGTCAGTGTCCAAGCCCCCGAGTTCCTTCCTCTGCCTGAGTATTTCAGCGTGCTGGCCCTGGGAAGGAGCGAGGAGCACCGACTGCACGAAAGGTGTAAATGATTTACCGCATTTTCTGCTTGTTTCTGCACAGAAGGGCTGCCTGCCAGGGAGAGGCCGGGTGCCCAGGACTGAAGGGGAAGGACGGGGCTCACTTCACAGTGGGAGTGGGGATCACGCAGACTCTGGTAAGGAAGCTCCTCGCCATTTCAAAATGAGTCTGAAAAATTGCAAACCATTTTTTATCCATATAAAGTGCAAGAACAATTAAAAAGAGGGGGGGGAATTATAGATGCAATGAGATTGAAGAGCTATATTAAGCAATTGTTGGTACTTTGACTCAAACTCTGTTAAAAAGAATGCAAGCCCTGGCTGGGTAGCTCGGTTGGTTGAGCGTCGACCCACACACCAAAAGGTCACAGGTTCAATTCTCAGTCAGGGCACATACCTGGTTTGAAGGTTCAATCCCTGGTTAGAGCACATACAAGAGGCACTGACAATGTTTCTCGCTTTCTCCCTCTCTCCTTCCTTCCCTCTCTCTCTCTCTCTCTCTCAAATTAATAAGCATGTCCTTGGGTGAGGATTTACAAAAAGAAAAAAGAATGTGACATTTGGGGAAATCTGAACAATGATTGGCTAAGTAAAGATATTAAGGAATTATGGCTAATTATACTAGGTGTGATAATGACATTTTGGCTCTGATTAAAGAAAGAGCCTTCTCTTTTAGGAGTAAATAGTGAGCCCTGGCTGGTGAGGCTCAGCGGATTGAGTGTTGGCCTGCAAACCAAAGGGTCGCTAGTTTGATTACCAGTCAGGGCACATGCCTGGGTTGCAGGCCAGTTCCCCAGTAGGGGACACTCAAAAGGCAACCACATATTGATGTTTCTCTCCCTCTCTTTCTCCAACCCCCCCAGTCCCCTCTCTAAAAATAAAGTAAATAAAATCTTTAAAAAAAAAGAAAGAAATAGTGAGATGTTGTACATGTAATTATATGATACATGGTATGTGATTCAGAGTTCAACAGGAGAGGGGGCAGAAATACAAAAAGAGAGGTTATGAGTTTTCGATTGTGATGGCTGCGTTATAGGAACATGGAGTTCATTGTTCTCCCCTCCCTCCTTGTATGTATTTTCTATAAGAAAAAGTTAATTAAGATTGAAAGTCACTGGAATCTTCACCACTGGGGAGTGAGGAAAATAACTGATGATGATGCTGTTCGATAAAATAGTGGACATATCTTATGAAGAATAATGGTGCCCACTGTGGAGCGCCTCCGTGGGCCAGGCCCTGTGCTGAGCAGCTCTGCAGGCCGTGCGGGATGAGACTGAGGCCTACGTGTCGACCCAGAGAGATGCCTAAGATGCCGTGTTCGATGAAAGCACACACACACACACACACACACACACTCACACATACACGCTGGAGTTTGCAGAGCACATTCCCAGTTTTGGAAGTTAAAAAATAACATATATGTCCTCCATGCTGGTGGGAATGTAAAATGGCTCAGCTGCTACAAAAAATTCTTTGGCAGTTCTTCAAAAAGTTCACTGTAGAATTGCCATACGACCCCCCAATTCCATGCCTAGGTGCCCACCCCAAAGAACTGAAAACAGGACTCAAGGCAGCACCCTTCGCCACCGCCAGAAGGTAGGTAGTGTGATGGTTTATGTTTGTGTCCACTTGGTAGGGCCACTGAGCCCAGATATTTGGTTGAACATTATTATTCTGGGAGTTTCTGGGAGAGTGACTTCAGGATGAGATCAATATTTAAATTGGTGGGCTTTGCAGAAAGCAGATTGCACTCTCTGCATTGGTGAGCCTCATTGTCCAATCAGTTCAAGGCCTCCATGGAATGAAGACCGACTTCCCCGAGCCAGGAGGAATCCTGCCAGCAGATGACTTCAGGCTTGTCTGCAAGCTAGGCCTTCCCTGGGTCTCCAGCAGATTTTGGACTTCCCAGTATTCATATTCACACAAGCCAGACTCTTAACATCTCTCTTGTTTCTGTTTCTCCGAAGAACCCTTAGTAATACAAGTGGAAACAACCCAAGTGTTTAACCAACAGACGCATAGGTAAACAAGCATATATTTACAGTGAAATTTTATTCCCCATAGAAAGGGTTGAAATACTGATTCATGCGACAAAATGGATGAACCTCAAAAACATTCTAAGTGAAAGAAGCCAGACATAAAAGGTAACCCGTTGTGTGATTTCATTGACATGAAACATCCGGAATAAAAATCATAGGGACAGAAAGTCGATGCGTGATGCCAGGGCCTGGGGAAGGGGCACTTTGGGGAGTTTGACTTAGCACAGGTGGATTTCACTGCAAAATTAACAAAGTACCTGCCCCGTCAGGATAAAATTGTGTCATCTTTGTAAATTAATCCCCCTTTTATACTGAATATTTATGAGCCTCTAGCCGCAGAACTGGTTGTGTCCTTGTCGGTCCTGCATTGCCAGAGGAGCAACTGACCTTATTAAACATCTGCTTTCTGGAGAAGCAGAACAGGTTGGTTCTCACGAACCTCGGTCACGCCTGCTCCTTCTCCACCATCTCTGTCCCTCCGTCTCCCTTCGGGCAGGGCTTCCAGGATGAAGAACTCAGATGATGGGGTAGTGTCGTGCTTGTTGTGCTGTTTTTGTCTTTCTAGCACCCATATGCCCTCTTCTTGGCATCAACCAACCCCCTGATTTCCTTCAGTGACTCATCGATCTCTAAGGTTTGACCAACTCTGAGGTTCGAGAGACTTCAGTTTCATCCCGTCTCTAGGAACAGGCACATGACCTGGCCTGGCAAATCAGAGCATCCTAGCCCTGCAGGCACTGTGACTGGCCCAGGGATGGGCACAGAACTCAAAAGGCTAATGATTTACCCACTGTCTTCGTCCATCTGTGCGGCTCCAACAAAATCCTGTAGACTCGGTGGCTTCTGAACAACCGGAATTTATTTCTCACAGCTCTGGAGGCTGGGAGTCCAAGATCAAGGTGCTGGAAGATTCACTGTCTGGTGAGACCCCACTGCCTGCCAGCTGCCTGCTTGCTGGTCCCTCACATGGCAGAAGGGGAAGGGAGCTCCCTGTGCGTGTTTAACAAGGGTGCTAATCCTGCTAATCACCTCCCATGGTCCCCACTTCCTAAAACCATCACATTGGGGGTTCGGATTTCACATAATGAAGTTTGGGGCAACAGTCTGTGGCAGACACTAACCTGAGATGTGTGCTAGAACTCTTGGAGAAAAGATAATCTCCCTTCTGCCATTGCTCAACTAGTAGAAAATAACCTACATTTTTTGGGACTACAATGAAAGCACAGGGAAGAAGCTAAGAGATGAAAAAAGACAGTTTCCTTTCGAAGAAATTTTAAATTTGAAATAATTTCAAGCATACACGACAGCTGAAAAAAAATGGTACATTGACCAAAAACTGCCAAGCAAAAGGACCTTTCACATTTGCTGGATTGTAAAATTGTCATTAATTTAATAAATTCCATTAAAAAATTTAATAAACCAGTATGAACATCCAAGATCCCAGAGAAAGCTGTCGTCTTGCTCTCCAGAAAGCAATTCTTGAAGGACACCCATCCTTTCAAGAGAGAAAAGTGACAAAACTGTCTTCTCAGAAAAAGAATGAATGTTTTTCATTCAGACCAGAGCTAACAAACGAATGTATCGGTTTTGAGGGTTTCTCATACAGCTTGGGATAAACTGAGCCCCATTACTTAGCAGTCCTCATCCACGGGTGTCTCCATCTCCTGGCTTGTTGATTTCAGCCTTGTGAATGGCATGTGTCCGGTAATTTATTGCTAATGTGGAAGTATTAGAGTTTGAAATGTCAGTTATGTACACAGCTGAGACAGATGGTTAGCACTATGATGTTTCTCTTCAGGCCAGACCTTATTCTAAGAACTTTAAAATGCCTTCTTGAGTAGGAGAGAAAAGAAAGAAGCGACAGCCTGTTTATTTATTTATATTTAAATATTTTATTTTTTTCTTTTTAAAAAGACTTTATTTTTTGGACAGGGAAGAGAGGGAGAAAAACATCAATGTGTGGTTGCCTCTTGTGCGCCTCCTACTGGGCACCTGGCCCATATCCCAGACATGTGTCCTGACTGGGAATCGAACCAGCAATCCCTCAGTTTGCAGGCTGTAGCTCAATCCACTGAGCCACCCCAGCCAGGGCATGGTTTTCAGCCTTGCAGTCATTTGGGGGTATCACCAAGCTGTAGATTTGTTTAGCAAGACCATGCTATCCATTGCATGTGTTGTCACGGGAAAACGTGTTGGGAAACTCTGGGCTTGCACAGGGCTTCCTAACCGTCTGTAAGGGCTGCCTGAGGCCTAACCCCTGTGCCCACTCATTGGGACTCATCAGAAAGTGACACTCCAATCAAAACTGGCTTAAACAACAATGGGAAGTTGTCGACTTTAATAACCGAAAGGCCCAGGGTTCAAGCTGACCTCAGATGTGCTGGGATCAGGGATCCAAGTCCCCATCTCCCAGCTTTGCTCTCCCTCCTATTGACTTTCTTCTCAGGCTGCACAGTGGCAGGGTAGCTGCCAGCATCCTCTGAGGCTCAAGTCCAACAGCAAAGAGCCTCTTTTCTAGAAGCTCCCTCAAAGTGTGCTGGGATTCAGGCTCATTAATCTGCACTTGAATCAGTTGATCTCTGTGACCAGCAGGACACCATGTGCTGATTGTGTTAGGCCTGAGTCACGTGGTTCACCTCTGTTCCAGGGGTTGGGAAGGCCCAGTCGGAACACATGGGTAATGGAAGGGGGGGCGGGGAGGAGTGAGCGAACAGCCCTTCCAAACACAAGCAGACGTTTACAGAGACAGGATGCTAGAAAGGCAATCCACAAGTGTCTACCCTGCCCCAAGTGACCACCTTGAAAATGCCCAGAAAGAACCAGGTGAAAGAGAATGCGTGGATAAGAGCCAATCCATCCCCAAGAGTGGGAAAAAACCACTCCACGATTCTCAAGAAAACAGATGATGTTATAACATGTCACGTGTGGTTAGAAGACACTTCTACTTCAAGGAGCCAAGGAAGCTGATTTTTCTTCGCTAGAAGACTTCTCAGAAAGTGAGTGACAGAGTGCAGCTTCCTCTGAGTGACGTGGCAGGTCTCAAAACTCTGCTTCCCCGGTGTCCTTCAGCCCCGTTTCACTTTTGACTCCTCCCTTCAGGCCTGCTTTGCTGGACCACAGGTTTGCTCTGGTCTTAAAGGAAATATCTGATTTTCTGGTAGCATCATTTAGAATGTATCCTGTAGTATAACAGAAAACGCTACTGCAGTTAATTAAGCCAGATGGTGGGGCGGAGGGCTAGGAGGGTGTGTGTGTAGGGTGTTTGATTTTTCTCAATAGGAGGTTCAGAAGCAAGACAGGTGGGAGCTGATATGGTGACTCAACAATGCTGTCAGGGACACGAGCTATTTATACTTTCCTGTCCCTAACCCTTAGCATATGTACCTTTGTTCTCCAGCTCAGCCACTCCTGCTGCAAGATGGCTGTGGTGCTACCTCAGCCTAGCTATTCCCTGGCTATGTTCATGTCCAGTCCGAAGAAGGGAGACAGGCCAAGGCTCTTTTTTTTTTAATGTGAGGCCTTGCCTTTTTATGTGAAAAGTATTAATTTTATATATATATAAAATTTCTAAAAATGGTAACTTCCATTACCATTTAGTCCCCTTATAACCCCCTCCACCCAGCAATGGGCTTCGATTTTACCATCTGGGAACTAGAGACAACAATACTAGCTTACATCAGCTACCAGGTGGCAGGCTGTTCAGTGACAGTAGGTACTTTGTCTCTTGTTCACTGGGTTCCTGGTGCCTAGCGCAGTACTGGAGCACAGTGGGAACCAAGAAAGCTGTAGAATGAGTTCCCCTGGACTCTGTATCCCTCAAAGAGCAGGTTCTTGGCAAATAGGGGGAGGTGGGTGCCAATAATGGAAGCTGCACACTTGCTGGTGTGGTTCAGTGGACTGAGTGCAGGCCTGTGAACTGGAAGGTCGCCCTTGGATGCCCAGTCACAGCACACGCTTGGGTTGCCGCCCAGGTCCCCTGTTGGGGTGTGCTATATTTCTCTCCCTTTCCTTCTCCCTCACTTCGCCTCTCTCTAAAAATAAATAAATAAAAACATTTTAAAAAATAAATGGAAGCTATTAGTATTGGAGTCGGAATCTATTATTATTGGAATCAAACGTGCTTGGGAGCAGGATCTTCTTTCACTGATATCATCTACTAGGGGCTCTTTGGTGAGGAGGAAAAGACTTTTACTGAATAAAGATGTCCGAGTGGAGGCCACTCTGGAGGAAGAGATTATGCCAGGCGGTGCCTCGGGCTCCGAGTTCTGAGCAGAAAATTTAACGATGGTGGTGGTGGTGGCGGCGGCGGCGAATGAAATTGGCAGGGAAGGAGGGGCATGGGGTGGAGGACAACGCAAAACAAAAAAAAGGACGCCCCCCCATTTTTGTCCTAATCTTTCCCTAATGGCCACAGCCCTGCAAGTGTTGTAGTGCTGCTCCCATATTACGAATGGGACCCAAAAGCAAAACCCACCCGAGCGTGGGCAAGACTCCCAGGCTTCAGCTTCCTGTGGGGAAGCCCTGGGATGAGATCAAGGCGGACGTACCACACCTGCAAGAACAGGTAAACACGGAGAAGGCGATGAAAATGTGAGGGTGGTGAGATTGTGGGCGACCAGAAAAACCTAAATAGCGCTGACATTATCTTTTAAAGAATAATTCTGCCAACGTAGGAACAAGGTTGAATGAAACCAAACGCTTTTTCCAGCCGTGATCTCCCCGCAGAGGACTGACTTATCCACCGGGCTCGAGATCAGTCAAGATTCCAGGATGCACCCCAGACTCTGTGACAAAGTTCTGGCTCATTGACCCGGGTCCCAGCGGATTCCGCTACAGGTTTCCGCGGTTTCAACCAGCAACGACCCCGCCCCGCCTCGCCCCGCCCTCGAACAGGCAGTCAGACCGCCTTCCACAGGACCTCTCCCGCGGTTAACGAGCACCGCCTACTGGCGGTCAGACTCTCCACCGCTTGGCCCCGCCCCCGAACGAAACGCGCATGCTCCCCAATTCCCCACCGCCTTCCTGGCTTCTCGCGACAGCCACCCAGAGGCGGCCTGAGTCTCGCGATAAAGGCTCATTGTCTCGCGAGACCGCGCCGGCAGACGGGCTCTCGGGTGGCCCTAGCCGGAGAAGAGGAGTTGCATGTGTCGCTTCAGCTGGCGGTAGTGGCGGGAGTGGAGGCGTCGGCAGCTGTAAGACCGCCTGGGTAACGACCCCTCGCGCTTTTCCCACTTCGGAGAAATTCGTGTAGAAAATGTGGGGAAAGCTGAGGTGTAGTTCGGCGGAAGGGGGCCGGGCCGGGCGTCTCCACATCCCCGCCCACATGGGCCCCGCAGGTGCCCTCGGGATTGCCCCCTCGCTTCAGTTCTCCCCTCTCACACCGGGGCTGCCCTTGCCACACCAGTGCCGTGACTTCCTGCCCCTTCCCGGCTGTCCTGCCCCAGTTTCCCTCTGGAGTCTCTGGGCTCCCCACCCCCTCCCGCTCCCATCCCCTTTCCTGACCCTGCCCTCCGGGCATCTCTGGCTGCCCACCCCTTCGTAGGTTCTTTTCTTCCACCTGCGGTGCGGCTTGTCTCTCTTGCTGCAGTGTGCTCCCCTTTCATACCACCCCAGACCTCTTGCCCTGTCTCCGCCGAAGTTGTCCTCCGCATCCTTTCCCACCATTAGTTCCTCTTTTACTAGCGCCCCCTCCCCGGCCCCATTCACTTGCTTCCCTGTAGACCTTATACAGCAGGGCGTGGCCGGAATTGCTCCTGTTTGTGGATCCTCCTGGAGGCTGGTATTCCTCAGTTGGCCACAGAGATGAAGCCGATTTGGAGTGGGGGCCCTTGGTGGGAGGAGGCGAGAGCAGCCCCGAACGCTGCTTCTGTGGCGTCTTGGTCCGGAACTGTGAAGATGTGTGCTTTTCCGTGCCCACAGGTGCGTGAGATGGCTGCTGACATTTCTGAGGCCGGAGGGCAGGACTGCAGAGGCGACCCCAGGGGCAATCCCAAATCAGACGCAGATTACCCGCTGCGAGTCCTTTACTGCGGAGGCAAGTGCTGCAGGGTGTTTCCTGACTGTGTCCCTTTGCTTTGTGATGATAGAGCCACACTTGGTCCTTGCGAGCCTTTTCCAGCTGCCTCTGTCATTGGGTGGGTCCTTAACTGGGGAGGAGGCACTGGGATTAACCCATTTCCTGACCTGTGTGACCAGTTGTTGGGGAAGCTAATGGTCCCATTGGAGTAGAGACAAGGAAAGAGTTGTTTTAGCCTGGCGCCCCTGGCCAGTCTGGCTTCTAGAGGAGGGCTTCTTTGAACACAGATGCTGGGTCTTACCAGATGACAAGGAGGTGGAGAAGAAAAGATCATGTGGCGGGTCTGGAGAGGCGGACAGCTCTGTGTTAATATATTTAACTATTGGCCAATTCCCACATTTGTGTTCATACATTGTATTAGAATTTCCTCCAGACAGGGAGGGTGTCAGGAGTGGAAGATGATGAGGTTTCAGTGGTGGGTAGCAGGAGTCTTGGGAAAGTGTTCTTGGTTTGATTAAAAATATATGTATATGTCAGCTTCAATCAGATTTTTATTCCTTTTGAGTATTTTTCCTCATTTTCAGTAAAGACCTATTTGTGAATTATGATGCTCTAATTTTATTAGTGTCTTGGAAAGTTTCAGGAAACTTTGAAGGTACAAGACAGTAATATTAACTTTTTTAAGTAAGTATTTTTGACTACTTATGTGCCTAGCAATGTTTTAGGTGCTGGGGACTCCATAGGACATAAGTCAGGGAAGGTCCTTGTTTTCGTGGACCATACATGCTGTGAGTTGAGTAGAGACCTCGCCTGGAGACCAGGTGCTGTGCAGGGAGAGGCGATGTCACTGAGTTCAGGAATTGTACCAATGTGTCCTTCATCGAGTATCTTTGATAGTAAAATAAAATTAGTATCAAATCAGTAAGAGAGTGGGGGAAACTTTTGTTTGGTTGGTTGAGTCTTGCTACAGTATTGGTTATATTTGGTTATATCATTTGCCTTTGGGATCAGGGGCTGGCATTACCAGCCACATGACATTATGCAAGTCAGCTAGCTTCACTGAGGGCTAGAGGTGTGTTTCTCGGGGTCTGTGGAATGAAGATGATGATGGCCTCTCAAGTCAGATGGTTTGTACAGTAGAAAGCTTCTGGTACAGCAACTAACACAAGAACATAGTGCAGTAAGCACTAACTGTTATTACTATTATTACTCTCATCAGAAAAGTGTACTAGTGTAGTCAAGAGCTGTTCTTGTGTCCTGTTTGATCAAATTGGAGACTCCATATTTTGTAAGATGTGCCATTATTTTAAGTTCCACTGAGAAAGAAAAACATGGTCAGATTGACGTAGTATAATTCTAAGATTATCCTTATAAAAATGAAAAAAACCCTTAGAATTGGCAAAATGCAGTGTACAGAAACCATCCTGTGCAGTGGCCTGTGTCTCTTCTGTGGTGGCTTTTGAACAACTGCAGCAAAGATGCCACCCCCCCCAACACACACACGGTGCTGTTGACCAGAGGTTCCTAAGCGTTTTGAGAAAAGTTTGTTTTCACTTCACTACCTAGTTTGTTTTGATATTCCAGACACTAGGATGGAGATCATGTTAATTGTTCCTTGAGAGCTTTAAGGTCCAGTTCTGGCAAAGCATTTAGGGAATGTTAAATGTTCAATTAATTGGTAAACTGACTGTAACTATGAATTAGGAGTTCAGGAAAGGGAGGGATCTTTGTTCAGAGGGAAGTAGGGAATTTCTAAGGAAGTGGGAAACCGGGGGCAGTAGGTAGACTTTGCAGGGAAAGGTGAAGGAGCTCATGAGAACGGTGGCAGGTGTGGCACGGTGTCCTTGGGGAGAGGGAGCGCTAGGGCTGGTGGGAGCAGAGTGCTGGTTGGGGTGTAGTGAGAAACAAGGGTAGCGGGGTCGGGAGGGGGTCGTCATTTCTGGGAAGACAGTTGACTTTAGTTTTGAGACTTCCAACTCTGAAGTCAATCTGAGTTGGATTCCTGGCTTGGCCATTTACTCCTTGTGTGGCCTTTGGTTCCCATGTTTATAAAATGGATATCAGCAGAGACTACTTCAGAGGGCTGTTGCGAAGAATAAATGAAGCATAATACTCCCAAAGGCTCCACCTCCTAATACCATCATATTGGGCAGAGGATCTTAAGGGACACAAGGAACTCCTGGGGGACATGAGAGTTCAGACTAGAGCAGAGTTTCATGGGTGGTGGCACCCTGTTCTTCGTGCTACAGCACCTCAGCAGGGGCGCGAGGCCTGGTGCTCCGCCACATGATGTGAGGTGTGCAGGGGACTGCGTCAGCTTTGTCTTGAAAAGCAGGTTTACCAGTAGTTTGTGATCCGTGGAGGGAGGCTAACTTTAAAGGCAAGTAACAGTGAACTGAGAAGGGTTGTCAGATTTTTTCATTGTGTTAGAATTTCCTGAACTGAATGTTATTTGAAATGGTATATCAAGTTTTATAGCTTTAGTGTGTTTGCTGTAATGATATTTAACCTATACTTTATACTGCAAATGTAGCCTAACACGTGCACCTGCTAGTATTTGAACTTGAACTGTGTGAGTTATAGAGCTCTGTTTAACTAGGGAAAGCTTTAGTAAATTTGAGGTAGAGACGCTAGATTTCAGTTTTCTCCTGCCACATACCTGTGGTCATGCAGCTGGTAACCTGTGTCATCGGATGAGCTGCTCAGCCTTTTTTACGGGGCTTCATCTACAAAGTACGAAACAGGTCACTGTCATCTGGCTGGCACATGGCTGCTGCCCGTGGGTGTTGTGTGATGTCCTTCAGGGGGGAAGGGAATGAGCTTCAGAACAGACGAGGGTTCGTATCCTGCTCCGCTAACTAGGGGCAAGTGGTTTGCTTACTCTAAGTCTCATTTTTTCACCTGTATCTGACAGATACAATCATTCTTAGCTTATAGGGTTGTGACAGTTAAACATAATCATAGATAAACCTCCCAGCAAAGTGCCTGACATAACAGGTGCCCAGCCTGTGGGCACTTTTGCCCTTAGTGACAACATGCCTCTCTTCGCCCTCCCACATCTCAGGACACCGGGCCCACTCACCTGCTCCGTGTTCACTGTAACAATAACAGCAGACTAAGCAATGGACCCAGGAATAGGATTATAGTTAAAACTGGGAAACCATGTGAGTTCTCTGGTCCTTTGGCCTGTGTAAGCTTTGCAGTGACAAGATTGAACTGGCGTGCCTTCTAGCTCCATAGTTTCTTGATCTCATGTAGCATAAAATGAAAAAGGAAAGGAAAAGTGTACTGCAAAGAAATGGTAGAGTGCCATGGAAGTTCACAACTGTATTCGTATGAGTAAAAAGCAGTGGCTGTGCTGACAGCGCCGTTGGATTCCCAGCTCCGTGCAAGTGATGTTGTAGGGGATGTGGTCCTGTCCTAGCTGGTTTCAGGCCCACTCAAGTGGTGATGCCGAAACTGTAAGGTATGTGAGACAGTGTAGTGGGATGTTTCATCAACTCAAGGAGTCGGTCTTTAGATCAAAAAGATCTGGATAATATTTCCATTAACCATGTGACTCATCTTAAAGAAGGTAGGGCATGGTGAGTAGCATCTGAAAAGTAGTACAGAAAAAATACAAGAAAAAGTAGAAATGAGGCCTTTTATCAAGTTTAAAACAAGTTATGATGAGTGCTGGGTGTGTATGTGTGCATATATACATATATTTAAACTTTTAAATCTTCTCTCCATTTCCGCAGTGTGTTCATTACCAACAGAGGTAAGTTCTTTTAAAATTCTTACACCTCTGCATTTGAAGCCTTTGCTTTTGTAGCTTGCTTGAGAACTTCTTATTTTTCATTTTCTTTTCTTTTTTTAAAAAGATTTTATTTATTTTTAGAGAGAGGGGAGGGAGGGAGAAAGAGAAGGAGAGCAACATCAGGTGATGAGACAAACATTGATCTATCAGTTGCCTCTTGCACGCCCCCAACTGGGACCTGGCCTCGCAACCCAGGCACGTGTCCTGACCAGGAATTGAACTAGCAACTTTTTGGTTTGCAGGCTGATGCTCGATCCACTGAGCTACACCAGCCAGGGCTTATTTTTTTTATTCTATCATTCAATAGTAGATTTGCAATCTTTTTATAGAGAAATTTGGTTTAGAATACTGTTAATGGTCTTACAAATTGTTTTCTTTAGATTTTGAGTTATGAGTACACCTTTTGGACTCGGCTATCCAGTTTGGATTTTTACATGGAACTCATGAGTAGTCAGTCAGCCAATAAAATAAGAGTAACCTTAATGCCAAAATTGGAAGTACACGCAGAGGGAAGCGTGAATTATGTGTAAGATTTCTGTTGACAAGCTTCTCAGTCAGGCTTTCTGGGTGAGCTATGGAAATAATGGGACACCTATGTGCCCAGAGCAAGAAGTAGACGCTCATTTTCGACTGCTTGCCCCCTTTCTGCACACCCCTTCTGTTTGATGGAGAGGGACCCACGCACTGCGGGGAGGCAGGGCCACGTCCCTTCTCACCTCTGGTTTCTTAAAGTTCAGCCAGGGGGTTTCCTGGTGGAGTGCGGGTTTCTGTGGGTGAGGTGGCAGGCAGAGTTAGTTAGCTTTATTCTTTATGTAGCAAGTGCAGGGAGTGATTGTAAATTAAAATATATTGGATGGTTGAAAATATTTTGTTGTAACTCAGTTTGTTCTTTTCCCCCAGTACTGTGAATATATGCCTGATGTTGCTAAGTGTAGACAGTGGTTAGAGAAGAATTTTCCGAATGAGTTTGCAAAACTTACTGTAGGTATGAACTTTTCTTTCTTTCATTAAAGCTTATATGCCTGAAACAAATGCACATATGACATTGTTTTAAAGATGGAAGTCTTCCTTTAGTAGGATAATTATAGAATTATAATCTCTTTCTACGAACTTTAAAACTACGGTATGTTCTTAGGTTAAAATTTGTTATCAAAAATCACACAGTGCATCATGTGTCTTCTGTCTGAGACAGGGTATGTCAAGATATCACCTTTTTTATGTAAAGAAGAGTAAGTCATCTAGAGGCAGATATATTTTCATTCATTTAAGCAATATACAAAAGGTGTGTTTGAAAGTTATATTCTAGAAGGGGAGACAAAATAAGGCAAACAACGTAATTATGTTAAATGGTGTTAAGCAGGGAATGAAGAAGTAAGAATTACTGGGGAGGGAATTTGAAATACTAGGTAGTGGCCAGGAAAGATTTTGCTGAAAAGATGGCACTTGAGCAAACCTGAAGGAAATGCGGGAGCGAGACTTTAGAACTCTGGCGGAGACCACCCTGGGCAGGGACGCTGCTGGGCACAGGCCCTGGGCACCAGCGTACTCAGGGAGCAGCAGGGCGCCCTTCGTGTCTTGAGCTTATTGGAGGAGGGGAGAAGGGTTTGAGAAGAGGTCAGCGAAGTAACGGCGGACCACATCCCAAGGGCCGAGCATTTTACTCTGAGTGAGACGAGGTGCTGTTGGAGGGGTTCGAGTGGAGGAGAGAGAAGGTCTGACTCTCATTCAGCAGCATCTCTGTGGCTGCTGTCTGAATAGACAGAAGAGGACACAGGCAGCAAAGCAGGGACACAAGCTAGGAGGCTCCTGCCAGAGCCATTCAGGATTTGATGGCAGCCAGAGCAGATTGGTAGCGGTGGAGGGGTGGGGAGTGTTCCGGCTCTGGGTACATTTTGAAGGTAGAGCTGACAAGATTTTCTGATGCCTTGCCTGTGGGGAGTGAGTAAGGGGGCCATCTGGGGTTTTAGCCGAAGCAACGAGAGTGGAGGAGCAAACTCGCTCCATGGAGACTGGTAGAAATGAAGGCAGGCGCAAGGTGGAGGGAGAGCCCGGGCTGGGAAAGGCTTGTTGGGTATGCTCATATTATCCCACTGTGCGCTGCTTTGATTTCCACCTTGTTCCCGGGAGGCACGCCCTTGAAACCACTTAAGGCCCTTTTGGAGGTGAGCTGTGTAGCCACTGCCAGTGGCTGGGTGACAACCGGCAAGCCAGGTGTTGTGGTCAGTCTGCACAGTTGGCCTGGGGCTGATGTGACCTGAGGAGCAGGCGGGGGGATCTCTTCTTATTCAAGACCGGGCTTCCTGTTAACAAGATCAGTGTGTTTAGGTGCTGTCCACTCCTGCAGAATCTTGAGTGTGTTACACTCCTTTCATGTGGCTGAAAAAAAATTGTCATCACATAGCAAAGACTTTGTTTTGTCTTCTATCACCAGACACAAGGATTTCAGAATCAGATTGGAAGGACTCCAGCAATATAGTCATTTGCTTTATAAATGTCACACTCCATTGTTGATGAAATTACTTGTTTGTGTATGGGGTTGCTCAAAGGTGATTTTTTTTTAAACATTAGTAGGAAGTGATGTTAATGCTTTTGGATTTTGTTTTTACATGTAGAAAACTCACCCAAACAAGAAACTGGAATTACTGAAGGTCAAGGAACAGTGGGGGAAGAGGAAGAGAAGAAAAAACAAAAGAGAGGTGAGACCTAAATCCATGATTTCCTGTGCACGACCCTGCCCCCCGCCACCGGGAGAAGTAAGTCATGGAAGCATTTCTAGAGAGAGCGACAGCTACCTGTTCCTGGAGGTCCACTGTGGGTCGCTTCGCGGTGCAAATCGCACTGTTGGGGGCTAGCATGTGGCAGGGTTTGTGCTCTTCACTGTAAATTAGGCTTAAGAAAATAGGCTTTATTTGCCATGTACACATAAAAAGCAAGCAGCCAACTCGCTGATGATTTGAAAACTTTATATAAAGTTCTTCTCATTACTTCTGACAGCTCAGTGAAATTTCTCTCCCTTACTGGTGGCGTCCGCCTCTCTGTCCTAGGACTAAGTCTTCCTGCTCTGGGTCCTGTCCCTGCCTGTTTCTTCTTCCTTCCTTCTCCCCTCTGACTGAAATTAGCTTATTGAGTATTTTCAGGACTTTGCACCTTGTAAAAAAAGAGTCCCAGGAGCCCACATCTTTCTTTGCCTTATCCCTCTGCTTCCCTTCTCAGCCAGGCTTCTTTAACAGGAAGAGGCTCACTGTCCTGTTGCTCACTGCTCAATGCCTCGTCTGTCCTAACCTGACTTTCACGCCAGTGGAGCCCCTCTGATGAGGGTCACCAAAGGCTCAGTAATTGCTGAATAATAAGGGCGTTTGCTTACCCCCATTGTGAAGTGTTGTACTTGCTTGGTTTCTGTGACAGTTTTTCCCATTCTGTAGTGAAGACTTCTCCCGTCTTCCCCACAGACTTCTCATCTCCCTTCTGTCTCTCAGAAGTTGGTGTCTCCCGGACTCTGCCCTCTGACCTTTTCATTCTGCATGTTGTTCTTGGGTGATTCTTCCACACTTGTAACCTCTGCCCCCACTCGACACTCACATTCCCCAGTCTATATCTCTGGTCCTGGCGTGCATCTCTAGACTGGAAGTATGCATGGTCCTGCCGGCACCTCAAGTGTAGCCCTTCCAAAATACACTCAGGCCCAAATCTGCACCTTCTGTCTTCCCTGGGTTGGTTAGTGGCAGCACAGTTTATCCAATCATCTGAGCCAGAAATCTGGGACCTGTCCGAGGGTCTCTCATGTTGTCCCTCTTAGTCAGCTCTAAGTTCTGTTACTTTTCTTTCTTACACTCTCTGTTCTGAACCAGTAGTTGCCATTGCTTTGTTTTAGAATTTGATTCATTTTGCCTGAACTAATGTGGGCGCCTCCTCAGTGGCCTGTAAGCCTTATTTTTCACAGACCCACCCTCTACACTGGAGGGTGATCTTGATAAAACACAGATTTGGTTATTTCATTCCCGCATAGTCATTCAGTGGCCTGTCTTCTTCCTCAATGTAAAATCAAGCAGCAAAGCTTGATGCGTTACCCTTTAATGACTGTTATGTGATCTTTTGCTTTTCTGGCCTCATCCGCTACGTATCCATGCGCGTCTTTCACCAAGACAGGTACAGTTCTCAAACACATGCCTGTTCTTGTCTTTGACCTTGCTCCGTTTTCCTAGAACGTCCTTTTTTAAACTTCTCCAGCTTGGACAATTCCTTATTCTCTAAGAGCCTCGATGCTGCTTCCACTAGGAAACTGTTCTGTCCTTCAGAAAGCCGTTTCTCTTCGACATGCTGTACTCATGGGTCCTGTTAACCGTAGATAGTGGGTCGCTGTAATCATTTAACTGTTTTTGTCTCACTTCACTAAACTAGAATTGGAGGGGCAGGGACTGTTTTCTGTTCGTTTTATGTCAGTGTTTGGCATGTGTTACTTAAATGTTTATTTGTTTATTCTAATATATTTTTTAAAGATTTTAAATTTATTTTTAGAGAGAGAGAAAGGGAGGGAGAAAGAGGGAGAGAAACATCAATGTGTGGTTGCCTCTCATGCTTCCCCTAGTGGGTACCTGGCCCACAACCCAGGCATGTGTCCTGACTGGGATTGAACCGGTGACCCTTTGGTTCGCAGGCCTGCACTCAGTCCACTGAGCTGCACCAGCCAGGGCTGACTTAAATATTTATTGAAAGAATGTTCACTCATGCATTCACTAATTTTGTATTAGAAAAAGACACTTTAGAAATTAATAATTGGTACCTTTTCAAAATAACAAATCTAAAGACAGTATTCTCTAATTATGTTAAAAAGTGAAACAATTAATGCTCAGCTCTTTCTTAATATATCAAGGTGGAAGGGGTCAAATAAAACAAAAAAAGAAGACTGTACCACAAAAGGTTACAATAGCCAAAATTCCCAGAGCAAAGAAGAAATATGTAACAAGAGTGTGTGGCCTTGCAACTTTTGGTGAGTTGGCTCTTAAGTGTGTTAAAACATGTGAAATATATATATATATATATATTTTTTCCCTCTCTTTTTAAAAATCTGGTATCATGAAAATTTCACAGGTCTCTTTTTAGCTTCAAAATCAAATTCTGCAGAATTAATTTTTTTACAGAGGGAACTGGTTTAACTTTTTCCTTTCCAGAATTTCTGCTTGGACACATTTTATGTAGAATGAGGAGGGTGAGGTAGGGCTCCCTTTGAAGTCTACCAGTGCCGCTTCCCTGGCCCTGTAGGCTTGGTGGCAGAGAGTCGAGGTCTGGCTCATCCCCCCGGGAATGTCAGCAGAGGGGAGGGAAGGCAGTAGGTGCAGAGGGACTTGCTTCAGAGCCTTGTCAGCTCCTGGCGGCCTTGACTGCACAGCGGGACTGGGTGAAATGGTACACCACGGTTCCTTCGTGTGACAGCATGGGCTGCAGAGCGCTCGCTGGGCCACATTGTAAACACTAGGTTTGTTTCCCTGCTGTAAATTGTTTTTTCTGAGAGAGATAAACAAAAGAACTTCATTGTGTCCAGAAGTGCATATGTGATGGAATTGTGTTACTGGGTTTATTTTGGTCTTACTGTGTGAGTAGTGAATACTATGGGTGATGTTATTTTTATAGATTGAGGTTTTATTTGATCTTGAATCTTTGACTATTTAAGACCACTGCCTGTGATAGTAACTATTGCTCTGAAAGGAACATGAAACCCATTAATATGATCTGTTTTATGAATTTAAAATGCAGACCAAATTTCAAAATGGAAAACTATCTTTGACATACAATTCTCATTATAGTCTTGCTGTCTCTTTCCTTAAAATAACAGAAATTGATCTTAAAGAAGCACAAAGGTTTTTTGCTCAGAAATTCTCCTGTGGTGCCTCAGTGACAGGGGAGGATGAGATCATCATTCAGGGAGACTTTACAGATGACATCATTGATGTCATTCAGGAGAAATGGCCAGAGGTGCGTATATGGACCACGTCCATCTACAGAGAAGTTTTGAAAGCAAGTTGCTTCCATGTTATTTGATACCACAGCTCATGGCCTGTGTTTATCCGTGTTTTACAGGTGGATGACGATAGCATCGAAGATCTTGGAGAAGTGAAGAAGTGATTTTGAAAATTTGTCTGTATTTAATGGTCTGAACTGAGAGTTGATATAGCCAAAGGGGGAGAGACCATTTGAAAAAAATATATATTTATCCTACAGTAAAACTGTAGACTACCCTCGCCCTTGGCATTCTCACTGTTCTGTACAAGGCTGCTTCTTTTTTTTATTGCCAAAGTCTGATAAACAGGGGAAACTGTCATGCTTATGCATGAAATAGAATTTAGTCAAATAAAAATTTTTGGTCACTTGGTACTGATGTTTCTCTTTCTCTCTTTTAAACTTTTTATTTTTGGAAAAACACTGTAGACTTTTTGTGGGAAGTTTATGTGTTATTTTTTTTAAATGGTCATGATTTACTCAAATCATGATTTAAAGCTGAATAATGTTTTACAGAATTTTAATTTGGCTTCATCGCCAGTAATAACTATCTCTTTGCTTCTTCGGCGTGCTAGTTTCCAGATGCGTGAGCCTCTGATAGATCTGTGGTTGAATCGGCTTCATTGTCACCAGGCCCACTTTGTGGGTGCATCTGCATCCTGTTGGTAGGAGTTCAAGCTGTTCTGTACGTTATTTGGTGAAGTGTATTAAAAGCCTTAACACCATCTGCACTGTTGGGCCCAGTAAGCCACTCCTCTGATGTTATCCTAGAGATGTAAGTCTTTTGTTCATCAGGACATTACTTGTAATGTCAAAGAGATTGCAAATAGTACAAATGAGTAACTAGGGGGAGGTTCAAGAAATGATGGTGCATCATGCGGTAGAATATCACGCATCGTTGTGAGTGGGAGGCCATTCACAGAGGCTGAGAGTCCCCGTTCCGCCTATACATGATGGTGTAACATTCTGCTGACCTGTTGCAGATACTATAAACCCATGTTCAATGTATCGTCTGGAAAATAGCAGTTGAAACGTTATTCTCACAAGAGAAACTGACAATTTTCATGAATGCACTAAATGAATTTAAACTTTGTTTTTATAAAAGGTCTTAAGTCAGGTGCTACAAATTGAAAAGACTCATGGTATTTTAATTGCTCTGGACACCTTTAAGAAATTTAGAACCTACTGTGGATTGCCATGCAAATTTACAATCTTGAATGAATATTTTTTTTTAATTAAAATTTTAGAACGTGTAGTAAAGATGTAAATTTTTAAAAAATTCTGCATTAACTGTGAATTTTACTAAATATGATTATTGTATGATGAAGCAAATTTATCCATCGAGACCATTTGGTGTGTGTTATGTGTATATTCTGTTGGTGCTGGAAGATGTCTGTGGGCCTGTACAACACATGACTTCAGAATGTAAAGATCCTTAATGTTCACAGTTCTTGTCAAATGCAGTTGCAATCCATTTGTAGGCAGCAGTGGATGTTACTGCAGGAAAATGCAGGATTAAAATCGTCCTTGTGTATATAGCACGTGTGAATCTCTTTCTTCAACCTGCGTTGAAAATGCAGCACAGTTTAATCTCTGATTAAAATAGAACAGGGATTGTTCCACTAATAGAACAGGGAGTAACTTCAATTCATACATTCTCCTTATGTGTGCTTCATGGAATGTTTTCACAGTCCAGTATTATTAGCAAAAATAATACTAGTTTTTGAACAGCCTTCTGTCCTAATATGTGTAAGAGATGTGCCATGATTAAGTTGGCAACTTCAATGCAAATACAGTTTTGATATGTAGTTTTTATTCATTAAAGAAATAGATGCTGGTAGTAATTTTAAATTTCTTTTTAGTTATTACATAGAAGCTTCGGTAAATCATCTGTTGCTTAAGATGTAATCCATGGTAGCTTTCTCACTCTTAATTAAAAATTACTACTTTAAAGATAATTCTATCTTTTAGATCCTATCTTTGTTATTTACTAAGATTACTTAGGAAATAGGAAGACTGAAAAAAGTCCATTTATCTCATCAGTTTGAAATAGACTGAGTGTAAAATCAGATGCAGTATAATTCTTAAAGCTATCAGAAAACATATCATTTAAAAGTTATATCTTCTCTAAAGATTTTGTTTTAAAAGAAGACTTCAGGAATGAACTTAAAATACTGAGGTTTTTGATTTGCAAGATCATAATAATAGTCTTGCTTCATTCAATGAACATTTACTGGCCATAATGGTGTAAGGTGAACCACGTTTCTTACTACCTGTACTCATGCTTCTATGGTGAGTGTTGGCGCATGGTCACTGGTGAGCACAGCATTTCTGGGCTTCCTAAAAACAAATGTAAATCTTATGATGGTGAAATTGGAAAAGTATTTGGATGAAAATGCTCCCCAAATGGAGAACTGACATTTAACCACATTCCTTTTGGCATCTCATTCCATCATGAAGCTGTATGTACCACATAGTAACCCACTGATAGGCTGTTTTTAACTAGTCAGAATTTTCTTTCTTGATTTTAAATTCGAAGGCATGAACTTGGTTCATTTAAACAAGAGTTTATCCTAAGGAGGCAAGTGTCACCCAAATTGGTAAAGCTTGAGAGCAAGAAATTGTAATTTTGGTTTCCATTTTCAGATTTTATAAACACAAGGGCATGTTTTGCTCATTCACAGTCAATCCAAAAGTAAAGCTGAAATAGTGTGAGACTATTTGCTACCAACGGTTAAGTAGTAGGGGGTGGGTGACCAGGGTTTACATGTGATCATAGTAATTTTTCACAGTTCAGTTCCTAGATGACATGGGTAGAAGGGGAGAGAAAGAGGGACTATGAAACAACACGTGAAAAAGCTTAGGTTCAGCCCAGAATGTGGTAAAATATTGTCAGGTTAAGGTTGCAAAATTTTTGATGCTATTCAAGAGCTACATCAAAAGCCCAAATCCCAAAAAACTTTGTTTTTTCCTTTTTATCTGCGATGCTTCGTTTAGAGCTGTCTGCTAGGCTGCCCAGCAACTCTAACTATAGCAGCGCTGGTCAGCCTCCATCTGTCTCCATTCGTTTGAATGGCAGGTATTCTCAGCGCCAGGAACGCACAGCAGCTGAACGGATCGAGCTCACCTTTCAGCAGGGCAGACAGGTGAGCAACCCCGTGGTCATAACCCAGGGCGATGGTGACAGACACATCCTTTACTCGCTCCATCATTTACTGGGAAATTGTAAAGAGCTGGTTTTTGCGAGCGGACGGTGAATAATGGATTGCACGTTCCCACATAAAAGAATCGCGAGCCCTGGGCCCAGAGCTGGAAGCATCAAACGTCGGGAGATCTGTGCCCGCCAAGAGGCACAAAGTCCGCACCGGCAGCGAGCTTCCCGCAAGGGGTCGCGCGCCCGCCGCGGTCTCGCGAGAGTGGGGTCGGCTCACCCCGGACAACGCGGTAGGCTGGGGTACCCCGGCGCGCGCTCAGTTGGGCGGGCGGTTTGGGTGGGCTCGCTCAGGACGGCCGAAGGCGCGGGGCTCGGGGCCTCGGGGTTCCCCTGCAGCTCCCGGCAGGCGCGCCTATGGCGTTTCTAAGGTGACGCTGCGCTCAGCGCCTTTCTCCGGGCGCGGAGGAAACACCTATGAACCCCTCGGCGACCTTCTTCGTCGGGCGCCAGGTGAGCAGCCGCCGGCGCGTCCGGGGTGCGACCTCAGGGTGCTGCGTGCACATTTGGCGACCGTGGGTGGTTTTTAAGGCAGGGTTCCTGCTTCAAATTTAAAACAGTACCCGTGTCGTCGAGGAAAAACGGAGTGTCACGTCCGTTTCCTTGTCCTAAAAGAAACTCGTTACCCGTCTAGACGCTGAGACCAGTGGCGGGACCAGGTGATGGCGTCTTAACGACACACAGCGGGCATTGGTAGAGCTGCTGTTCTCCGCGCAGCCGGGCTTCCGGCCCTTAATTTACTCCACAGGAGCCTCGTTTTACCAAAAAATCCCTGAAAGGGAACTTGTCCCAAGTTTGCATTAGTCTGTATATGATGGGATGAACTTTTCTGTATACTTGGCCTATTGCCTCTCATCCAATCCTAGAATGTATTGAATATATACTCCTTGCGGCGCGCTCCG
Source organism: Anoura caudifer (assembly GCA_004027475.1). NCBI lineage: Eukaryota > Metazoa > Chordata > Mammalia > Chiroptera > Phyllostomidae > Anoura > Anoura caudifer. Next base: position 25,235 of record PVKU01001382.1, read on the forward strand.
TGCTGTATCCACAGTAGATACTTGTTGAACGAATAAGTGAATGAACGAATTAATGAATGACCTCCCAAAGACTGGAATTCAAGTCTTGTGATTTGGAATCCCCTGACTCCAAATTCCATTTTCTGTGTTTAGTTTCTAATAACTGTGATTCACTCGTTGTTATTTACACATCATATTTTTCAGAAAGCTGGAATGATGTGATGTACTTGGGCTAGTGGTGAACTTTTCAATCTCGTCTTTAAGATAGAATTCTTAAAGTAACATGTTTAGTTCTTTATTTCATTCAGGGGGACAGCACCGTCTTTCGAAATGTAACTTACAGTCTTAATAATAGCTAATGTTTGTTGAGTGCCTGCTATTTGGCATGTAGCGTGAAGTACTTCACAGAGCTTGTCTGGCGTAATCCACACGACTCTTAAGAAGTCACAGTACTGTTGTTGCCATTTTACAGGTGAGGAAGCTAAGGCTTACTCACAGTGAAGTAACTTACCCGAGGTTGTATAGATCCCCCAAGTGGCTGCTTCTGGACTCTCCATGTGGTCAGACCAACTTTCCTGCACGAGACTTGATAATAACGTGTGCTTAAAAGGGAATGTACTGTAGATAATTTTGGTAGATGTAAAAATGGCATTGTGGTTATATGAAAATGTTCATTTTTAGAAATGCATACTGAAGTATGAATGAGTGAAATGTATTTTTTTTATTTTTAAGACTATTATTTTATTTTAGAGATTGGGGAGGGGAGAGAGAAAGAAAGGGAGAGAAATATCAATGTGTGGTTGCCTCTTGCATGTCCCCTGCCAGGGACTGGCCTACAACCTGGGCATGTGCCCAGACTGGGAATTGAACCGGTGACCCTTTGGTTTGCAGGCTGGCTGAGCTACATCAGCCAGGGCAAAATGTTTTTTGGGTTTTTTTTTAAATCAACAATAAGAAAAAAATATTGAAGCAGGTCACAAAATCTTAATGGCAGAACCTGGGTTCTGAGCGTATGCGAGTGTATTGTACTGTTCTCTGCCTTCTGTGTATGTTTCAAAACTTTCCTTTACAAAATTTGTGTTTTTAGTAGGTGTGTTGAGTTTGGACCAATCCCAATATTAAATTGTTCTTGGTAGATGAAGTATATGCGGATGTGTTAAACGTAATGAGAATTATTCACAGTTAACCAGTAGTTATTGCATGTTTCCCTGATGGCTCCAGAACTGCTGGGGCCACGGGAGGGATACTATTGCTGACTGATACAAGGAGAGCTGACTGCAGAGAAACCAAATGCGAGGATGGGTCTATTTGTGATTAGCCAATGGAGGCATTACAAACGGCTCCACTTGTCAAGTGGTGTGTGTGGTCTGACAAAGAGGTAGAAGCAGTGCACAGCAGGTGTGAACTTGCTTATGTATATTAAATATACATAATTCTGATGCCATGTTATCACCAGTGAAGAAAACTTAGTTAATTTAAACTACCTTGAATTGGCAGCAAAAGAAGATCTAATTAGGCTGATTTAGGCTGTTGATTAGTTTTATTCTGATACGAAGCCACTTTCTGTGACTAGAACATCGGGTCGGAAGTTGAGATTTCCACAATCGAGAAGCAGCGGAAAGAGCTGCAGCTGCTCGTTGGAGAACTGAAAGATCGCGATAGAGAGCTCAATGACATGGTTGCGGTCCACCAGAGACAGCTGCTCTCCTGGGAGGAGGATCGGCAGAAAGTGTTGACTTTGGAAGAGCGCTGCAGCAAACTGGAAGGTCAGAAATCCACACAGCAGCACCGCCGCTGACACTCATTGAAGGGGCTCATGGGGATGATAGGGGAGGCGCATGCGAGCTTGGGGCCTGCCGTGCAGGAGCCTGGTTCTACTGACAGCAGGCAGGCTCCCTGACAAGCACCCGCAGTGGAGCAGACGGACAGACACAGTGTGAACTGCAGTGGGAGGGACAGAGTATTTCAGTGCAGAGAGAGTGCTGGGTAGAGCTCAGGTTCACATGGAGTGTGAAGAGTGAATCTTGAGGAACTCGGTTTTGAGCTGGAATGTGAATAAAGATGCCACAGGACTAGCCATTTGTCTTGAACTGACTCAGAGATTTTAAACTTTTGGTACTGAATTTAATCTGAAATGCCTAAAGTGGTCCTCTTTCGTGATGATAGCAGTTGCAAACATGGCTTGCAAACACTGTCGTGTGTTCCGTATCTTAATTGTCACCCCTTTAGCAATACGCTCAATATTCTGAATATTCGGAATGTTCCATTGACTCTAAAGAAATACCAGGATGTCTGAGGGGAGAGCCCCGGGTCTGGCTAGGAGAGAGAGAACTTACAGCACCTTTTTTTTTTTACTCATATCTCACAAAGGGTCCTGTGAACACGACAGTGCGAAGATGCACGATGTCCCTCCCCCTCTCTCTGGGGGCTGCCTGGTCTTCCTCTGACTGCCCCACCCACACGCACACCCGCACACACACACTGTTTGCTGTGGTTCACGTTAGATGTGATGTAACATATTAAATCTTTTATGGGAGCGTGTTCAAGAGCAGAGATAACACATTATGTGTTGTCATCAGTTTCTGATTTTTAAAGTGAGAAAGGAACTTCAGTAGGTATTTTATGGAAAACTGAATGGCCAATAAACATATAAAAAGGTTCTCATTCTCATTAGTAATTAGGGAAATAAAAATTAAAACCCAAATGAGATGCCATTTTCCACTCACCAGATGGCAAAAAGTTACCAGTTGCTGGTAAGAGTGTGAAGCCAAGGGACGTGTGCTGGTGGGAGTGTTGGCTAGTGCCCCTGCTTTGGCAAACCGCCCCACAGTCTCTGGTAAAGGCACACGCAGCACACGGACGAGCGCTCCCACTTCAGTGTGCGCACGAGTTACCGAAGGACCTTGTTTATATGCAGATTCTGCTTCAGTGGGATGGGGCCTGAGAGTCTGCGTTTCTAACAAGTTGCCACATGGTGTCCATGCTGTTAGTCCAAGGACCACATCTGAGTGACAGAGGCCTGGAGAAACTCTTGCAAAAATGTACACGACCATTCGGAGCCGTGTTGCTCAGGATGGCGGCAAAGTGGAAACACCCAAGTGACCACCAGTAACAGAACAGATAAATACATTTTGGTATAATCCTACAATGGGATATTATGCAGCAATGACAGGGGACAAACACAGCTTACAGGCAACATGGGTAAGTCCCAGGAGCATGGTCTTAAGTGAGACAAGCAAATGGAGGAATTCGTATAGTTTTATTTGTTTGTGGTTCACATTAAACTGTGCAGGGTAGGGCAAAAATGGGTTCACACTGTCCTCACTTTCGAATGCGATAGTGAATAGTGATGCTACAAGAAATTCAGTTTTAGGGAGGTGGTTATGGAGGTAAAACTATAATAAAAAGAAAGGAAATTATTAAGATCAGGATGGTGGTTGGGAAAGAAACCTTCCAGGGTACAGGATCACACATTCATAATAAAAACTTTTAAAAGAAGTATCTTGTAAAGAATTCTTTAGTGCACTTACTTTTTAAATCCGTGTGTTGGAAGATAATGCATTTTGAGCTTCAGATCTGACCCTGGCCAAGTTATTGATGAACTTCCCCTCAGGTGAGCTGCATAAAAGAACGGAAATAATCAGGTCACTCACAAAGAAGGTCAAGACCCTTGAAGCTAATCAAGTGGAATGCCAAACAGCCCTTCAGAAGACCCAGCTACAGCTGCAGGAAATGGCCCAGAAGGCCACCCACTCCTCTCTCCTCTCTGAAGACCTTGAGGTTGGTTTTATTTTGTGCTAAGCTTCACTAGCCCAAATTCTGTTTGTGTTTCAGTTGCTGAAAATTTACCTTTAAATGTTTGCATTAAAAATGCATATATGAGTATAAGAAAGGATATCTACCCAGCCCTGACCGGTGTGGCGCAGTTGGTTGGAGTATTGTCCTACAAATGGAAGGGTCACAAGTTTGGTTCCCAGCCAGGGCGCGTGCCTGGGCTGTGGGTTTGGTCCCTGGTTGGGGTGTGTTTACGAGACAACCCCTGATGTTTCTCTCTCACTTCAATGTTTATTTCCCCCTCTCTTTCTCCTTCCCTTCCCCTCTCTCTAAAATTAACTCAATAAAGAAAGAAAATATATCCGTCTATCATCACAGTCTTGTATTCATTGTCCTGCTCTGCTTAGCTGTCAGTCGTGGAGATGAAGCTCCATCACAGCCTTTTTCTAACTGTTAGGCCATCTGGTTCAGCAGCATCTATCATTTATCAACAGTGTGTTATTTTAGAAAGCCTTTCTCAACGTCTGAGATCAGCACCATCAAGTTTTGGTCACTTCTAGTTATGCTTTCGAAAGAGCTGTTTCCTATCTTATCAGATGAATAGATATCTCCCCATGTTGTATGGGGAGTAAAACCTGGAAGACTGGTTTTTCAGTTTTCCGTTGTAACTGGTCAGTCATCGGAGATGAGAGACACAGAGAGAAAGCCATTTTTTTGTTCTAGCCTTCATATCCTTGTTTCATAGTGATATTCAGTATAGATCTTAGTAATATAATGAGTCTTAATAATTTATAATAATAGTATAGCTTTTATTTTATGCTTTTTTCTTTTATTGTTTTTAGATTACAAGAGAGTTTCTAGCTATAAACTAAGTAAAAACTATTCTAGAATCTATAGATCTGTTCAATTGAAAAATGGGAGTGTTTCAGTTAGCTCAGGCTGCCCTAACAAAATATCATGGACTGGGAGGCTTAAACACTAGACACTTCTTTTCGCACAGTTCCGGGGGTAGGGGCCCGGGTCAGGTTCGCAGCTGGTCGGGGTCTGGTGAGGGCTTTCTTCTTGGCTGGTAGACAGCCGCCTTCTTGCTGTGTTTGGGACAGAGAGAGTATGCAAGCTCTCTGGTGTTTTTTTAAATTTTCTTTTTCTTTATTGATTTTTTAAAAAAGATTCTATTTATTTATTTTTAGAGAGAGGGAAAGGGAGGGAGAAGGACAGGGAGAGAAACATCAATTGGCTGCCTTCCTTACGTGTCCCGACAGGACCAAATCCACAACCCAGGCATGTGCCCTGACCGGGAAACCGGTGACCTTTCGATTTGCAGGGCGCTGCCCAGCCCACTCAGCCACAGGACCTGGGGCTTAGTATTTCTTTTCATGACTGCTTACTTAGCTCACTTTGTTACCTAAAAATGTTAAAGAAAAAACGAAACAGAAGAATGAGCCCAGAGCAAGGCTACGGACAGTAGCGAGAGCTTTTGTGTGGCTCACACTTGCATGCTCACGTGTTGTCTCCTCACAGGCTAGAAATGAAAACCTCAGCAACACGCTGGTAGAGCTGTCTGCTCAGGTGGGACAACTGCAGGCTCGGGAACAGGCTCTCACCACGATGATAAAGCTGAAGGTGATTCGGGGGGGCTGCCTCTCCTCACCGGGCGCTCCGCCGGCTACGGGGTCTAGTCGCGCGCATGGGCTCACTTACATTCCATGGCTGTGCGGCTGGAGAGAGCTGCCAGTGTGGCGCTTTTTTAAATTCTCATTTTAGAAATGAGGGAGACGAGGTCAAGGTGGTGCCCCAGGCGGTGGGAGAGGAGGCAGGAGTCCACCTTCGGCCCCTGTGTCCAGCTCTCACACAGCCCATGGTCTGGCGTGCTCTTCCAAGTGACCCCTTGTCAGGCCCCGGCCATCAGAATGCTGGTTAACATTTTGTTTCTTTTATCGGAGGGAAAACCCGCTATCAATCAAGCAGGTGTACGTGTAGCCGCTAACATGCCGGGAACAGTCTCGTTGGCCACAGCACATGTGTTTGGCAAGAAGGGGCTGATGGTGGTAGCGCGGGGCACTTGTGGTGACTCCCATGTGGTTATTCCCAGCACATTACTGTTCTGAAGCGAGCAGGGGCAAGCTTTCTTAGAAGACACTCAAAGCCGAAGAGTTGTCTCCAGTGAAGTGGTGACCAGCTGAGTGGCTGCCGTCACAGCGGGCTCCCTGGCAAGACTGTGGTCCTGATGACCATGCTGGCGAGGGTTGATGGCATTTGTGTCTGTGGACTTGCTAGGACTGCCGGGCGTTTTGCTGCTGGTCTGATCCCACAGTTCCCTCAGCTTCTGAATGGGCCGCCCAGCCCTGTTCTTCCCCGTCGCTGCTCCCAGAGGAGATGTCACTGCTCCCAGGGGAGATGCACGGACCGGTTCGGGGCAGAAAGCCTGTCCTCGGGCAGGAGGAAAGCCTGCTGGCTGTAGTTACCCCCTATTCCACGCAAGTGGGGTGGGGGGGAGAACATGCACCTACCATTGATATTGTATCCTTTTAGGTATTTGAATTGCTTTTCAACAGGCAGACACCTTTTTTTGTAATTAAAAACCTACCTCAACTGTAAGAGGCTCTGATCAGGGTAGGCCTGGGATCGGGCCTGGGGTCTCTTGTTTTGCTGAAAAGAAGGGAAGGGAGAGTGGGCTGAGCGTGGGGTTCTCCATTCCCAGAGCCTGGGCCCCTCACAGGCCATGTGGCCCCCTGTTACCGCAGTTTCCCGGGGGAATCGTGGCGTCTTGTCCAAAGCTTTCTCAGGCAGTAGGCTATAGCGGGCGGGGTTTCCTCACTGACCAGTCGAGTGACCTTAGCCGTTCCCTGTTGACCCAGCTGTCACTGGGGTAACAGCAGTGCCCACCTCAGAGAGAGTTACTGTGCAGGTTGAGTGCATCACCCGTGGAAGTGCTTAGGATGGAACCCGGCCCACGGGGACGTCTTAGTGAACACAATAGTCTCGTGTTGGTCACTCAGGACTTGAGTGTCTTATGTAACCGCTTTCAAATTCGGTGTTTAGGACAAAGATATCATTGAGGCCGTCAACCACATTGCGGACTGCTCAGGGAAATTCAAGCTGCTGGAGCACGCCTTACGTGATGCTAAGATGGTGGAGACCTGTATCACAAAGGAAAAGCAAGACTATAAGCAGAAATTGAAGGCCCTTAAGGTTGAAATCAATAAACTGAAAGGTAAGGAAGAGACATAAATTTAAGCGTTTATCGTGGGAATATATTCTTTCATTTGGGTCCACTTAATCTTGTGGTTGAGAGTGGGCCTCTGGCCTGCTTCAGGGCCTGCCATGAAGTGTTCATTGCACGTGTGTGGCATCACGCTTCCATCTTCGTCTCCCAAGGTAAGTTGCAGAGTTGGGGGAACTGGGTGACGCACAGCCTTTGTTAACTAACCCTGCTGTGCCGCACCCATTACCTGCTGCTGGCACACGCTCTGTGACAACCGACGGCAACATCTCGCGGCACCCTGGCTGGTGTGGCTCAGTGGCTTAGTGCCAGCCTGCAAACTGAAAGGTCGCTGGTTCGATTCCCAGTCAGGGCACATGCCTGGGTCGCAGGCCAGGTCCCCAGCTGGGGGCGTGCAAGAGGCAACCGATGGCTGTTTCTCTCCCACATTTCTTGCCTGGGTGAGGAGGAGGAATGCGGGAGCAAGAAGGAATGGACGCCAAGGACACAATCTGCCCCAGTGGCTTTTGGTGCATGTTTTGTTCTTTAAAATTCCTTTGCATTCTCCTTTTTTAAAAAATATATTTTTTATTGATTATGCTACTACAGTTGTCCCATTTTTTTCTCCCCTTTACCTGCGTCTGCCCTGCACCATCCCTCCCTCCAGCATCCCTCACCCTTAGTTCATGTCCGTGGGTTGTCCATGTAAGTCCTTTGGCTTCTCCTTTTCTATTTCCACTCTCACAGTAGCTCCGTGAACAGTTCTTTCTGAGCAATGTTACTTGAAGTCTCATATGAAGTAAAGGGGAGGTGTACCAAGTAAGTGCTCTGTGCTTGAGCATGGGTACAGGTGATAGGGTCAGAACCTGAGTCTGCCCGCAGAGGCTATGGAGGCAGGCCTGCATTCCTCCGGCCTCTCCCCACTGTGGGACCAGCCCCTTAGAGTGGCAGAGCCGTGGTGAGGTGGGAGTGCCCCGACCTCCGTCCTAGGGAGAGCCTCAGAGGCGCTGGCGAACTCCTGTGCGTTCATCATGGTTGCTTTGACTTGAGAGCCTCAGTCTGGCTCACTGATCCTGGGGCGGCCTCCACCGTGGCTTCAGCAGGAACCGGAACCACATGGTGCGCCCCTGGCAGTGGGGGGGGGGGGTCTGAGGCGAACTGCATAGCCCCTGGGGGACAGTGTGGGCATTTGATTACTAATTAATTGAATGCTCTAGGTAAAATTAGTTGAATATTTATTAAAAACTATTTTTTAAAAGAAAAATGGGGCAGTGGATAATGAACTAGAGAATGAGGGAAATAGACTCACTTGCTTTGGGTGGCCTGGGAAGGCATCTTTGGAGAGAACATTTAAGCAAAAATTGGGTGATGGGAAGGACTAGCCACATGAAGGTTGGGGCCAGGAGCTTTCCAGGCAGAAGGAACAGCAGAGGCAGAAGCCCAGGTGGTTAGGGACAGAACAAAAGAGGAGGGGGTGTGACAGGCAGGACCAGGCCAGGAGGGCTTGGGTTCACAAGTTGGGGTTTCACTCTGAGTGTGCCAGGACAGCTTCTAACAGGGAGGTTTTTATTTTGGAAAGAGCCTGCTTGTTCCTGGATGGCAGGCAAGGGTCCAGCGGGGACCAGGCAGAGGAGAAAGAGCACAGCCTTGGCCAGGGTCATGGCCAGGTGCAGTGGGCTGCTGGGTGGGGGTGTGCTCTGGCTGCGGATCCCACAGGACTTCCTGTTAATTGGGAGGGGGGTGCTGAGGGCATTAGAGGTAGTCACACTGTGTGTATCCCTCTGTGAACTAGTGTTTATTTGAGAACTTTTTTTTTCTTCTATTTGTGAAGAGGATCTAAATGAAAAGACAACAGAAAATAATGAACAACGAGAAGAAATCATTCGCCTCAAGCAAGAGAAGAGTTGCCTGCACGATGAGTTGGTTTTTACTGGTAAAAACAAACGACTAGTTTAAGGGACTGACTGCGTACATATTTGTGTCCTGAACTTCCTACAACACTGCTATGGCAGGCTAAGGGAATTATCCTTCTCTCAAAATAGTTTTTTCTCTTTCTTTAAAGATACTATTTATTTATTTTTATATAGAGGGGAAGGAGAAAGAGAGGGAGAGAAACATCAATGTTTGGCTGCCTCCTGCATGCCCCGCACTGGGGACCCGGCCTGCAACCCAGGCGTGTGCCCTGACTGGGAATCAAACCAGTAATCCCTTGGTTCGAAGGCCTGTGCTCAATCCACTGAGCCACACCAGCCAGGGCTCTTTTCTTTTTTTTCTTAAAAGCTTTTGAGGGGTGGGGAGGGACCAGGCAGGGGCATCTGAAGTGGTCATCATGTTTCTTGTTGAATGGTTTCCACCTCTGCCCCCCTCCCAGCTTGCGCCTGTGGCTGTGCTTCTCCCGGAACGTTCATTGAGAAAGGACCTTATGGCCCTGGCTGGCGTGGCTCAGTGGACTGAGTGCCAGCTGGGGAACCAGAGGGTCGCTGGTGGGATTCCCAGTCAGGGCACATGCCTGGGTCATAGGCCAGGTCCCCAGGTGGGGACACGTGAGAGACAACCACACACCAATGTTTCTCTCTCTTTCTCCCTCCCTTCCCTTCTCTCTAAAAAGTAAAGAAATTAAAAAAAAAAAATGAAAGAACCTTATGAATTAAAGATTGTTTATACTTTTGCAAATGCTGTATAAAAATTAGCAGTTCAACATGTTTCCCATTTTGCAAATAGATTACCTGTAATTACTATGATTGCAAAAATATTCACATGTTTTGTATATTACTAAGACCCTAAAATAAGAATGTTGGGGATGAAGTTTTCATGATTTAAAAGCAAGTGTCTCAGTAAGGTTTGGCTTTGGCCCCCTTCTGCTAAGCCAAGTTGCATTCCCTCCCCCAGCCTCTTCCCACACTGGGCCCCTTCCTGCCCAGCCCAGCATCTCAGCCCCACTAGTGAGAGCCCCTCCTTTCTCTGCTCTGTCTTGAGAATCACAGATCTGTAGGTCTTATCTTTGTCCCTGCCAGGGGACTTCTATTAGGCTTTTCATTTTGTATTAGGAAAATATAGATTTGGAGGTAAAATTCCAGTAGAAATTCAGTAAACATATTTTTGGTCTACTCACACCTATGCACAATGCCCTGCCCTAGGAAGAGAATACATCTCTATAGTTAAAATAAGGGCAAATGCAGTATTTTATTTAAAAAAATTTCAAACGATTTGAATCTCATGTGGAAACATGGCTTTTTACCACTAGAGGTCACTATATCCATTATTAGGATTGCTGCTGTTGCGAAGTACTGTCTTATTGCTAAAGAGGTACATAAAAGAGAGAGATATGTATCTTATTGTACACCGATTAGCTATACGTATCTATCTCTATATCTCTATATCTATCTATAACAGTCTCTGGATCAGCATTCAAGTGCCAGGCACTCTGCTGTCTGCCCAGAAAACTGCCTGTGAAGCCTGTGGATGAGAAGCTGTGGTGGTTGGGGGAGGGGTGGTCGGGGGCGGGAGCCGCCTCTCTTCTTTTTGACTTGCCAGGTTCTACTCTTTCAGCCTGTTATTAGTTACTAAGTAAAATATTTAAAATTTGTTAGTGCCATGATAAATCCAGTTTGTGAAATAGTTTTTTTAATTATTTGCTAAGTGGATTTCTTAAACATCTTTTCTACTTGTACTACTGTCTCAGAATAAATTTTGGAAATGGAGAGGTTTGTATTGATGTGGCTGATGAGAAATATTTTGACGACACTCTTTGCTCCCGTAGCAGAGAGAGAGAAGAGGAAAGACGAGCTGCTGGACATTGCAAAGTCGAAGCAAGACCGCACGAACGCAGAGCTGCACAGCCTGCGGCAGGTGTGTCCCCGAGATATGCCCTGGGCTGCCGGGTGGGGAGAGTTCGCATACAAATCCCAGGTTAGGAAACGTGTCTGTCTGCTGATTCTGTTTATGGAGCGTTTGGAATCCCGACTATACTGAATGTCTTTCTTGCTTGGTGCAGCAGATGGGGCCTTGTTCACGACTTCGGAAGGTGAGGAGACCCGTTGCACCAACTAGTCTCAGTGCTCACGCAGGGAAGCAATAAGAGCAAAAATGTGTACCATATTTCTCTGGTCACTATCTGATCTGTTTCAGTGTTTGGAAGTACCAAACTGCTGACTCAGTTTAGTTTTATTGTTGCAACTTTATGTTTATTTATCGATGTCTACGGCAGATTTACGTGAAACAGCAGAGTGACCTGCAGTTTCTTAATTTCAATGTGGAAAATTCCCAGGAACTAATCCAGCTCTACAATGCAAAGATGGAGGAATCAAAGGCCCTGGAGTCCAGGTAACCTTGGGACGATGCTGTCACCCTGGTCTCGTATTTTATTTCGTCATTCAGACAGTACCTGTTAAGCCCTTGCTGTGGGCCAGCACCTACTGCCATCCCCTAGGTGGTAGGGAATGAATGTATGGAGCTAATAATGATCATTTTAATCCCAGTTGTACCAAGACCTGGGCTTAGAATTTTAGGCACAATCCTAATTCAGACACTTGATGAAAGAAATTCATTTGTTGTTACTTGTCTGTCTGCTGCGTAGAAGGCTTCGAGGTAAAGTAGAAAGGACAGGGATCCACCGTGTGTCCATATGCTCAGCACTCATGGTGTTGTAGGGACCAGGCCGGAGGGGACAGGTAAAGATGTATGGGACCGGTGCGCGCCCAGGGGAGGGAATGCGGGCGGTGGGGAGCACAGCTGCAGGAGGGGCCCAGCTGGCTGGGGGCAGCTCTGCTCTCAGTTTCCTGTCCGCTTGTCAGTGCAGATGTTGTCTTGCCCCTGCAGTGAGCAGCATGTGATTCACCGGGTCTCCGCAAGATTAAAGTGGGGGTGTGTGAGCTGTGGTTCAATCGGACGGGCCCATCACTGTCCCACAGTTCACCTGAGTCTGCTTTCTGAAGGGGTCACAGAAAGGAGCAGAGTTCAGAGATGTTCCCCTCTGTACCCCCAAGGCTGCTCTGGGTTGACGGCAGCTCCTTGCCCCCTGGGTGGCGACTGCAGGACTGGGCTGCAAGGGCTTGGCGTGGACAGTGCCACTGGGGACCCTGCACTTCCCTCCCAAGGCCTCTGCTGGGCGTTCTGATGGGTTGTGTCCCAGCCACAACTACTGCTGCTAAGTGCCCGGCCAGCCTAGCACCCCCGTGTGGGCAGAGGCCCTAGCACACTGGCTCTTCTTCCTTTCTTGATGGAATTAACTTCCAGACCTGTAGAGAGTTTTTATGAGTTTATTTGAGCCAAACTGATGACATGTGCCAGGAAGCAAGATCACAAATGCTCTGAATAACAGCAGTTTTGCAGCTTATTTGAGACGTAAGGCAGGTGCACGAAAGCCACTGCTGGTCAGTTAAGGGAGCGGGAGAAGGTAGAGCAGGGCACTCCCTGGGGCTGGATAGAAGGGAAAACTGAGAGATCCCTCTTGCACACTGGTGGGTCCAGGCTGGTTAATACATTTGCAGCACAGAGCAGGTCTGCAGGCAGCAGGGTCACAGTGAGGGCTCTGGGGCCTGGAGCTCTGGGGTGGGGCTGCCTTGGAGGGGCAGGAAGGAGGCGTGAGGACAGTGGTCAGGCCCACTTAGGCAGACTCGTCCCTTGCTGAGGAAGCTGTGGGCCAGGGCATGACCACTGCCTCGACCTGCCCAGTTAGGAATTCGAGGTCAGACCGTCCTCTGCGGTTACTTCTGGTTGCGGAGCTTGTGAGGCTGATGACATGGCCCTTTCTACTCACACCGTTTTGTTCTTCATTGCCGCTAGGAGGCACGTGGGCTTGCCAGTGAGGTGGCTCTTTGGGAGCATAAAGTGGCCGATGCCATCCTAGAAGGAGGGGGTGGGTTTTCCAAGGGGTTAGACCCAGACGGGATGAAAATCCCTGGATCCGTGTGACATAAAAAATTTCAAAGGACATTTAAAAGATTTATCACACATATGCTGTACCCTTCATTTTTATTGTACGCACACGTGTCATTGGGACTTGAAGGCCAGCTTTCCATACACAGCCGCGCACATCTCCAAAAGGTCAGCGGTGCGGCCGTGCGCGGGGCGTGGCTGTGAGCAGGGCGTGGCCATGAGCACGGTGTGGCAGGCACACCTGGCACCATACACTCGGTCTCCATTCCCTGGTCTCCATCGCCTCTCAGTGCTGGCTCTGCCTGTGTTTGCTGTGACCCTGAAAGAGGGAGGGAGGGACAGATCAGACCAGTCAAGGATGATGTGTAGAGCACTTAGTGTGTGTCCAAGTCTGTTGCAGGGCCCGGGAGGATTAAAGGGGCCTCTGCACAAAGACAGAAGACATGGGACTCAGTGGGTGCGCTGGGAGTGAGGGTGTGGGGAGGAGGCAACAGTGTGGGCATGGGGGTCAGAGAGACTTCCAGGGGGCGCAGGCTGCACCTGGGCTCCGGAGAAAGAACGGGTATTCTTCCTTATATTTAATTTCCAACACATGGGTCTTATTAGGGTTCAGGTCAACTAATGACATTTGGGTGAAATACTTGGAATGATAGTATCAAGTGTGTCTTATAACTTCCATTTTTTCTAATGCCACCATAGCAGAGACATGTATTTATCTGACCTTGAAAGTAACCACCCAAAAGTCGAAATTAAGAGGGAGAAAAATCAGAAGTCACTGGTTAAGGACCAAAAACTTGAGACCACATTGATTCAGCAGATCAGGTCAGACAAGAGCTCCTGCGAGGGGTGCAGAGAGAAGCTGCAGCTTAGCACTTCATTTGGGGAGAAAAGCGTCGTTGCCGTCTCATCCCTTTCCACAAAAGACCTGATGGAGAAACAGAAGTCTTGGTCTCTGGGAGGAAAACTCCTGACTGAACCCGAAAACAAAAGCACTTCGTGCAAGATCCACGGAAAATCCTCCAAAGGTAGTGGAGTCGGGGTACCGCAGGAAGAGAAGCCGCTCTCGGCAGCCCCTGCGCCATCGGACGAGAAGCCATGGCACAAGGTCAGCGTCTTCCTGGGCCTGGCCAACTGCCCCAGCACAAAGCGACCAGAACGGCTGGATGCCGAATGCCAAGGCCACATGGAGGGGCCGGGAGCCTTGTGCTGCCGCAACGGTGAAGGCTGTCTGGGTGACAGTGACGTGTGTGGGTTCAGGTGCTGCCACCCGAGTAACTTCGTCATCGAGGCCCCAGGCCAGATGTCTGACACTGAGTGGATGAGCATTTTCAAGCCCGCCAAGCTGCAGCGGGTCGTTCTCCACAAGTCGGTGTGCACGTGCGCAGAGGGCGCCAGCGGGCCGAAGTGCCACCACTCTGCCAGGTTAGTGCGCTCCGCGTTCTCGAAAGCTCCGGGAGCTCTCAGCCAGGGCGGCGCCGTCTGCCTTCGCAGATGGGCAGTGTTTGAGGCAGCCTGTCTCCTCCGTGGCCGCTGGGTTTCTGACTCTGCAGACGGAACTGGATTCCGAACTGGATTCCGAACTGGATTCCGGTGGAAAGTCTGTGCCTAGGATGGCCTCTGGGGCGAAGGTGCTGCTTAAAAGCAAAGGCAGATGTCGTGAGAGTTGGGCAAACATGTTTTATTTAAGAACAAACAGGTGGGTCACTTCATGCTGCTCTGGGGCATTCCTCACCCCAGATCGTGGGATTGATAAGCTGCATGCATGTGCCCGGACCCCAGATGAGAGTTTCTCATTGTCCTGACCCATGGTCGTCCCCACCCTCAGAGATCCAAGGGCTCCTGCTTTTGCGTTCCCTGGACATTTCCCAGACTTGCTTAAAACCATCCAGGAGAATGAATACTTGTATTTAACAGGTTGGTAACATTATTTAAGAAAAGAACATGGAGCCTTGGCTGGTGTTGCTCAGTGGACTGAGCCGTGGTCTGCAAACCAAAGGGTCACGGGTTCGATTCCAGTAAAGGCACATGCCTGGGTAGCAGGCCAGGTCCCCAGTAGGGGGCATGTGAGAAGCAACCACACATTGATGTTTCTCTCCCTTTCCCCTTCCCTTCTCCTCTCTAAAAATAAATAAAAAGTCTTTTTAAGAATGGATTAGTTATTAGCATTTGCTGCACGTGCATTATTAGCATTTATCATTATTCAGGCCCGTCTTCCTGCTAGAGTGGCTGGGTTTGTGCTTGAGCGGCGCTGTAGTCGTGTGGGCTGTTTTCAAACAGGACCTGGCTTTCCCATCTTAAATCACAGGACGGTCGGAGTTTCTGTGTTGAGGGCCTTCTGGTCGTCATCAGTCCGACTTTCCTGGGACTCGATGATTGAATTTCCTCTCTGATAGTCACATTGTTTGGATTGACCTTTGGCTCTTTTAGAAGCCTGAGTCACTTAAAAATCATAAGCATAGTTAATCTGTCAGTTGCAGAACTCCTTAAAAATTGGTTGTCACACTCAGGGAGCAGGTTTGGCTTTCGGCAGTCTCTCGAGAACTGTAACTGAGCAGGGCACCACCGCATGGGCCTCACCGCCGTGCATGGGCCTCACTGCCACATGCGGACCCCCGCAGGGGTGGGGAGGGTGGTGTTGGATTGTCTTAGGAGCGCAGTGGATATATGTTAAGTGTAACATATGAGAGAATTCCAAATTTAAACTCAGTTGCCTTTCAAGACTGTTCTGACCTCCCTGGCTCCAACTAATCAGAGTGACTTCTGTCCTGCCAGCCAGAGGCGCATGCCTTGTGTGACAGACGCGTGATCACGGGGGGGAGGTAATGCTGCTTTCCTGTGCCGCTTTCCTGCTTTTCCTTCTCTGGCTGAGCGTTCATGTCTGTGCACCGTTCCACCCAACAACTACAGGCCCTGTGGAGGGAGGAGCTGTGCGCCTGCTGGTGCTCAGTTACAGGTCACACGGGAGGGAGAGGCCCGTGGGCTCCTGTCTGTGCCGGGCTGGCCCCTGAGAACAGGCCCAGGAGCTCAGCAGCATGTCTGCCCTCCGCTGGGGAGAGACCTCAGAACCGATGAGCCGCAGCAGCGCCTCTCTGCGCTCACAAGGGGACTTTCAAACACCATTGACAAGAATAGTGTCATAGACCAACAAACTCGAATTTTCACAGATCGTACTGTGTTAATTTTTTCCCTCCCTTTTGGTTGATTCTGTCTCCTAGTCTTTTCTTTTTTGCGGGGAAGGGGAAAAGGGAAATTTCTCTATTCTATCGTTACCCTTTAAGAATTTTGTTTTAATTATTGCTAAGGTTATGCATTAATTTATAATATTTCACTCAAATGTTCTATTTAAATCTATAATGTTCTACTCAAACTTGAGCTTCTTCATTAAAAAAAGAGAAATAACTTTTTTTGGGTGCTGTCAAGATATTTTAAGGTCAGACTATTGGTGCCGGGTGTTCGGTGCTGATTTAAAATGTCTGTTTCTGTTTGGTTTCATCACTCGCAGTGAGCTCATGGCCGTCCCGCGTTCCCACTATTTGGATTCTGCCTTACAAGAGGACAAGAAGGTGATGGAGACAGAGTCCTCTGCTGATAAGAACAACTCACCTAAGATTTCGTTAGTGAACAAAGATACAGCATCGCCCAGTGAAAAGGTTTGTGTTTCACCTAGAAATGCCCGGCTCATCCCCGCAGGACTTGGCCCCACACCCTTTTAGCTCTTCTCTCGCACAGTTGTTAACGTGCCAGGTTTCAGCCATGCCTCAGTTTTCTTTAAGTTATAGGACTTTAGGTTACAAATACCCTATAGATCAGCTTTAGTCAGGGTGTCCCTCAGGCTCTGCAGGGGATTGATGTATCAGTTTTTAATGAATAAGCATCTTAGACATATAAAAAATGTAGATAACAAGCAGTTGTGTAACATTCAGACTTAACATGTTTCATTTTGCCAAAGTTGCTTTGAGTTTCTTGTTAAGGAAAGAAAGTGTTACAGATAAGGTGTGACTCCCCCACTCTGCCCACGCCCCCCACCAGCTAACCACTGTCTGAAGTTGCTGCCACGCCTGCTTGTACACTTCTGTTACATGCAAGTCTATACTTAAACGCCACCTAATGTTGCCTTGTGTGTGTTTAAAATGTACACAAATGGGAAAACACCATGTGTTCTTTGGCAATGTGGCTTTTTGGACTTTGTCACTATTTTGTGACACCCATCTGTGCTGACACCTGTGGACCTCGTCTCTCCGGGTGGGTTGCTGAGTGGGATATAGACTGTTGATCAAGTAAACCACAGCGTTCTCGCCTGCACCCTGACGGGCCCATGGCTGTTCCCATGCCGCCACTGTTGAGGCTGAGCCTGTGTCATCCTCATAAATCGGGTCTTCGTTGAAGCTCTTTCACCAAAGAAAACAAGTTCAAGTCAACTTCGTTACTTTTGGCGTTATGATGGAAAAGTCTGGCTTTGAAATCAGATCCATCTGGGTTCAAATCCCCATTTTTCTCTCTCTCAGACCAGTGCCCATAGGCAAGTTATTTGGTTTCTTGGAGCCTCAGTTTTTTCCACTACAGATACGCAGAAATAACATCACAGTGCCTTGGTCTCCATGAGCTGGCATCCAGCCTAGCTCCTGGTGGGAGTTTGATGGGCGTTAGTTCTCTGTCGGAGAGCGACCGTTCCAACTGCCACCTGGGCCCCGGAGCAACTGGGACTTCCTCTCACTGACAGTGGGGGTGTGAGTGGTGCCCCCACTTTGGAAAGCACTTTGGTCGTTCCTTCAGAAGCTAAGTAGGCACCTACCATGTGACCTGGCTGTTTCACTCCCACAGAAGTGGGCACGTGTCCACGCAAAGACTAGTACATGAGTACTCAAGCTGTGTTTGTACTAGCTCTAAAACTGGGGGCACCCCAAATGCACATTAATAGACGAGTGAACTGTGGCGTAGTCACACAGCAGAGTACTCCTCAGCAGTAAGAGGGACGGACTGTGCGTACACGCACCGCCTGGGCGAATTGCAGAGTGACTGTGCCGAGTGAAAGAGGCCAGACAGGCAGATGTCTGAGCGTGTTCGTGCGACAGTGCAGAGCAGGCAGACTACTCTCTGGTGACAGACAGCAGACCCGTTGTCAGCTGGGAAGGGGGGCGGGACTCCCAGGGGCAGGCTTCCCAGAGGGGCACAGGCGCGATCAGATCTGTCCAATCCCTGCCCTCGGGTGGGGCGGGGGTGACTTCGTTGGGACTCTTCGGGCTGCTCACTGTAGCTGCACAGCCAACTGCAGGTTGGTTCTTCCTGGGAGCAGTTAGTCTCTTAAAGCCGTGGATGCGACGGGGAGTGCTGCCTGTCACCTCCGTTAGCTTCTGGAGACACTGTTTTCAGTGTGTGCACCTGTCCTCCTGAGGCAGTGTGTGCTGCTGCGTGCCCACACTGTCCGTGCGTGTCTTTGTGGACGTGCGTGTGTGTGCGTGCGCAGTCGGGGCACACCCACTAGCAGCTGTTTACTAAGCATCTTTTAGGTCCAGGTCGGTAGTAATCATTGTTTATGGAAAATTAGAAATGAGCCTTTCTTAATGAAAAAATTAGTCTTGATGCTTTTGACAGCAGTTGGCATGCTAAAAGTTCAGATCCCAAGGTGGAAAATTAAAGAGCCAACTAAGGCACATTTCTACATATTTTTAAAAGCTTATATGCCTTCGGTGCTTTGCATTTTGCAAGTACTCTGACATTGCAGTTACGGCTTTGGCAAGCTGACTTAGGAGAAAACTCAGCAGTGCCATGGGTTCTTTTATCATGTGCATGTTGCTTAATTACTTGTAGTAAGGTCTGTTTAAATCCAGTTATTTAGCCAAATAGCTTCTAAGAAATAAATGGAATTGGTTATTCTAGTATTTATTTATTTATTTATTTATTTTAAAGATTTATTAATTTTATCTTTAGAGGGGAAGGGAAGGAGAGAGGGAGAGAAACATCAATGCATGGTTGCTTCTTGTTCGTCCCCTGCCGGGAACTGGCCTGCAACCCAGGCATGTGCCCTGACTGGGAATCAAACTGCAATCCTTTGGTTCACAGGCCTGTGCTCTATCCACTGAGCTACACCAGCCAAGGCTATTCTAGTATTAACCCACAGTCGAAGTATTGTACATTGTTGTAGGTTACTGTAATAACCTACAGTCAAAGAAACATTAACTAGGAGTTAACATCTGTGTTTGTTACATCGTATCCAGGCCCATAAACATTTAAAGACATTTCTTGAGTTCACTGGTGCTTTCGTTGTGTTCTCTTCCAGGAGGATTTTTCGCCCACAAGTAAGCTTCAGCGCTTGCTGGCTGAGTCCCGGCAGATGGTCACTGATCTGGAGCTGAGCACTCTGCTCCCCCTCAGCTCCGAGAGTCTGGACAGCACCGCCAGAAAGGTGGGTGCTGGCTCTTCCTTTGCCCCCGAGCTTGGTGTCTGTGTGCTCCTATGTGGGTGTCTGTCGCTGGTTGGGAGCAAGGGGAAGTTTCTTTATGTCTCTGGGGGACTCGGGGAAGACACTGGTTTTTGTTTTTGCTTTTAGTGCGCTGGTTTTGAGGAAGAAAATGTCATCCGCAAATGTCACTGCACCCAAGCTTCCTCTTTCTAATTACCTGGGCATAGGAGTATAAATTCTTGGGGACTGAAAAACCAGTTTTATTACAGAAAATTTCAGACACACACAGAAGCAGAATGAACATGGCATCGCAGCCCTTCAGCTTCCTGCCCCTTCTGCTTCGTCTCCCTGTCCACACGGGGCTTCTTCTGAAGCCTCAGAAGCAAATCCTGAACAGCTCATGATTTCACTCATTACCCGCAGCAGATAAGGACGACCAACCGAACTAATAACTGTTCTTAAATATCTTCTAATGACTAGTTCATGTTAAGGTTTCCCCATTTCTCCCAAACGTGTCTTTTTATTCTTTCTTCTGATCACTGCCCAGCCAGGGCTTCTACTTGGCGTTTGGATTTGCCCCTTAAGGCCTCTTTGCCATGAGCACTTTCTTCTCTCTCCTTTCCGTGTACCTCCTTCTCGTTCTTTTTTTTCTTCCTCCTTGTCCTTCTCTGTTTTTCCCTGATGCCCTTTATTCATGGAAGAAATACTGGGTTGTTTGTCCCGTGGACCTTCCCTCCTTCGGGGTCTTGCTGACTCTGTCTTCACTGTGATTTCACTGCCCTCCCCCCGCAATAGTTCCTGTAAACTGGTATTTAGATTGAGCTGCTCGATTAGACTTGGGATCAGTTTGGGTTTGTGTTTGTTCTGGCCAGACCACCGTGCGGGCCAGGCCATCCGCTCCCTGATCCGCTGGCCAGGGCGGGCCCTGGTGTCCGGTCCTCCTGCTGTAGGTGTTACGCTCCATTGGGAGTTCAGAAGTCGGTCAGTTTGAGCCTTTATATTATCAAGTTCCCCTAAAGGTCACTTACTGATTTTAGCATTCCTCTATTAGCATTATTTATACCTAGTATGTCATTAGGAATTGCAAAATAGTCGTTTTCTAGACCTGTCATTCCCCAGGGAGTGTTTCACAGGCTAATTGTAACTGCTTTTTCTGCGCACAGTGACATTTCAGCAGCAGTGCTGCGAGGCACTTTGTAGGTGCTGGAGCTTTAACATAAACTGTGAGGAGAACGTTGAGCTCAAGGTCAGGATATTTGGGGTCCCAGTTTCCAAATCTGGAAGATAAAGGCTTAGAACCGATGCTGTAAATCTAAGCTTCCAGGTACATTACTTGAGTATGCTATGTGCCTAATTAAAGATACAAGTATTTTAGAGCCCTTGAACTAACCCTGGCTGCTGTGGCTCAGTGGTTGAGTGCTGGCTTGTGAACCAGCAGGTGGCCAGTTTGATTCCCAGTCAGGGCAGAGGCCTGGGTTGCAGGCTGGGTCCCCAGTAGGGGGCACACAAGAGGCAACCACACATTGATGTTTCTTTCCCTCTCTTTCTTTCTCCCTTTCCGTCTCTAAACAGTGAATAAATAAAATCTTTAAAAAAAAGCCCTTGATTAAACTTTTTTGCATCTCTGACCAAAAGGTAAAATAAAAAGGTCTGCAAGAACACTGAAATACTTTTCTTTTAGAGTCAGCTTTATCTAGGTATAATTGACCTTTCTGGACTCTGATCAGTTCCGTCAATCTGGCTGTCTTGCACCAGTGCCACACTGTGTGGATGGTGTAACTCAGGGCAGTCTTGGCATCACGTGGTACATGTCCTGTTGGAGGAAAGCCCCAAACATCTAAATTCAGGACCAGTTCTGAAGAGCTGACGACATGTCTTACTCATTTCACAGGGGCTTTAATCAGAGAAACTTACCCACGTGGGCAAAGTGGCTGCTCCCAGGGGCAGCCGCTGGAAGAACCCACCCCGTCCCGGGACAGGATCTCTTTTATAGGGGGCTAACCCATTTGCTGGGTAGCTACACAGACACCCCAGAAGAACAGTGCAGTCCTAAGTCAGCAGACGACATCAGGCAGTTATCACACTCCATGCATTCATTAACTGCCCTCCTGGGGTTATCATGTATCTTTTTGGGCCGTGTTCTGGGTGGCCAGTCAAGCCTGAGGCTACCGAAGGCCCCCCATTTCCCAGACACCTTTGCTGCTGGAGCCTTCCTGCATCTGAGTGTGTTCCCCTGCACATCCTCTGCTCTGTTCTGCAAAGTTGTTTTGCCTCTTTTGGGTTGTTTGCAGGTCCACAGCAATTTCAGAATCAACTTGCTGATTTTTTAAAAAATCACCCTGACACTGTGATTCTGTTGAGCCCACTGACCTCTTCGGGAGACTTGACGCCCATGGGCAGAGCCAACATGTCTCGGCTTGCTCGGGTCCCCCTTCCTGCCTCTCCCCGTGCCATGTGGTCCCCGTCATGGGTGTCTCGTGCATCTTTGTTAACTTGCTCCTCTTGTTTCCTCTATCGATGCCACTGTACGCGGCATTTTTCTTTAAGGTTTTATTTATTGCTTATTTTTAGAGATGGGGGAAGAGAGGGAGACGGAAAAGGGAAGAAACACCGAGTTGCCTCTCGCGTGCGCCCTGTCTGGGCACCGAACCTGCAGCACAGGCTCATGTCCTGACCGAGAGTCAGACCTTGCAGGACGACGCCCAGCCCCCTGAGCCACATCAGTCAGGGCACACGTGTATTTTAAGTTTTAGTCTCAAATTGTTAGTTGATAATATAAAGAACCACAATTGGCTTCTGTAATTTGCATCTTTTCTTAATTTACCTGTTGCAGTAGTTGTAGATTCTTAGGATTTTGTATAGACAGTCTTGAAATTTGTGGAGAAGGATTGCTTTTTCAAATCTCTGTGTCTCGTTTCCTCTCCTGGCGGCGTTGCTCTGGCGCAGACCTCCCAGGCAGCGTGGGGCGGAATCGGCGAGGGCAGCGTCCTTGCCTGGTGCCACGCAGTGCCCTCTGGCAGCATTCCCCGCCCGGCTCTTCCGCTGGTGTCTTGTTAGGTTCAGAGTTCCAGGCAGCAGCTTCCGTGGGTCACAGGTGCCCTGGGACTAGAACATTCTGCACTTCAGAGTCAACACGCTCACCTGCACAGGCTTCAGCAGGGGGTGGCATGCCTGTGAAATTGAGCCACACTTCATGCGTTCGCATGTTAGCGTCACAGAAACAGCGGAAGTCATGCACTGCTTATGGCAGGTGAGCGGAGTCGTGTACTGCGCACACACCGCCAGTGCCATAGGGGCTTTCGAAGTGAAGACGAGAAGGGCTTGGTGGTGGTTTCCAGGAAGGTTTTTTTCTTGACAAAATCTCTTGGAAGCATCCGTGAAGCAATTTATTAACATTGGGGCAGAAAGCATTTTGAAGTAGCAAGGTTTTTTCAAACAGCTTTCTGGAGCCAGAGTGTCCGTACCGTAAAGTTATCCCTGTCACGTGTGCAGCTGAGCGGTTCCAGTGTGGTTGCAAGGCTGTGCGACCGTCTGATCCACAGTAGGGTTTTAGGACAACTTCATCATCACAAAGAGACCTTGTCCTGTCCCCCCGCCCCACATCCCCCGGCCACCGCCAGTCTGCTGTCTGTCTACGGGTATGCTGGGCAGACACTTTTTTAAAAACATTTTATTTCTTTTTAGAGACGGGTGAAGGGAGGGATAAAAAGAGGGAGAGAAACATCAGTGTGTGGTTGCCTCTCCTTCGCCCCCTACTGGGGACCCAGCCCACAACCCAGGAACGTGCCCTGACCGGGAATTGGAAATCAGCCACCCTTTGGTTTGCAGGCCGGCACTCAGTCCACTGAGCCATACCAGCCAGGGCATATTTTTTAAAACTTATTATTAATTTTAGAGAGAGGGGGGGCAGAGGGAGGGTGAGGGAGAGAGCGAAACATGGACTTGTCCCACTTACTGACGTGTTCACTGGTGGACATTTAGATGTGCCCTGACCAGAGATAAAGCCTCAAGCTTGGTGTATGGGGGCGACGCTCTAACCCACTGAGCCACCCAGCCAGTGCCTGGGGAGAGATTGTTAGTCAGAGTTTGTTGGATAGAATTCAGGAAACCCATACATTCTGATGGGAACAAAAATTACACATACATTTACTTTGATTAATCTCTCATTGAAAAGGAGCACTTTCTTTAACAACGAATTCAGGAAGCAGGCTGTAGTTGTACAGAGCATCTGTGACATTCTCCCCGGCAGTGGTCACGAATCGTCCCACACCATGTCACAGTTGTCGTGACGTCTTAACATATCGCTTCTGCTCTGTGCTGCCTCAGAGTCAGAGAGCGTCAGTCTGTGGCGGGATCATGCAGGGCCATGTGATGCACAAGTGGCGAAGGGCTGTGCTGCGATGTCACAGCCTCATCTGATGCGCTGATGCCCGCGGTCCCTTCTGCTGCAGGGCGGCACGCACCCAGGCTCCAGGAGCTCACCATGCCGTGCCGAGCTGCAAATAAAAACCACGCGGCGTGCAGGGAAAACGGGGTCAGGAGCGTAACCTACCTCAGAAACTTTGTCTGTGACACATTTTTTTAAAGGATAGGAATGTAATCAAAATGGCAGGATGGTTTCCTACATGTCTAAAGGCCCCGAAGTCTACCTATGGGAGAGGCTGCAGCTGTGACGGACTAGGGAGTGGAGAAGAAGGGGTGTCACTGCGGAGGGGTGGCAGCGGATGTGGGCAGTTGCTAACGCATGGGGGGGCCAGGGGACACGTGTGTGTGCATGCACACACGTGTGTCCCTACATGGCATAGCTCTGCCCAGCAGGGTGCAGGTCACCCAGTGTTTCTCATGCGCAGAATCGCATATAAACAGATGCAGACTTCGCACCATGACCAAACTGTTTCCTGACGCATCAGACGTGTGGAACAAATTGTCACTTTCCAACAAGGGTGATAGCAGAATGGACGACACTCAGTGTGCTCTGCCCACAGGCCCCTCCCCACCCTCCTGGCCTCCAGCTCCTTGCTCAGCCTCCTCTCCAGGGCTCAGTTCGAGTCCTGTTCAGGATGTAGTCCTGCTCCCACCCTTGTCCTCGGAGCGCAGCTGTGTGGGTTTGTGGGTGTCGCTCCATCAGAGCACAGTCACAGAACGTGGCAGCTAATGGCACGTCCCCCTGTGTGTCCCCAAACCCATGGAGGAGCCCCTCTCTCCCAGCGGGCATCCCAGGTGTGATGCCCATGGTTCCCGCCACACAGGGTGCCCTGCAGAGTTCCTGAGTGCTGCTGACAGGAAAGGCGAAGGAGAAGGCAGAACGGCGGCCTTGGGTGGAGACAGGAGAGCCACGGAGCTGCCGGAGGTCGGGGAAGACTCGGCCTCAGAGACTTTGCTCTGGAAAGGCCCAGCAGAGAGGCCACCCTCTGCCTTCTGTTTCACAGGGCAGGGAGAGTGACTCGACCCCTTGCCCCACATTCCGCAGCTAGAATCAGACCCGCGTTTGGTTGGGAGAAGTACTGGCTCTGCATGTAATGTTTCCCAGTGGGGTATTGAATACTTCAGGATACGCTGGGAAAACAATGAGCAGAAATCCACTGGGCCGTGAACTTTACAAGCTCCTCCCCTTTGGTCAGTTTTGCGAGGAGGATGCAGGGAGAGTTCAGAGCAGCCTGTCTGCCTCCCCAGGGCTTTGCCATCTGTTGCTACAGACAAAAGTCTTACTTCAAGCCTTTCTCTGAAACACTCTTGACCTTTGCTGGTGGGGTGGGGGCGGGGCAGGAAGTGATCAAACTCTCCTGGCAGGTATGGTGGCACTGTGGCCACCTGACAAATCACAGAACTGACCCTTTGATGCAGCAGCGTCACTTGGGGAACCTCTCCTGCAGACACACCTGCCTGCAGGTCCGATATTCTGGGTCCTTCGTTGCAGCATTGCTTTCTAACAGCCACGTCAGGGGACGGCCCCTGCTGGCCACGGTCTGTCCACAGGAATGTCACCTCGCCGTGACAGACCGAGGAAGGTATGGAGTGTGGAGTATTTCCGGGGTATATCATTAAGTGGGACGCAAGGTACTGGAAGCTCCTCCTGGCGTTCTCCGTGTGTGCAAAAGGGGGTGCAAGTAAGGGTGTATGAGTATATGATCTTTTCAAACAATGTCAGTGTGTTAACTATTTTTTTAAAATACCAGTAATTCAAGAACAGAGGAGAAAAGGGAGAGTAGAACACAGCATAGCTGACCCCGCTACCCTCCCCCACAGCAGCTTCCTACCGGCTCGGGGGAGGGCGGGGAAGGGCGCAGCCTGAAACGCAGGGGCGGACGCCCCCATCACTGGTCTGGGGCTGCTGCAGTTCTTCTGTGGCAGCTGGTAAAGCCTATGGATGCTTTTTAAAACCATGTTTTTCAGTGAATAAGATAAAATCCACCAGACTGTGAGATGCATGGGGAGGCTGTTTGAGTAGAGAGGGGGCGGCATGTGGAAAGCCCAGGGGTCTGGAAGCCCCAAGGGGAACCCCGGCAGCCCAGGGGACTGGGCCCCACGGGGAGGAGGAAGCGGCTCAGCAGGGGGCTTACCCTACAAGCTGAAGTTCACCACCTGTGTCTACCTGTGTCTTTTCATGCGTCCTCTTCCTCTTTCCTTGTTCTTTTTTTTTGTCTTTTAAAAAAAGTATCTCCCCAAACACCCAACGGTGCTGACAAGCCCTCAGTGGGCACTTGAACGATCAGAGCGTTGCGGGTTGTCGTTGTTACCGGTGTGCAGTATCTGCACTGGGGGCTCACCCCCGAGCCTGGGTCCAGGCTGACGCAGACGCAGGCGTGTTCCAGCGTTATCCAGAGCAGCCACGGCACACCTGGTGAAGCCAACAGCGTCCCCGCCCCACAGCGAGAGGCTGAGGGCCCCACTAGCAAGGAGGAGAGCAGCGCGTCTCTGTTGTGTGGGTGGACGGCGGCTGTATGAAGTTCTTTCCTTGTATTTCATCAGTTCCCTGAGGTCTCTTAAAGGCATTTCTGCCGGATTTACATAGAGCCTTCTTAAGTATTTTCTGCTTTTTCTATCCTGGTTACTAATTTGGGACTTGTTTTGTAGAACTTTGAAGTCTCAAAAGAGTCAGCTCCAAATCACACCTCTCAGTAACTGGAAAAAACAAAAGTCAGCTTCAGTGTTCAATGTTCGTGGGTAAGTCACCTTTGTTTATCTCGCCTTCTGTCTCAGTGGGCATTTAATGAGTAACTGGGGACACTGATAAGGTGGGGAACAGGCTGCACAAGTGTGTGCCCTGCAGTCCTTTCTCTTTTGCGTGGCCTGTTTATGCATGCCTTCCAAGTATACTCCAGGGAAAGTGTCACTACTTGTAAGACAAATGGAGATCAATAAGGTCCTCGTTCTCAACTCCTAGCCTTTTCGATCTGAGGAAGTGACTGCACACAGCTTTCTAAGTCAGAACCTGCAAGTCCGTTTCATCTGACAGGCTGGAAAAAAGCCTTTTCATGGGGCTTCCAGTTACAGCACAAAGTATATTGACCCAGGAAGCACTTTCTTGATTTGTGTTTCCTGCTATCAGACCTTCCTTTCACACCCATTTTCTTTGGAGTCCAGTTTAAGTTAAAAGGTATTAATCGTTTCAGTTGGTTTCCAGTAAGCCTAGAACATTTAAAGAAACGCAGTGAAAGCAGAAAGCTTAAGTCCCGCCCCCCCTTCCTCCTCCTCCCCTGTTCCTTCTCTCTCTTTGCTGAGGAGTCCCTGTATTTGTAAAACTTTGTATGGCCTTATGTTGACGAATGTCGGATGTAGTTAGTTTTCCAGAGACCGGGAACCCCGGGTGGCGCAGTCCGGCTGCACAGATGGTGTTAACTTTGCATTTCCTTCCCGCAGAAGCCGGTTTCTCCTCCCTGTGGAAGGCAGGAAGCAGCCGCCTACACCTCATCCTTGACCTTGAAAACAAAACGAGGCTTGTCCCCTTCCTAGGTGCCATTTCATACCCAACGGGAGCAGAGACAGAAAGTTAATGTAAACATCTATATTTTGTTTGTTTTCAAGTTAACCATTTGCATATGTCAGAAATACTTTTCATGCGTGAGGAAGGAGACTGTACTCTCTGCTGTGCATACCCCAGCTTGACACCGTGCTAAGAGAGAGAGAGAGAGACTTCCCCGTCAAGATGCCAACCACGATTAAATACCGGAGAAGCTCTTTACAGTGTGAACTGGAGAACCCCGTGTCGAAAATGCTATTTTCACTACCGATTTTTTTACACCTGTGCATACATTTAAATTAGAACCAGGAGCTGATCAGAATCAGCTCCAAATGTATGACAAGTAGTATTCTCTTCTCTTGTGGTTTTGGCTCTGGACTTGGCTGTGTAAATAGACATAAAGTGATACAATGTTTTGAACTGGAAGTCACCTCCTCCCTTACTGACCTCCGAGCTCCCACAGCCAATCGTGTCCGAGTCTGTAGTCCATCTGTTGTACACACGGCAGCTTGCTGAAAGATCACGTTCTCTGTACATTTTAAAATTATTAAAATCTAAAACACTTCCGTTTTAACTTGTAATTTAATTTTTTAAAGAATATAATATGTGTCTCTCTGTCCTTCTAAGAGAATTGATCAGCTTTCAGTTAATAAAAAATATTTTGAGTAATAAAACTGTTTGGTTTCTTTTTATTGTCCAGGAGTAGAGTGAGGGAGGTCGGTCACTTGAAACTGAGTGGGGCAAGTTCGTTTCCTCGGGAGTGGGAGTGGGTTTTGTGAGCATTTCAGGTGTCAGAGTTCTGTTGTGCTGTGTAAATGCCCCTTTGTTAGAAGGTTTCAGTGCTGCTTCAGAGACAATTTTCAGGAGCGTGGGGGAGCCACCCCGCTTAGCCTTTTTAATTAGGGTGCTGAAAGGGACTGGCTGAGGTTGGGCCACATTCTTTATAAAGGCTTGCTTCTTCCCTCTGGCTAGGCTGCTGGGTCCTCAGCCAGTCTGAGAAAGGAATTGTATCTTTGATTCTGAACTATCGCCTCCAAGTTAGAAACCTAAAATGCTTCTGCAGAGGCCGACTTCCCATCTGAGAATCAAAATATTGAAATTTCTCCTCCCTTGTGGTATGATAAAATTTAGCTTTCTCTTCACGCCTCTTCTCAACTTGCCTCGTGAGCAGAGAACATTGATTAGTTACTAAGGAGGAGAATTTCAGGAACTAAAGGGCTTGAAAAGTCAAAAATTATTGTGACTTTTGAAGTCATTATTATTACCATTTTGAGGGTACATTTATTAAAGCCGGGGACAGGGAAACAGAGGAAGGACTTACGAGAGAAGAGGTGAGATCACAGCAACGGGAGTGAGCCTTGGCCCTTTGCAACGGTGGTTGATGATCGCAGAGGCAGAAGGCTCAAGCCAGCTGGGCTGCGCAGACGCAGGAAACAGGTTACAGAGGCGGAGGGAGGGCCTTGGAGACAGGGGTCAGGGGTTAGCCAGGTCAAGCTGTCCCCACCCACCCACTGCTCCACTGCGGGCAAGTCTGGGAACCTTGAGGGCTTAGGAGAAAGAAAGCAAAGACACTCTTTTTTTTTCCTTTTCTTTGCGGCTAAAGTTAAATACATGAACAATTTAGGTTAAAGAGAAGCAGCCTCAGTATGTTTGAAATAGTTGCAATATAAAACTAGATTTTAGCATTTATATTTTGTATAATTTATATTTTTTACCTTAAGAGGAAGCAACTAAGTTGTGCTATAATTTGCCTGCCAGAAATTACCTCAGCCGTCAGAAGAGACTGATGAAAGGGTATTTTTAGAATTTGCGTGAGCAAATATTTTCAATAGAAATACCCTAAAAGAAAGACATTCTGAATCAAAATAATACACAACCTTGGCTGGTGTGGCTCAGTGGGTCAAGTGCCAGCCTGAGAACCAAAGGGTTGCCAGTTTGATTCCCAGTCAGGGCACATGCCTGGGTTGCAGGCCAGGTCCCCAGTGGGGGGGTGTGCGAGAGGCAACCACACATGGATGTTTCTCTCCCTCTCTTTCTCCCTCCCTTCCCCTCTCTCTAAAGATAAAGGAATAAAATCTTTTTTAAAAATTAAAAAAGTAATACATAAACACTAAAAACAGTTTTACCTAAAACATGCTAATAGGATGCATGGAATTGAGAGGCTCAGTGGGACTTGCTCCTGGAGTATCCTCGGTGGCCTTGGCCTGAGATCTTTTCCCCTGTATTGAGTTACCTGTATCTAAGTGGTTGTTCTGAAGTAGTGCACCGTAGTTTCTCTTAAGCCATTTGTGAGTGATTTTGTTAGCATCCACTTCAGAAAGGTTCATCCTTCTAGGCTTTAAAAGAATGATCTTAGCCCTGGCTGGTGTGATTCAGTGGATTGAGCACCAGCCTGCAAAGGTTGCTGGTTCGATTCCCATTTAGGGCACATGCCTGGGTTGTGGGCCAGGTCCCTTGTTGGGCAACCTGTGAAGCACAACTGATCAATGTTTCTCTGCCTCTCTTTCTCCCTCCCTTCCCCTTTCTCTAAGAGTAAATAAATAAATAGATAAAATATTTTTAAAAAGCAGAATAATCTAGCAACCACTTCATAAGAGATAGAGAACTGAACAATAAGATTGGGTTAAGAAACCAGACAAGGTAGGCTAAAAACCAGATAGTCTTCGGAAGGAGTGTATCACGTGAAGAGGGCACGTCTATCAGTTGTGTGAGGATTTCTGAGTTCTCTGCCAAAGGCATGTTAGGAGATATAACAAAAAAAGGAAACCATCTGAATCCACACAGTAAGCCCCCTGCTTTGCTGGCCACTGGAGGAGACACACAACAGCAAGCAAAGCAGACTCGGTGCTTGTTTACCGTCTAGTGCAAGAGACAGATCTTAGTCAAATAATCACAAATGCGCCGTGAAAAACTGGTACGTGCTATGAAATACAGCTTTGAGCTCTATGATAGCATGTAACCGGGGAGGAGATCTCAGAGCAGACTTCCCTGAAAGCATGACTTCTGAAGCAGGAGATGAAAGATGAGTAGGCCGACAGAAGAGAAAGAACAGACATTCCAGACAGCATGCTCAAGGGCCCTGGGGTGGAGGAGTGGGACGTGTTTTCAACCTGATGGACCAGGATGGCGCAAGATGAACCTGGACGAGGAGGTGGGGGCCTCACGTGTCAGTGAGGAGGTGTGGGGGTTGCAGCACCGTCATTTTAATCAGCAGTGCCAACGCTACTCTTCATCTTTTTGGACTTTCCTGGAGACAAGGTCTAATTCATATCCCAAATGCTTTGCTTTTGTAATGCTCTGGGGGAAGCATGAAACCGCCCTGGAGGTACACCCAAGTGGCACCTGATTCTGTTGATGCAGGGTCTCAGCCCTTTGGCCACAGAGCCCGCACTCCCTGAAGGATGCTCCGCAAGATGGGACTTGAGCAACCGAGAGTGAGGAAGCTGCGTCCTTGTTCGCAGGAACACTCTGTCGTAACACCAAGCCAAGTGTCGAAGTGTGGCAAGCTACAGGGTTACTTACTCACTTTTCAACCCTTCATCTCACAGGCATTTTTAAATATTTTTTAAAAATTTACTTTTAGAGAGAGGGGAAAGGAGGGAGAGAGAGAGGGAGAGAAACATTGACATGAGAGAGAAACACTGATTAGCCACCTCTCGGACATGCCCCGAGTGGGGACCTGGCCTGCAACCCAGGCATGTGTCTTAACGGGGAATTGAACTGGTGACCTTTCACTTTGTGGGATGATGCCCAACACACAGCCACACCAGTCAGGGATCATGCACATTTTTGAACATTGCTATGCACCAGGCACCCTGCTAGGCACTGAGGGTATGAAACTGAGTGAGACAATGGTCCTTGCCCTGTCTAGTTCAAAGTCTTACCTGCATGCAGATAAATTAGGATTCATTAAAGATGCTGTAGCCCAGCGCTCTGGGATCCCAACAAATGTTCAGCACAGTGCCTAGCATGACAATAAACTCTTTATTATTAAAAAGAGTGGCAGTTGGTTGTTAATGTCAAGTCACTATGGCAGATGGTCTCAACCCAGAGGGCTTGTTCCCTGGTGTGAAGGAAGATGCTGTGTTAAGTGTGAAGTTCGCAGGAGAACAGGAGTCTGAGAAACAGTGGGTGTGGCCCCAGCAGCCCCCGGTCCTGGTCTTTACTTCACCCCAGCTATTTACTGCCATGCAGAGAGTCAGAAACAAGATAATGCACACAGAGGGCGTAGCCCAGCCCCTTAGCAAATAATAAACGTTCAATAACTCCTAGCTATGGTCACCATTTGTGGTTACTCTGGTAAAGAAGCCTTCCAGTGGTTGGAACAAGACCAAGTATCGTCAGTTTCTTGCCTGTGGAATGAGAGGAGAGCCTGTCAAATACTCTTTTCAGGTCCTGGGTGTCTGCTCTAGGGCTGGGCAGCACTCAGCTGGCTTCCAGAGGGGTGGGGAGACCATGGTCAAGGTTATGAAGGCATCACTCATCTCTTCTTCCCGGAAGTCCTTAGTTGCTGTATCGGGTGATTTCACACCTATGCTTGGGAGAACTGTACTTTATTAAAAAACAAAAACCAAGCAACAACCAAAAAAAAAAAAAACCTTCAGTTTTGTGACCAAGAATTTAAAAAGCAAAACCAATAAAAACAATGTTTTCAAAAGTCCCACGCCACCTCCTGTGGTATCTCTTCCGTGCGCTTCCATGGCCCAGCTCTGTCTGTTGGCTGACCCTGCCTTGCATTCTCCGGTCTGTCTGCTCACTGTTCCTCGGCCTAGCAAGGAATCCTCATGCGGGGGCCCGCAGTCTCTAAACCCGCACCCCACAGTCCCGCGTCCGGAACAGCTGCTGTTACATTAGAGATGCACAAACAGGGGGCTACTTAATTGTCTGCATTTAGACACAAATTATTATGACACTGAAACGGAAAAGTGTCATTGGTCAGATTCATTGAGGCCCAGTTTTCTCCAATGAACCAGACCCAGGGCAGGTATAGACAGGACTTAGTGAGACCGGGATGGTGGAGGGGATGTGGGAAGGAAATCGTCCTGAGCACCCATCGGGAGGAAGGAGGAGGGACGGCCCATAGAGCGAGTGGAGTAAGCTTAGAGCTGCTGGGGGCCTCCGCCGGGCCCGCTGAGCTAAGGGGCGGGGCAGGGCGGGGCGCGAGGCGGGGCCAGTGCGGGCCAGGAGTCTGGGCTGTTGGTGGGCGGGGCGGGGCGAGCATGGGGGTGGGGCCAGGAACCCGGGCTGTGGGTGGGCGGGCGAGCTGGGCGGGGAGGGGCCGGACGAGCGCGGGGGCGGGGCCAGGGTCAGGAGCCGGAGCCCCGGCCGGGGGCGGGCGGATCGGGGCGGGGCGGGGCGCGGCGGCCTCAGGGTGCCTAGGCTCGGGCGGCCCGCGGAGGCGCGCTCATTCGCGCGGAGCCGGCCGGGGAGCCCAGGCGGAGGCAGGATGAACAGCATCAAGAACGTGCCGGCGCGGGTGCTGAGCCGCAGGCCGGGCCACAGCTTGGAGGCGGAGCGCGAGCAGTTCGACAAGACTCAGGCGAGCCGGGGGGCCGCGGCGGGCGGATGGGTGGGCAGCGCACTCTCCCCTGTCCCCCACTCCTGTCCCTTAAGGCCTAGCCTGCTACCGCATCCGGAGCGCTGGGGCAGCTCCCCGGCCTCGGCCGCCAGAGCCGCTCAGCGAGCAGGTGAACCGGAAGCGCGCGCCGGCGCCGGCGCCGGGGCCGTGGTGCGGCTGGGGACAGAGGTGGCCCGGGGCCAAGGTGGCCGGAAGCCGAGATGCGGCGGTGGGCCAGAGGGGGTCAAGGTGAGCGCGGGGCCCAGGTGCGCGCCGGCGCGGCTCGACTTGATTTCTCTGCCCCGGTCGTGCCACCTCCCCAGCTCTTGCGGACTAGCTCCTGTCCCCTTCTTCCACGCCTTATAAAAAATGCCCCCATCTCAGGGAAGCAGTGCATTTCCTTGAAGGAAACTCCCTGTTTCCTTTTCTCCTGAGCTGTTTTCCAGGGCCGCGCAATATCTTATTACCTGCTGGGCGAAAAGTTTCACGTATGCAGCCAGACTTGTTTGCCCGAGCTCTGGCTCACACAGAAATAGGTTCACACCCCCTTATTAAATACCGGCGCCTGACAGACGGAAACTTCCTCGGCCCCCTTCCTGCACTTCCCACGCGCCTGCATCTCCATCCTGGGAAGGTTATTTTAATCATGAAACAATGGCGCGGGTGTGTATTTGGACATGTGTTCCTGCGGGAGCACACAACGCTGTACTTCTGGTTTTTCTGTTCTTTTTCATTTTGCAAACACTTGGTGTTCTTAGGCCTCGGGGATGGTAGAGCATACTTGGTTATTTCCCAGAAAAGTCACCCAAAGCCCTGGCCAGGTAGGTAGCTTGGTTAGAGCATCATCCCTCATAGGCCAGGGTTGCAGGTTCCATCCCAGGTCAGGGCACATAAAAGAATCAGTCAGTGAATGCAAAAGTAAGAGGAACAACAAATCAATTCTCTCTCTCTCTCTCTCTCTCTCTCTCTCTCTGAAATCAATAAATAAAAATTTAAAAAGTCAACCAAGGCTAAAATAGTCATAAAAAGCCTTTTGAGATTTTAAAGCTTATTTTATTTATTTATTTTTAGACAGAGGGAAGGGAAGGAGAAAGAAAGGGAGAGAAACATCAATGTGTCATTGCTTCTTGTGCGTCCCCTACTGGGGACCTGGCCTGCAACCCAGGAATGTGCCCTAGACTGGGAATCGAACCGGCAACCCTTTGATTCACAGGCCGGCATTCAGTCCACTGAGCTACACCAGCCAGAGCAAAAGACCTTACTTTTGAAATAAAGGAAGCCAAAAGGACCCCTCCTACCCTGTCGGAAGCTGGATGTTGACATCTGTGGCCGCCATGAGCAGGCTTCTTCCCACCTGTCCCTGCAGAGAGCAGTGACTTCTGCAGTTGCTTTCAAAACAAGGCAGCTCTTAGAGCTGTCCTTCTGCAATAAGAAAAACTTGGGATCTACAGTATTTGTGCTTATGATCAACAGTGAAAAGGGTGATAAAGCCCCTTGGGGCTCCCAGACCTTGTGGAACATCTAGGGCTAGAGATCACCTAGCCCCAGATTAAAACCCTTGTGATCATTGTCCTCTGGCCAACGGTGTTTTTTTTAACCCAGAGAGCCCATCATAAAAACAAATGTGGCATTTAAAGTCATGAATACATAATCGATTGTGCCAGGAGCTTGCGGAAGGATGGGGACAAATTTAATTGGCAGAGAGAATCAGGATGTTGTCAGAAGCTTATTCATTCCCTGATTTTTTTTTTTCTTGATTTTGAGGAGGTATAAAGAGGTCCGATTGCTGCATAGAGAAAGTGGGATTGGAAAGGCTAAGTTCATTGATCTAACTTGTGAGTTATTATAAACCAAGGGCAACCTTTGCTGTCGAAGAGAAGGAATCTCTGATATAGGTCCACACACGTTCTGGTGGTTGGTTCTGTAAACAAGGTGTTTTGTTTGTTTTTGCTTGTTGGTCTTTTCCTCAAGGGCTGAGAGTGTTACTTATAATAAGTAACTTTCTAATGGGTGAAAATAGCATTTACCCATTTGCTCATTCCAGGGCTCTTTTTTTTTCTTCTGGAAAGACAGTTTGGGTTCAGTGTCTGGCTCTGCTTGTCTTCAGAGTGACTTCCTGAGGGCTGTGGGAATGAGGTTTTGTGCATGGTTAATATTTAATCAGATCTTTCCCAGAAATATCTAGCGCACCGCCAGCCAGGCCCCAGAAACGGAAAGGACCCGGAGAGCTGCCGCTTACGTGTCTCCCGTGGACACGAAATAGCACATCCCGTCCACAGCTGCTCCTTCCCTGTGGAGCACACTGTCTGCATCTTCGCAGTGACCACAGCGCCCTGTGCTGCAAAGGACCACTTTGGCCTCCTTAGAATTTACAACCTTGCACTCCACCAGCCCCGCCTTCGCGCTAGTGGGCTCCTGGGTCAGGAACAGGAGAAGTGCTTACATGTTAGCTTTCCTGACAGGCCACACGCCCTGCTTCACAGCCAGAGTGTTCAGGGAGGGCACCCAGTACTGGTGTTGGTTGTGTGGTATGAGTTTGTGTAATCCCAGGGAGAGTGTACAGAAAGCTGGTCTGTTCTTCCCTTGACTTCAGTCCCTTTGGTGATAAAAACCTTTTCAAAATGGATGTGAGAAAACAGTGTTGGCTTTTTGTTATTGCCATAGTGTGCTGAATCTCGAATGCCGCAGAATACAGTGCACCTGCCCTGGGACCCGGCAGACTGCCTGTACGACAGAAAAAATGGCAGTTGCATGGAAGGCTTCCGTAGGCAGGTAGACCTGGGGGCTAGTCTGTGTCCCGGGGCCAGGTGCTTAAGTTCTGATTCCGTGTCCTTGTCTGTAAAAATGGAGATAATTCCATCCATCTCCTGGGGCTGTTCTAAGGCATAGGGAGATACAGGTGGTCAGCTGACTGTCAGCCCCTCAAGGATGTGTGCGCCCTGATTGCTGGAATCTCCAAAGATGTCACAGTCCTTGCTAAGAAAATGCTCATTATCTGACCTTGTTATGGAGCTCATAGCCTGGGGTGGCCAGGTGGATCCAGTTTGGTGCTGGGACCTTGAAGTGTGGCAGAGGGAGGCAGGCCAGGCTCGCAGAGAGATTCAGCGCCGGGCCGTGAAGGTGGAGGAAGGAAGGGGCCCCGGCGGAGGAACGCAGCATTCTCTAGAAGCTGGGAAAGGCAGGGAATGGATTCTTCTGCAGAAACTCTAGAAAGAAAGGCGGCCTGGCCATCACCTTGACATTTGCTCCGTGAGACCCGCCTGGGACTTCTGACCACCAGAGCTGTCAGACGGTGTGCGTTGTTTCAGGGGCCTGAGTTTGTGGTGACTTGTTCTGGCAGTAATAGGTTACTCACACAGACAGAGTGCAAAACAGGCAGGCAGCACTGTGCAGATTGCCAGGCAGCCGTCTTTCTCCCTTCCTTCCCTGTCCCAAAAAAGCTTTAGAGTTTGAGAACGATTTCAGGCCTTCTACCAGTGAGGGGACTCGCCTTTGAGGCCTGTAATGGGTGGGGATGCAGCAAATAGGAGTCTTGTAGACGCCAGGTTCCAGTCTTGTTTTTTCCTTAGCTCTGGGTCCTTTTGCTTCTCTGAGCCTCAGTTTCCCCTGTAGCACATGGAAATAGAGCCCCAAAGCTCCCACCCAGGTCACTTCAAGAGAGGGGTCACACCTGAGTGTGCCAGGCCCAGTGCAGAGAGGTGAGCGGCCCCGGTGGTCAGGGTGGGGAAGGAGGTGGAAAGAGGGGACCCTGTGGAAGGCAGGTCCCACACCCCCGGCCAGTGACACGGCCCCTCAGCAGCTACCAAGGAACTGCTCTCTCGTGAAGATGAACACTTAGTGACTCTGAGGGCTCCCCAGCCGTGGCTCGTGCTAGAGCAGCACTGTCCACTAGGAGCAGGGTACGAGCCACGGTCCGCCTACCCACGTCCAGCGGCCTCAGTAAGAAGTAAACAGCAACACATTCCTTCTAACTGTGTCTTTCTCTTAGCCTGGTGATTCCAGATGTGACCATTTCAACCTGCAATCACTGTAAAAGTGATGAGTGGGATAACTTACCTTCTTCCCCCCTCCTAGGTCCTCAGGGTCTGGGTGTGTCTGGCACTCAGGGCATTGGGCACATGCTTTGGTGCTCAGCAGCTGCAGGGGCTGGTACAGACAGCATAGTGAGGTGTGAGGACCACAGGGGGCGGAGGGGGCTTTGAAAATGGTCAGGGCCTGCGTGTCTGCGAGTTGGAGTGGTTAGGTCTGGCCGGGCCCCTGCACATGGTTTGGTTTGGTTTTTATGGTTTCCCGCCGGGAATTCTGTAGAACCTCATTATTGAAGGCAGACCATGGGATGCAGACAGGCTTTGGTCCCTCACCTAGAGCTTCTGGTTTGCAAGCCGTCCCCAGATGCACAGCGCCCTCTCCAGACGCCATGCCTTCTACCCTGACCTCTTCCTTCCGGGGTCTCCCCGGGTGGGTGGGAGCCGAACACATGCCCGCCTGTGTTTGTGCTGTCCTTGTCCAACACCGCGGGGCCGCAGCGCTCCAACTCACTGACCCCTTTCCGGTCTCATTTACCTGTTTACCTGAAAAGTCCCCAAGTGCGAGAAGAAATCTAAACCATGTGGTGGACAGTCGCCCTGCCACTGTCACTGGGGAGGGGCAGGCCTGTCTGCTTCCTGCCATGTCCCCATGCTCAGGCTGGCTGAGCAGAGGCAAGCCAAGGCCCCTTTAGGCAAAGGAGGGAGAGAACCCGGCCCACGGCCACCCTGGGACGCTGCCCCCAAAGCCGGATGTGAGCCACCCCCACGGCACTGACCCCCTACCTCTACCCCCAGGTCCTCCATCTGGGGTGGGTCATGGGCGGTGAGCTGTGCCCCGCCACCTGGTTCTTCCCTCTTGGTGATGCTCAGGCAGGCTGCTGAGTTCCTGACGCTGGGGCTGTCAGAAACCCCTCTCAGCTCCCAGTAGTCAGGTGACCTCTTGGTACAAATGGGGGTGGGGATGGGGCTGCCAGTTCTTCCCCTCCTGCCTCCCATCTCTGATGCTCATTTGTCTGGTGACACATCCATGAGGACTATTTACTGTGTGTCTGTTCCTTGTGCCTTGGGGTGTGCTGTGGGAAGAGGAAGAAGAGTCTGCGTTTCAGTGAAGGAGGTAGGGGACAGGTGGGTGTGCTGTGGCAGAGCAGTTGAGAGCACATTTCTGTCTCAGTCCCCTGGTCTGCACAATGGGCATGATGCTGGCACCCATGTCCGGCCGAGAGACTGGCAGGATTTCTGTCCACCTTAGCTGTCTGTCGTGTCCCAAAGGGCAGGTTGGACCAAAAGAAGTAGAAATGATGTCCCTCTGGGGTCCTGTCCCTGAGCCCTGGTTTGGCAGGGCCTGAGTGGGAGTCAATCTGCAGCCTGGCTGGGTGGACCCCAGCAGATGCTCAGGGTCCCCTTCCCCAGGACAGCACACCTGCTTCCAGGGATGTCTCCTCCTGAAAGATGCTCCAAGGGAGGCCCAGGGAGTTGGGGCAGCCGGCTTGTGACTCCCTTGGCAGAAACACCGCCCTCCTGACCTTGCCCCAGGCCGGCACCCCTCCTGGACACACAGGACCGATGGTTTGTGAATGGAACCCAGCTGGGCATTCGGTGCAGCAGCGAGGAGTGGAAACTCAGGAGCTGTGTCTAGGGCTGCTTGGCTGGGCGACAGGGAAACCCAGCCTGCTAACCTGAGATGCCTGCCGGCCGGAGAACCAAGCCGCCTCTGCCAGCTGGGCTACACTGTCGGCCAGGCCCTCCCCTTCGTGCACTTGATCTCAGGCGGAACTCAGATATCACCTTGTCCGTGAGGCCGCTGGCTGAGGGGCAGGCCTGCTGGGCTCCGTGGTCTCACGACACTGCTCGCATGTCTGTCTGTCTGCAACACTGCAGCCAAACTGTGGAAGTGGGCATGGAGGAGGTTGGGCAAGATTGCATTGCTTCCCTTCTGGGCCTCCTCGGTCCCACCCCCTGAACCGTGAGATCCTCAGGCAGGGAGGCGTGGCCTCTTCTTGTGTCTCAGCACTCAGGAGCACATGGCCCAGGGGACACACTCGATAGGCATGGATTCTTGTTTCCCTTCTTCAGGCCACCACTTCACCAGACCTGAAAGGCCATGGTTCCCACTGCAGGGAAGGGCTGAGTCTGTGGAGAAAAGTGTAGGTGCGGTGGGTGGTCTCTTCTTCTGCTGAACTGAACACGCCCTCAAACTGCAGAAGCCCCACCTGCCAGAGAGTGACTCAGGCCCCTGGCTCGTGGGACAGACAGGTTTGTGGAGTGATGTCACCAGGGCCCAGGGGCCGCAACCACCCAGGCAGTCTCCCTGTCCATTCCAGAGGTGGACTCAGGGCGCTCTCCTCCTCCTGTGTCACCTGCAGAGCTGGGGGAGAGGTGGCAGTGGGCGGGGCCCTCCTAGGAGTGGGAGGATCCTTCCTTCCTGGCTCATGCCCCTCCTCCTGGAGGTCAGGTGACCCTGGCTTGGCCCTGGGTTTCGCAAGGAGAGGCTGGGACTGATTGTGGGCTGGGGTGTGAATGGAGAGAAATGGAGGTATAAGCCTTGGGACCAGCATCGCTCCACCGCTTCCCCGGCTGCAGAGATCGCTGAGCTGCCGACCTCAGGCCCAGCGCGCCCAGCTGCTTTGCATGTGACCACATCCGACCGAGCTGCCTCCTCCTCAGCTACAGAAATCCTGTGTTTGCTTTCATCAATGGCCTTTGAGGTGGCAAAGGAATTTGAATGAGACTTCTCTGTCCTTCACACAGCCCTGGAAAGGCTAAGGCGGAGTAACCCACCTCCTCGCCAGTCCCCTGATCCCGGCTCTTTGAGGGATGGTTTGTCCCCTTTTTGAGTGCGTCATGATAAACAGCACAAGGAGGCTTAAGTCTGATGCATCCCAGGGCTCGCTTTTAAAGTAGAAGTCGTTTTACTGTTGCCTTCACATTGAACTCTCCTGGTCAGGTCAGTAGCTGGAGGGAGACGCTCACTGCCTTGAACTTCACCAGCACTTGTGTTTGAAAGAGCTTTGTTCATTCATGTGTCCCCTTTCTCTCATCCAGTAGAGGTTTTTCAGCAGCCAGGGATAGGGTCTGGGGACTGGAGGTGCAGCGGGGTGCAGACCACCAGGGCTCCCCAGGCTGCGTGTGTCCGCCCAGGGCTCGGGCAGACAGTGCACGGTGAGCAAGGTGGTCTCAGAGGATAAATGTCCTGAGTGAAGGCCAACAGGAGGGTCCTCTGTGAGTGGGGGCGGGTGTGACAGGCCCTCCCCAAGGGGGTGACGGAGCAGCACAGCCTGGCCTGCGGGGCACCTGCCAGCCTGGCCAGAGCGGCAGAAGGAAGGCAGGGGTGGCTGGGACACAGTAGACGTTCTAGCCAGGCCAGCTGTGTGCTTGCACCCTGGGAAACCGGGGTGTTTCTGTTCCCGCTCCCAGATGGGGCAGTGATCTGGGAAGGGATTTCTAAAGTGAGGGCTCCCCACGGACCAGGTGGGTGGGACGGGCCTGAGAGCTGCGGCCTGCGGCGGCAGTAGTGGAGCTGGGTGCAGAGATCGAATTTGTCCCCAGACAGGTGGTCCCCCGGGGGCGGGGGTCTTCCCGAGCCCAAGTTCCCGGCTGTGGATGGCGTCCCACAGCTAGAGGATGCCAGTCTCCTCAAGGAGAGCCAGGGCTGCAGCCCCCGCCACGCAGCTCGGCTGCCTGGCCCAGGACCGTGGGTTCCCAGAGCAGTGCTGGTGCGTGTGGGCTAGGGAGCCGTGAGATGTTCGACCTCCCCAATCAGGGACTGTCCCCTCCCCACTGCCCCTGACTGTGTGGCTGTTCCTTAAGGTCCTGGGCCCCTATGCCTGGCGTGAAGCCCCACAGCTGATGGGGACTGGGCTGCTGTGAGCCGCCCTTGGCCGGAGCTTCTCCAACAGTCCCTACCTGGAGTCCACATCAGGGCCCGCCTTTGGGGAGCCACGGCCCTGGCTCTGGCTGCCTCACCGGGCCTCCTGTCTCCCAAGGCATCACTCACTGCAGTGCTCCTGGTGTGTGTCCCTGTGTGTGGCCGTCCGTGGACAAATGCCATTGTGGGTCTGGCAGGCCTGGTCCTGGGTTGTCTCCTCAGACTTAACTCATGGG
Source organism: Anoura caudifer (assembly GCA_004027475.1). Lineage (NCBI taxonomy): Eukaryota > Metazoa > Chordata > Mammalia > Chiroptera > Phyllostomidae > Anoura > Anoura caudifer. The sequence continues at coordinate 66,113 of PVKU01001382.1, forward strand.
GCCTCTGCCGGCACCAGATTGGGTTTTTATTAGACAAACAAGGGTAAGATTGTTCCTGGAAGCAGGGGCAGGTGTGGCTCAATGAGGGCCTTGTAAGAGGCCTTGCGGGGTGTCCCTGCCCAGGCTGCAGGGCAGTGGCCACCTGGGAGAGAGCTGGCGGGAGCTGAGGCAAAGCCCAGGGCCCAGGGTCCAACTCCCTGGCCGCAGGAATGGGGAGCCTCCAGGCACTGCCCTGGTTTGAACAAATCCCCACCCAGACTCTGCATCCACTGGAGCCAGGCCAGATCCTCAGGGAGCCTGCCTCCTGCTGGAGGACAAAGAAGGATGTCTGCCCCTCCCCCACCCCCCAGAGAGGCAGGGGGGCTGGGGGGGGGGCTGCTGAGTGCAGAGTGACCAGAGGCAGGTGGCCTGGGCTGCTGTTCCCTGGTCAGACTGGACAGGGGAGGATTGTGTGAGGGTCAGTCAGTATGTGTGAAGGGCTGAGAGCAGTGCCGGGCACCGGGTCAGCAGTCCGTTACCATGACCTGGGCAAGCGAATGACTTTCTCAAGCCTCGATTTCCTCATCTGTCCTCATCCAATGGGGCGACTGACACATGGCCGAGCACCATCAAAGTCACTTTGGTATTAGGTTTTCGAGGCTGAGGCTGGAGCTCACTTTTGCAGGCCGCAAGGGGCCGACCACTCCAGTGACGGCTGCAGGGCATGCCCCAGCTGATTTTCCCAGCACAGAAGGAGCCATCTGAATGCCCAGGAAACTGTTACAGAAGCCACACTCTCTGTCTTTTGCAGACCCTCTGGCTCCCTCCCCAAAGCCCCCTGACCTCCTGCTCTCCTGCCTGTGTTTTGTGAGGGGTGTAGGGGGGGGCGGTCCCTGTCCCCTTTCCCCACCACTCAGAGGTGGAGTGGAAGCCACTGTCTTCCTACCTGGCATCCGGAGAGGCTGACAGATCCCCAGGTGGTGGCTGCCTGCCCTCCCCACACCCAGGACCCCTCCCCACCACCCAGGACCCCTCCCTTCAGCGCTGGGGTTCCATCCTGACATGGGCCTAGTCAGTCCATACCAGGCAGCCTGTGTCTCCCCGGAAGACAGCTCTGTCCATGGCAGGTGGTCCGACAGCAGCTGGGAGGGATTAAACTGGCTGTTGTCTGAGCTGCTGAGGTACTGCTGGCTGGTGGCTGCCCCTGGGTGCAGGAAGGCAGTGCTTTTCGGGTACAGAGCTCAAGAGAACTCACAGGGTGGTCCTGGGCTGCCTCTTAGCCTTCCATTTCCCTGGAAGCTGGCATGAGTCTGCCATGCTGTGCAGACAGATCCAGGTGGTGTAGCTCCTTGGACAAGGCTGTGGGCTCGGGCTGAGCTGTGTCGGACCAACGGAAGGACAGCCCGATGCACTGCCCACACCTGCAACCCCTGCAGAGGGACGTCCAGCAGGACTGGCGTCCCCAGGGCTTCAGGTCCCTCCTGGGATGGGGCTTGGCACCTGCTTCCGCAGGAAAATCTAGGCCCTGTGAGGGGCCACAGACTCCCTCTGTGTGCGCTCTGAGCTGCCTTGTGAGCCTCCCAAGCGTGCATCTGCCCCCTGCACAACGGGGCCGTGTTCCCGCTGGGCAGGGCCCCGTGCCTGCGGCCAGTGCTGGGCAGGCAGGCCTGGAGGGCGGGGGAGGCCTGATGGACGGCGCCATGCCTTTGAAAACCTTCTGTGTGCCAGGCACAGTGAGGGGCTGGGGGGCGGCAGTGACCTGCCAGGCGGAACCGCCCCCTGGTGGTGCTGACATCAGAGCGGAGCTCGGATAAGGGAACCATTGTTTTCAGCGGGTGCTGAGCACGGGGAGAAGCATCAATCAGGAGATTCAGGTAGGGTGGCATGGGGGGGTGACAAGGTGACCAGAGACCCCTGGGGGGGCAGGGTCCAGCAATGAGAGGTGATGTAGAGACCTCAGGGAAGACTGGGAGGTGGGGGTTCCTCCCCTTCACCTTGGGCCCCGTGCAGCTCCTGCTCCACCCCGCTCCAGGAAAGGCAGGCCCGCCCCTCACCCCAGGCCTGCGGGCAGGGCTCCCTAGCTGCTGACCTGGAGGAGGAAGGGGAGGCCTGCAGGAGGCCCAGCCCTCCCTGGGGTCCACTGGGGACCCAGTGAGGAGCAGGCACCTGCTCCCAGCGCTGTTGACGCCTTTGGTGCTCAGCAACCCCCCTCACCTCCCTGCTGTAGGAGACCTGCTCTGCCCTGCAGGCATGGCTTTTGGCTCCACACTTGCCTGGAATCTCTGGACCAGGTGGCAGTTGTCAGAAGAGCCAGCTCAGGTGTCAGGGCAGCGGGAGGATGGGGTTACACACTCCCAGAGGCCAGACACTCCTGGCTTCTGAGCTGGCAGCCGCTTGTTCCCCGGGAGGCGCAGCCCCCTCCCACCCCAGGCACTGCCCCAGGCCCTCCCCGACAGCTCTGTGCCCACCCCACAGGCAGGAGGTGCCTAGGGGCAGCCTCTCGGAGGACACGGGATATTGAGTCAGCCAGACCTGCCTCTGCCCTCATTGGTTGTACGGACAAGCAACCTAACCTCTGTGCCTTGGTTTCCCCATCAGGGAAATGGGCTCATGACCACTTCCCGGGGTTGTTGCCAGGTGGCATGTTGCCTGTGCCTGGCACATCATTGCCCCTGTTGCGGGCACAGTCCTGCCTGGGTGGGGTGTCCTTTCTACATGGTGTGCAGCGTCTCTCTTAGCAGCTGCTCACTGGGGCTTGCTGCCCAAAGGCGGGCGCCATGGGGCGGGGCAGCCTCCCCCATGTGGCTGCTAAGGCTTTGACAGCCAGAGAAGCCAGAGCCTGCCATGCCCCTGCCTGGACCCTGGCTCCACCAGGCAGGAGCTGCTGCCCCCGGCCTGCCCTTGGTGCTGCGGGGTGGCCCCTGAGGCCCTGGTGTGTGGGGCCGCAGGCCCGTGAGCAGGGCCATGGTGGGCGTTGTGTGTGAAAGGTCAGCCTGCTTCACCACCGAGGTGGGTCCAGGAGCTGCCCCTGGCCAGCCCCCAGTGACGTCAGCTCCGAGGTCCGTGAGTCTGCTCAGAAAGTCCGACTTCACCCCCAGAAGGCTGCTTTTCTTCCAGAGGAAATCTCTGCGCAGGCTCCAAGTCGGTTCACAGTGCGCTGAGACTGTGTGAGGCGCCGCCACACCAGACGGGGGCCGGTCCAGTTGTTCAGATGCCAGCAGGGGGGCGGGCAGGGGCTGCTGCCATGAACGGAAAGTGCCGGCACTGGCCCTCAGGCTCCCTCTGCCCTCTCTTCTCACTCCTGCCTGAGTTCCCAGGCTTCCTATTAACAAGGCAGTGACCCAGGGCTCGGGGCCCGGCTCAGGCTGCAGGGTGAGCATGTGGCGGCCCTGGCTGAGGCATTGTGGAGACCTGGGAGGACCGGCTGGCCCAGAAGGGTGTCTGCATCATCGGTCAGGGCCCCTCCCTGCCACTCTCAGGCAGCTCTTCTCAGTCCACAAACACAGGTGTCCCCAGCCCATCGCTGAGTCGGTGGGCAGAGGTTTGTAAGACCAGCTGCCGGGCGGAGAAATAAAACATCCATAGGTTACCCAGGGCCCATGGTGGTTCCTGTGTGAAGTGGGCAGGGGGTGACTGACAGGTGCCCTGAGCCGCTGGTGAGGGAGTAGCCCTGTCCAGGGGTCTTCTCGGAAGAGGAGGCATTGAGCTAAGGGGGGTAACACCAGAGGACGAGGCCAGGAAGGATGAAACTGCTGCTTGCTCAGTCTCTTGCTCAGTCAAGTGGCGGCAGCAGATGCGGTGAGCACAGTCCCCTTCCTGCCGCCCCCACTGGGGCCGAGGTCACCATCTGCCTCGATGGGGTGGGAGCTGAGTCAGAGAGGCTGCCTGCGTGGGATGGAGCAGGAGCTGGGCGCACCCTGGTTTTCCGTGTCATGACTGCGTGGGCCTCGTCAGCTTGCATCCTTTCTCTGGGTCCTGCCACAGTCAGGTCAGGATGACACTTGTCTGTTCATGGGGTGTCGTGAGGGCTCAGCTTCTCCCACTGGCCCGACGGGACAGATGTGGGGGCCCTGGCTGCACCCACTGCCCTGCGGCCTGACGGCCATGCTTCCTGGGAGGGCAGAACGCACGCGGGTTTCTGAGGAGAGGTGGGCTCCTGCGGCCACAGCCAGCATTTGTCCTTGTCACCCAGACCCCTGGAAGCTCTGGTGGCTTTGGGCTCCAGGCATCAGCTGTCACTTGAGCTGTGCGCATCAAGCCTTCAGAGGCTCGGTTCGCCTAAGTTGAGAAAGTGTCCGACTGCCCGTCTCTATACTCAGCTTTCAGGGGCAGCCCTCCCCTGTCCCCCACCTGGGGGGTTCTGAGCTCTGCCCCTCTATCCTCTCTAGGCCATCAGTGTCAGCAAAGCCATCAACACCCAGGAGGCCCCCGTGAAGGAGAAGCATGCCCGGCGTATCCTTCCCTGCCCCCATCCCCAGGGGAGGCTGTGGGGCTGCCCTGTCTGCTCTCTGGCTGGGGTACGATGGGAATGGTTTAGGGGAGCAGGGTGGCGCTGCAGGTAGCCACTGGGGCTCTCTGAAAGTCCACCCTTGCCCAGATGGGAGGCCCCATGAGTGTGCCCTCCTGTGGCCCTTCGCTGGCGGTCCCCGCCCCCTCTGCTCCGGTCAGACCCTGAGCTCCGACTTGCGAGCACCACCTGCTGTCTTAGACCGTTAGCTCCAGTTAAATTTGAGGGGCATGACTTTGCCCTTTTTCTTGTCCTTGGCTGAGAACTGTAGCTCTTGGTGACCTGTGGCCAGTGTGGAGGGGGTGGGCTGTGGAGAGGAGGCCAACGGGGCTGTGGGGTGAGGGGTCGGCTTTCCACGTGGGTCTCTGTTTCCTGCACTTGGCCTTGACGCTGGGAGGCATCATTCTGGGTACTCACCACGAAAAGGGGGCCTTCACCTTCTGGTCCTATGCCATCGGTCTGCCGCTTCCCAGCAGCTCCATCCTCAGCTGGAAGTTCTGCCATGTCCTCCACAAGGTTCTTCGAGACGGGCACCCCAACGTGAGTAGCTGCTGTCCATGGGTCCTGTTCCAGCCACTTGCTCTCAGGGCAGTGGGAGGCCAGTGGGCCTGGGCCCTCTGTCTGTTGCTGCCTGAGCAGGCTGGCACCCTGGGTCGGGGTCCCTGTGAAATGGGGACACGTCCCACCTTGCTCGCTGCCCCCACCCCACCTCTCCTACCCTTGGCCCCCGAGTGCCAGCCAGCGTGGGGCTCAGTGTGTTGCGGCCCCACCTGACCATTCAGGGCTCTTCGCCCCCTTCCTCATCCCCCGTGTGTGCTGCAGGTCCTCCAGGACTGCCAGCGGTACCGGAGCAACGTTCGGGAGATCGGAGAGCTGTGGGTAGGTACAGGGCGAGCTCGGTGGCCTCGGGGCCTTGCAGGCAGCACCTTCCACATAGTGCAGTCTCGGCCTTGCCTGGGGTCCCAGCCCCTAGCACTGGGGCTGAGCGACGGCAGCGCCCATGAGGGGTGTCTTTCCCCTTACTGCTCTCGCAGTGGGAGTGAGAGAGATGCTTTCGGGGGTGGCAATGGGGCTGTGAGCCCCGCACATGAGCAGCAGCCTTGCTTTAGACCATCTGGGACAGGAGGTTCCAAACGCAGGGCCGGGGCCCCAGCTCCAGGAGCTGATGTCGGCCCTTGGGCTCTGTGAGCCGGGAGACGCAGCCGCCTGTGTCTGGGCATGTCACTGCGGTGGTGAGAGCCGAGTAAGGGGCACAGCCTCCTGGGCCCCCAAGACCGCTGCTTTAGAATCTGGGGGTCGGAAGTCTGTGTTTTCCGGAAGCTCCCCAGAAGATGCTCATCCACGGTCAAGGCTGAGAGCCCGGGAGCATGCAGTCCAGGTTCATGCCAGCCAGTCGGGGACTGGGGCGGCCGAGGGATGGCCTCGGCCTTGTTTGTCCTCTGGGAGCAAGGCTAGGGCCCGCCAACCGCCCTGGCCTCTGTGATTTACTGATGCCCTGAGTAGGGAGAAGGGCAGCTGGGGCACCATTTGCAGACGCAAGCCCAGCTGGCGTGGCCCAGGGGGACACGGAGTTGGGAGGTGATGGAGGAGGCAGCTGGGAGGATGGGACACACGCCTGTTGGAATGTGCCTCCCTGGCTGTGCCAGCATTTTAATGAAACGCCCAGCTCAGAACTGGCCGCTGCCCCGGACAAGGAGCTCCCTTGTCCCGAGAGTTTCTCTGGCAAGACTGATTGGGAGTGAGATGGTAACAAAAGGTGAGGGAGGGACCTGAGACCCAGAGGCCTGGCGGAAGTGCTCAGAGAGAGTCAGCGGCCTCCAGCGGGTTAAGCCACATTTGCTGAGTAAGCAACTTGGGGGGGGGGGGTGAAGGAATGACTCTCGGCTTGTTACCTCAGACTCCTGGCCTACCCTGCCGGATTCCCGGGCACGTTGCTAGGCTGGTGGACCCTGACCCCACTGCTTTCTCCGCAGGGGCATTTGCACGACCGCTACGGACAGCTGGTGAACGTGTACACCAAGCTCTTGCTGACCAAGATCTCCTTCCACCTCAAGGTAGCCTCCTCAGGGGCCCTGGGCTCCTCCCTGCAGGGCAACCTAGGACTTAGAGGAGGGCAGGTTCTCTTCTGTCCTGACCTTGACTCTAGGGCAGGGGTCCCCAACCCCTGGGCCATGAATTAGGAGTCCACGGATTGGGAACCGTGCGCACAGCCGCTCCCCATCCCCGCCTGAGCTCTGCCTCCGGTCAGATCGGCAGCGGCACTGGATTCTCGGAGGAGCGCGAGCTCTGCTGTGCACAGCGAATGCCAGGGGTCTGGGTTGCAGGCTGCGTGTGAGAGCCCAATGCCCGAGGGGCCGAGGCGGGGGCGCTAGGGAGAGGCTGCGCACTCAGGGCACTGTGAGCGGGGAGGGCTGACTGCACGGAGGCCCTGACAAACCAGCTGCTTGCAGATTCCTATCAAGTCCCTGTCATTGTGGGGGCAGGCTATCAGTCGGAATCCAACGCTTATTTCAGTCCGTGCGTGGCCTGCCCGTTGTTTTATTTGCCACTCCATCCGCACCTTGCACTTGTCTCAGTCAGTGCTGGGAAGCCTGCATGCTGACCCTGGCACGTGGTGGGCCGTGTACTTACTCCATTTTATGCTTCAATGTAATAATAGAAATAAAGTGCACAATCAACGTAATGCACTTGAATCACCCCAAAACCATCTCCCTGCCCCTGGTCCATGGTGAAGATGTCTTCCACGAAACTGGTCCCTGGTGCCAAAAAGGCCTGGGACCGCTGCCCCAGGGGAAGCAAGGGGTCCTAGCACTTCACGAAGGTCAGCGCACCTTGAGGCACTTCCTGGGGACACTGGAGGTGGACCTGGCCTTGCCCTTGGCTCCAGGCAGGTACTCCAACCTGGCTGGACTCCCTGTCCTCCGTCCTCGGGTCTGGTCACTCATGGCCCCACCTTGGGCAGCGCCCAAGGCAGATGGAGGCTCCACAGGCTGTAGGCTTCCCCAGCCTCTTGCCCTCCCTTCAAAGTTAGAGGTGGTTTGGGCCTGAGTTTCCACGGGCTACTGTTGAACGGGGGTGTCCTCTCCGCAGCACCCCCAGTTTCCTGCGGGCCTCGAGGTGACAGATGAGGTGTTGGAGAAGGCAGCTGGGACCGACATCAACGACATGTGAGTCCCTCAGGCAGGTGGGCCGGCCGGGGCCCCGCCCCCTCTCCCCTTCAGGTCCCTGTTCCTTCCTACAGTCTTCCTCTTCCGATCCCAGCCTCCCTGTGCCTGTCAGTGGCTCTCAGGGGCTGAAGGTCATGGACCCGGGAGATGAGGCTGAAGTGGAAGGGGTGGGGTTTGTTTGGAATCAGGCATTTTTGGCTGAAGGGCTGCTGCCCTGTGCAGAGGCGTGTTGACGAACAGGGGGGGCGCTCCACACAAGGGCAGGACTCCTGCCCCACTCAGCCCTCTCTCCCTGACCCTGGCAGCTTCCAGCTCACCGTGGAGATGTTCGACTACATGGACTGCGAGCTGAAGCTCTCCGAGTCAGGTGAGCCTGCGCCCCCCGGAGCCAGGACTCACTCGCCATTCCCAAACACACCTGCCCCGCGGGCGGGGGTGGGCGGCAGCATGCAGGTGCCCCAGCCTTGGCGTGGGAGGTGCCTGGCCCCTGGTGGGCATGGTGTTTGCCGTCCCTTCCACCAAGTGAACCCCTCCTCCTGTCCTAGCGTAGGAAGAGCAAGGGACAGGGGCTACCAGGAGCTGCGTCTTCGGGGTCCTGACTCAGTTCCCTCCTGGGAGAGTTCTTTTGGGACGTCCTGCCTGTTTTCAGTTGTAAAGGCTCTGACTCATGTCAGGCTTCCCAGCCCAGGGAGGTGGCAGCCGCTGACAGGAAGTCTCAGGGCTCCCCCTCCCGGGGCTACGGAGGTGGTTGTTTTGGGTGACAGCTTCAGAATGACAAGTGGGTGACTCACGGTTTTTAGGGGAGGACGAGAAGCAGATGCCTGTTTAGGGGAAAATCAGGAGTCAGGAAGAGGTGGGTCAGGACTCTGAGGCCAGGCAGTCCAGTGGACTTGGAGCTGAGGCTCCATGCCCAGGAGGGAGGCTCTGCCCGGGACACAGCAGGGCAGCAGCAGGCAGGTGTCCAGGGCCGTGGCTGCCAGCCTGAGCCCTGGCAGAGACATGCCAGGCGGGGGCTGAGTCCTGCAGTCCCCACCCCTGGGCTGCTTTGGCTTGGGCAAGGGTGGAATTCGGGCAGGGCAGGGGTCCCCATGAGGGAAGGTACAGAAAGCCCACAGGTGGGCCCCCCGCGCCAGGGACACTGAGGTCTTAGTGAAGCACAAAGGGACACCTCCTTAGTGCCGCCGCTGCCAGCATCTCCCTGGAGAAAGGTACAGGGTGTGTCCCCTGCCGGGAGGCTGCTCAGTTTGTACAATAACAGCCAGGACGGGAACGCCCTGGGCGCCTTCAAGTGGAGAGAGGGCCATGTCTCAAAAAGTCTCCAAAATAGACCATCACGTGTATTTTCATTTTTTCCAAGGAAGGTGCACTTGATATGTAATTAACAGTTAGGGTTTTTTTTGTTTTGTTTTGTTTTTAAGATTTTCATTTTTAGAGAGAGGGGAAGAGAAGGAGAAAGAGAGGGAGAGAAACATCAATGTATGGTTGCTTCTCACATGCCCTGTAATGGGGACCTGGCCTGCAACCCAGGCATGTGCCCTGACTGGGAATTGAACCAGTGACCCTTTGGTTCGCAGCCTGCGCTCAATCTACTGAGCCACACCAGCCAGGCAATTGTTAGGTTTTAAACGGGTAAAGGACAGCACTTAGCTTCTTCCTTCTTGTCCCTCCTGGGCATTCTCGCGTCCACATGGAGGTTTGTAGCAGTCCCAGCCCAGACAAGGTGATGAGGGACCCTGAGCCTGGGGACAGTGTCCCCGGCATCCGTGTCCCGCGTGGGCATCCTGGCGGCTCTCCTGCCATGGCCCACTGCCTGCACGTTGTCTTCTCTGCCCAGAGAAGAGGCTGGCGGGAGCAACAGCCTCTTGCTTGTTCCTTTCCCTCCTACTTGGGCAATCTGATGAAAGGCTTGATTGTCAGAGTCCAGGGGGGTTGACCTGGGCGCACGTGAGGTTTGGGGGTCACTTGGGGTTTGTGGAGCCAAGTCCTGACTCTCCTGTGGCTACGCGTCTTGGGCCCACCCTGGCCCGGCTGAGCTGGGTTCCGTCTGCCTGACCTTGCCCCCCGCCCCCCGGTGTGGGGGAGCCCTGGCCTCAGTATGAGGCAGTCACAGCATGCAGGCACCCTGCCTGGGAGTAAGGAGCCTGCTGGTGTCCAGGGCCTGGGACAGAGTGACGAGACCTCAGCTGGGGCCTGGGCCCAGCGCTGTCCGCAGCACAGCCCTCACTCGCCAGCCCCTGCCTGCGTCTCCCAGCCCCCGAGCTCACGCTCCTCCTCTTCCCACCTCTCTCACACAGTTTTCCGGCAGCTCAACACCGCCATTGCTGTGTCCCAGATGTCCTCGGGCCAGTGCCGCCTGGCCCCCCTCATCCAGGTCATCCAGGACTGCAGCCACCTCTACCACTACACCGTCAAGCTCATGTTCAAGCTGCACTCCTGTGAGTCCCCGGGGGTGGGCCCTGGTGTCCCGCCCAAGCCCCCAAGGGGCTTCTGTTGACCAGTATCCTGTATCTGAAATGGAAAGTGGAGAGATCAACTAAAAGTAGCGGCCGTGAGCTCGTTACCATTGACATAAATCACATACTCGTTAGGAAAGATCACCGTTTTCCAGAATGAACACTTAGTGAGAACAGCGGCACAGTTCTGCCATCCTCTTGCACGCATGGCCTCGGCGAGGGGCCTGGTGGCCTTGGGTCCGCCGTGGGGTCTTGGCCCCGGGAGTCGCTCTGAGCACCACTGGCCGAGGGCACCTGAGCCTTTCAGATATTAGCCCAGGGCAAACTGGAGTCGAAAGCGAATTCACAGCGCCCCCCAGAGCCAGGCCCCAGTGGGCTGGCCCTGGTCTCTGACTGCCCTTCCTACGCTCCATTTCTTCCCTCCATAGTGGGGCAGCCAGGCGGCGGCGGTCTCCCTGATCAGTGGTGGTTTCTATAACGTGGAGGAGCAGGTGGGGGAAGGGGGGGAGGGAACGCGAAGCTTTGGCAGCCACAGCGCAGCGAGCACAAACAGAGTTCATCACGCCTGTGCCCCCAGGTCTCCCAGCGGACACCCTGCAAGGCCACAGGGACCGGTTCCACGAGCAGTTTCACAGGTACTGGTGGGGCAGGGCCTCGGGCACAGGCGTGCGGGCTGGGCCGCCTGCAGGGCCAGCTCCCCCCTGACCTCCCGCTCACTCCCGCAGCCTCAGGAACTTCTTCCGCAGAGCGGCCGACATGCTGTACTTCAAGCGCCTTATCCAGATCCCCCGGCTGCCCGAGGTACCGGCCTAGGGGCCTGCCTGCCAGCTGCTGTCCGGGGGGCCTAGGGATGGCGAAGGAAGGCTCCCAGGTGGGGGGGGGGATGCTGAGCTGCTCCTATCTGTGGCCCTGGCAGGCGCCCCCTAACTTCCTACGGGCCTCGGCGCTGGCGGAGCACATCAAGCCGGTGGTGGTGATCCCTGAGGAGGCCCCCGAGGATGAGGAGCCAGAGACCCTCATTGAGATCAGCACGGGCCCCCCCGCTGGGGAGCCAGCGGTGAGTGGCCCCCTCCTCCTACATGGGGTTTGGGGGTGACTGCGCCCCCTCTGCTCCCTCCCTCCCCTGACCTGGAGGCTGGGAGTCACTGTGCTCTGCTGTGGCAGGTGGTGGCTGATCTCTTCGACCAGACGTTCGGACCCCCCAACGGCACCATGAAGGACAACCGGTGAGGGGTGGTGTGACTACAGTGGGCGGGGCTGGAGTGGCCTGCTGGGGGGCAGGGGGGTGTGGCTGCAGTCGGGAGCTGCAGGCGGGAGGGGCCATGGGCCGTGGACAGGAGCTCCCAACACCCAGATCCCAAGGGACTGCTGGTGAGACCGCCAGCTCCTGTGCAGAGGTCTTCTGATTTTCCTGGTTGACTGAACTTGAACGCCAGGCCTGTGCGGGCCTCTGAAAACCCTGCCTGCCTGATCTCTGTCACCAGGGACCTCCAGATCGAGACCTTGAAGAGGGAGGTGGAGACCCTCCGTGCAGAGCTAGAGAAGATGAGGCTGGAGGTGAGAGGATGCGGGTGGAGACGGGGCCTGGGGCTGCGCCACTGCACCCACTGCCTGCATGCAGGCCCGGCACGGCCCCCACAGTTACATCCTTGTCCTTCCCGCCGCCACAGGCCCAGCGGTACATCGCCCAGCTGAAGGGCCAGGTGAACACGCTGGAGACCGAGCTGGAGGAGCAGCGGAAGCAGAAGCAGAAGGCGCTGGTGGACAACGAGCAGCTCCGCCATGAGCTGGCCCAGCTGCGGGCCGCCCAGCTGGAGGGCGAACAGAGCCTGCGCCTGCGTGAGGAGGCCGAGAGTGAGTGTGGCTGGGAGGCCGCGCCCGTGGAGGGGCCTGGTCCCCAGCGGGGGCCGCTGCTGAGCTGGGGTCACTGCCTCACCTCTTCCCCGCAGAGAAGGCCAGCGCCACAGAGGCGCGCTACGCCAAGCTGAAGGAGCAGCACAGCAAGCTGGTCACCACGCATGCCGAGCTGCTCAGGAAGGTGGGGCCCAGCCCTGTGGGCAGTTGGTGGGAGTGGGGAGCCACCAGCGGAGGCAGAGTGTGAGCCGGCCCTACCTGTACAGAACGCAGACACGGCCAGGCAGCTGACGGAGAAGCAGCAGAGCCAGGAGGAGGTGGCACGGGTGAAGGAGCAGCTGGCTTTCCAGATGGAGCAGGCAAAGCGGGAGTCCGAGATGAAGGTGTGTCCCGAGTGCACAGGCCGGCTCTGGCGCCCCTAGCACCACTGTCCCCCGTAGCACACTGTCCCCCCGACACACTATTTTTCCTGTCCCAGTTGGAGGAGCAGAGTGACCAGGTAGAGAAGCTCAGGAGGGAACTGGAGGCCAAGGCTGGAGAGCTGGTGCGAGTGCAGGAGTCCCTGAGCCGCACGGAGCAGGTGTGGCACTGGCGGCCCCGGGATCGGGTGGGACGGAGGTGCAGGCCCTTCTTCCCCTGAACTGTGCCACACCTCAATGCCACTGGGTTGGGTCAGAAGCCCCTCGGCAATCCTGGTGCAGGGCTCTGACCCAGCACCCAGGACACGTGCAGGAAATGGGCCCTGGCCTTCAGGGAGCTCACATTCTGGGGGGGATAATGGACATGGGGGCCCCAGAAATCCCGCTCACTTGCCTGGTGTTCACAGAGCGGGTCAGAGCTGAGCTCGCGGCTGGACACGCTGAGTGCAGAGAAGGAGGCGCTGAGCAGTGCCGTGCGGCAGCGGGAGGCCGACCTGCAGGCAGCGCAGGGCCTGGTGCGGGAGAAGGAGGCGGCGCTGAGCCGGGAGCAGCAGCGTCACTCCCAGGAGAGGGACAAGCTGCAGGGGTGGCTGGCGGACAAGGTAGAGGGCCCCCCACCCTGTGTGACAGCTGGCTCCAGAGAGTCACGGCCCACCTGTTGCAAGTGGACAAGTCCGGGGGTTCTGGGTTCACCTTGCACTTCAGGACGTTTTCACCACTCCAGAGAAAACCCCCTCCTCACCCACACCCCCACCTCCGCCCTCTCATCGGCTTCATGTCTCTGACTTGCCCGTCGTGGGCATCTCACAGACAAGGTCATACGGCAAGGCTGGCAGCTTTCACTCAGCATGCGTGTGCGGGTTCACCTGCGCTTCAAAACTTCCTGCCTCTTCAGGGCCCGATAATACTCCACCGTGGATGGACCACGGGGTGTTTATCCATCCTCAGTTGATGGACAGTTCGGTAGTTTCCACTTTCTGGTTACCGTGAATGGTGCCGCTGTGAGCATCTGCATACAAGGCTTTGTGTGGGCGTGGTCCTGTTTCTCTTGGACACATAACGTGGGTGGGTTGGCTGGGTCTCGTGGTAGCTCTGTGTTGAGCCTTTGAGGAACTACTGGTGTCTGCTGAAGTGGCTGCACCACGTTCCAATCCTGCTGGGAGTGTGTGTGGGTTCCGGTTCCCCTGTACTTGTTCCTGTCTATCTGCCCAGCCATGCCGGTGGTGCCTTGCCGTGGTTTCGACGTGTGTTTCCCTGATGGCTGATGATGTTGAGCGTCCTGTGTGTGTTCGTTGCCATTTGTATGTCTTGGGGAAAATGTCTGTCCAGATGCTTTGCCTACTTTTTTAACTGGCTTATTCCTCTTTCTACTACTGAGCTGTCTGCCTTGCTCTCAGGGGCCCCTAGCCCCTGGGGGTGGGATAGAGCCTGCCCTCTGACCGACTGCCTCCCCAGTGAGGACCTCAGCCGGCCGTCCCCGGTGCAGGGTCTCCAAGCTGCTGCTCCTGTCCTCACAGGAGTCGCAGGAGCAGGGGCTACAGCAGAGGCTCCTGGACGAGCAGTTCGCGGTGCTGCGGCGCACTGCCGCCGAGGCCCAGCGCATCCTGCAGGACGCGGTGGGCAAGCTGGATGACCCCCTGCATCTGCGCTGTACCTGCTCACCTGGTAAGGCCACCAGCCCAGGACTCTGCCACCTGCTTTCCCTACTGGCTGGCAGGGTGGTGCACTGCCCCCGGCAGAGGCTCTGCACCTCACCCCTCCTCCCTGTGTTGCAGACTACCTGGTGAGCAGGGCCCAGGCAGCCCTGGATGCTGTGGGCACCTTGGAGGCGGGCCACGCCCAGTACCTGACCCACAGGTCGGGTGAGTGCAGGGGATGGGACAGGCAGGTAGAGGCCGTCGGCAGTTCGGTGCTGGACCCATGGGCCCTGGCTGCCCCTGCCCTTGGCGAGGTGTCCCACAGCAGGGAACGCTGAGCCGGGCCAGGGGCCGGGGTGGCTGCGAGGCTCCGGCGGTGTCGGGTCCCACTCCTCTCTCCCCTTACAGATGCCTCTGCCCTGGTGGCCGCCCTGACCCAGTTCTCTCACCTGGCCGCGGACACTATTGTCAACGGCGGTGCCACCTCCCACTTGGCACCCACCGACCCTGCCGACCGTAAGTGGGCCCGGGCTTGTGTCACATAGGTCCTCACGATGGCCCAGGGGAGGGACAGGTCCTGGCGTCAGACCCTGGGGTAGGGCCTGTGCAAGGGCTTCTCCCAGGGTCCTCAGGTGCCAGTACTTCTCACGGTCCTCCCCTGCAGGCCTGGTGGATGCCTGCAGGGAGTGCGGGGCCCGGGCGCTGGAGCTTGTGGGGCAGCTGCAGGACCCGCAGGCTGTGCAGCAGGCCCAGCCTGGCCTGGTGCGGACCCCACTGCAGGGCATCCTTCAGCTGGGCCAGGTGAGCGTGCAGCAGAGGTTGAGTGTGGGCTGGGCTCTGTTTGGAGACAGTGGGGCTGGGGCGGGGCTTGGGTCCCTGACTTCTCCGCAGGCTCCTTCCTCCAGTCTGGGCTCACGTGAGCATAGGGCCCACCACGGCAGGGCCCGGGCCGGACAGAGTACCCACCCCCAGAGTCCTGTTGTCCCAGCCTCTCCCAGGCTCCTGTGGGACGGCTGGGGGTCAAAGGCACCCGTCTGACCTCTGGGTGCCCTCCCCCCCAGGAACTGAAGCCGAAGAGCCTGGATGTGCGTCAGGAGGAGCTTGGGGCCATGGTTGACAAGGAGATGGCAGCCACATCCGCAGCCATCGAGGAGGCAGTGCGGAGAATCGAGGTGAGGGGCTGGGCGCAGGTCCTGTGGGGCCCTGGGGGTGGGCAGGCTGCATGCGGGCTGCACTCACTCTGGGAAGGACAGAGGGCACTGCAGTTCAGGACGGCGTTGAGCCCTCCCCTCCCTGGCTCGGCTCGTGGGGGCTGGTACAGCACTGGAGGCCCCCTGAGCCCATACTGCCCTCTGCCCAGCCCACTCACAGCTCTGTCCCTGGTGCAGGATATGATGAACCAGGCCCGCCATGCCAGCTCTGGGGTGAAACTGGAGGTGAACGAGAGGTGAGCCCCTGCTGGCCCCCGGCCCCGGACTGGGCAGGTTCCCAGAGCTGCCCCAGAGCCAGAGCAGGCCGTGGGGGGCGATGGGGGAGGTATGCCCTCTTGACTGCTCAGCTCTCCAGAAGCAGAGGGAGGGAGCAGGGCGGCCCTGCCGTACAGGCCTCCGTTGAGCACCAGTGTCAGGCCTGAGCTTGTCCATACATGAGGCCGGAGGCCTGGCCGGCTCCCTGTCCCTTCCTCGACCCCCACACTCCCTAGGGTCCTGGGGCTACACTGCAGATCTGTCTGTCTCTTTCTCCGCCTCCTCCCTCCCACAGGATCCTCAACTCCTGCACGGACCTCATGAAGGTGAGCAGCCGGCTGGGACCCCCAGGGCGGGCAGGTGGGCTCTGTCACAGAAAGGGCTGCCGTGGGAGGGACACACATGTTGATCTTGGCAGGCCATCCGGCTCCTAGTGACAACGTCCACCAGCCTGCAGAAGGAGATTGTGGAGAGCGGCAGGGTGAGCTGGGCCTCCGGGCGGGCAGGTCCCACAGCTGGGCTGGAGAGGCATGAGCTCCCCAAGGGGCCGTGACTCCAATGCCCTCTTCATCCCACAACCACTCCAGCCTGGGCCTGAGCCCACCGCAGGCCTCCTTTGGGCATGAGGCCCCCTGCCCCAGGGTACACGCGTATGTGTCTGGGAGTCACAGCTGCAACCTCCAGACCCTGGGGGGTGCCCTTGAGTCCCGCGGAAGGGAAAAGGGCTTCCAGGGCTTCCAGAGCTTCCAGTGCCGCCTGTGATATCTTTGACTGGTCTGCCCTGCCCTTCCCTCCTGTCGCCACTAGGGGGCAGCCACGCAGCAGGAATTTTACGCCAAGAACTCCCGATGGACTGAAGGTCTCATCTCCGCTTCCAAAGCCGTGGGCTGGGGAGCCACGCAGCTGGTGTATGTCGCCCCAGGTGGGGGGCAGCAGGGAGTGTGGTGCCCAGGATTTGGGGAGGGAGTGTGGGGTGGCCCAGCTCTCCATGGGGTTGGAGACCCAGGCCCTGCCCGGCTCTGCCCCCAGGGAGTCAGCGGACAAGGTTGTGCTTCACACAGGCAAGTATGAAGAGCTCATCGTCTGCTCCCATGAGATTGCAGCCAGCACAGCCCAGCTGGTGGCCGCCTCCAAGGTGAGGCACCGTGCCTGGCCCAGCCTCTCTGCTCGGCCCTCAGCTCCTGGCCATGGGGGACGCCCCGCACGTGGCCTGCGCCTGACCCACCCCTACATTTCCCCAGGTGAAGGCCAACAAGGACAGCCCCCACCTGAGCCGCCTGCAGGAGTGTTCCCGCACGGTCAACGTGATGGCTGCTAACGTGGTGGCCTCCACCAAGTCAGGCCAAGAGCAGATTGAAGATAGAGGTGAGTGCTGGGGGCCTGGGAGCAGCTGGGGGGTGTGGGCGGGGCAGACACTCAGCCTCCCTCTCCGGCCACAGACACCATGGACTTCTCCGGCCTGTCCCTCATCAAGCTGAAGAAGCAGGAGATGGAGACCCAGGTAGTTGCCCATGCGCGCCCCACAGCCACCCACCCTCCCGGGTTCACGGCTGAGCTCCACGAGGGTGGCGGGCTCCCTGGGAGAGGCCGCAGGGTCTGCTGAATGGCATGTGGCCTGCAGGTCCGGGTCTTGGAGCTGGAGAAGACGCTGGAGGCAGAGCGTGTGCGGCTTGGGGAGCTTCGGAAGCAACACTACGTGCTTGCTGGGGGGGTGGGGACACCCAGTGAGGAGGAGCCCAGCCAGCCCAGTGCTGCTTCTCACAGCGGGACCTCCAAGAAGCCACCCCTGGCCCAGAAGCCCACTGTGGTCCCCAGGCAGGACCACCAGGTAGGACTACCAGGTGCCAGGTGTCTATGCTAGGATGGGCAGGGGCCCTGGAGCTGCCACCGGCCTCTGCCCCCAGGAATGTGGGGCACAGGGCCTTGGGCAGGTCAGAAAACACGGACCAGTCGGAGCAAAAATGCTGCCCCAGCAACACCCGGGGCTCCGTGTAACCCGAGGGGAAGATGCATGGGGCCAAGGAGGTGGGTGGTGTGGGGCCTGGCCTGGGCTGGGTCACTTTCCCTTGGCCATGCCCAGTGAGCCCCTCACCTTTGACTCCTGCAGCTGAACAAAAAGGATGGTGTCAGCCCGGCTCAGCTCGTGAACTCCTAGGCTCCCGAGGGGTCCAGTGGGACTCGAGGGCCGGCCTGGTCTCCACTTGGCTGCCCTGACGTGGCTAAGAACCTTTGAGGGGTGCGGTTTGTGTACCAGGTGTCCTGGCCTGCCCCACAACCTGCATCAGTGTCCCCGAGGCCCCCAGCTCTTACTGAGCTGGTGGGACCTGGGCGCAGTGGGACCGATGGGGCAGCTCTCTCGGGTGTATTTACCTGCCACAGGACTGACTGAGAGCAGCCAGGACCCAGCAGGCCTGAGCCACGTGCAGGAAGCACACAGGCACTTGCTCTCTTCCCAGGTGGAGCTCTCCTTCGTGGGCTTGGAAAAGCCGGGCAGTGGGGGTTGTGGGGGGTTGGGCCACCCTGCCTTTTGGACTCTGGGTCTGAGGTGAGAGCTGAGCAGAAAGAACACAGGCCCTGGGACACAGATCCATGGGGACAGGGCCTTGGGCAGAGCAGGGTGCTCGGGGCGGCCTGGGGTCCCTCTTCGTCCTCGGGCCTCACTCTAGGGCACCTGAGGTGGGGTACTGAGGAGGACAGCCCGGGTCTGGGGGAGAGGCCAGCCGGGCGCTGCTGCCAGCCACAGGTGCTGCCCTCACGCCTGGAGTCTGCGCCTGCCGAAACCTGGTGACTGCCTGCTTCCTGTTTTTTCATTCCAACTGGCTGCCCTTGCCCCGGAGGCCCAGTGCTGGCCACTCCCCAGCTCCCCCATCACCCACATCCACCTCCACCTCCACCCTCTGACCTCCAGATCAAGGGAGCCCTGTGCTGCTGCACAGGAAGAGGGCTGCCCCGCCCACTCAGAGGAGCTGTGAATGAACTTGTGTTCCTAGAGAGTCCCCTTGGGGAGTGGGGGGGGTGGGGTGGGGGCCAGGCTGGGAGAAGAGGACCAGCAGCTGGGCCACAAGGGTCCAGCCCTTCGGAGTTCAACGTTTCCTTGTATTAGCGTCAGGTTGGCAATAAAATGCACTTTGACTGTTGCCACGCCCTGGTGAGGGGCTGCGCCTGGGCTGTTCATTTCTCAGGGGCTGGGACATGGCTTGGGACCCGCTTAGTCTCTGCAGGTGCCAGAGCACTTGGAGCCACAGCAACCCTGTCCGGTGCTGCTCTGGTTCTACCAAGAGTCGCCTGGGCAGTTTCTCCAGGTTTGCGGCTGGAGGCCCCGGCCACTAGGGGCCTTTCTCTGCTCCCCACCCCCCCTCCCCGGTGACCTCCAGGCCTCAGTTCCCAGCCCCTCTTGTTCTTGATCCTGCCCCATCCCCCCCCATCCCCCAGCCCTGTGGCAAACCAAGCCTCTTGGGGAAGGAAGGGGTGACTGACTCCTGGCCAGTCTCAACCCAGATGTCGGCCCCCACAGCCTGTCCACCCGAGAGACATTCCCAGGGGCCCAGGCTCCCAGGAGCACAGCTGGCCACCAGTGCCCGCCCCCAGCAGTGTACCCCTGGGGAGGGGATGCTCCTGCCTTCACCCACCCTCAGACGCCCCCACCCCAGGTCAAGCGTTTGGAACAGAAAGACTGCGTGGGTGTGTGGGGGGGTCAACTTGGGTGGCTCCTGCCCAGCTGGCCGGACTCCCGCTGTATGGCCTCACACAGGTGTCCACTCTCCTGTCTCAAGTTTCCTAGAGGGTGGAGTGGGGCCCTGTCCCCCGTAGGGGGACTGAGGTACAGTTGGGTCAGGTGTGAAAGTGCCTCGGAAACTAATCTCCATAAATGGGGGAGGTGCCCTGTATTTCTGTTATTTTTTAGCAAAAATTTACTGAGCACCTTTGCTATGCCAAATATGCCAGGCACTGGGGGTTCAGCAGCAAACAAAACAAGGACATCAGTGTCATAGGGCTTCTCTTACAAGGAGGAAAGAGACAATGCACTGGTGAATAAACAACTTTTTTTTTTAATTTTATTTATTGCCCTGGCTGGTGTGGCTCAGTGGACTGAGTGCCAGCCTGAGAACCAAAGGGTCGCTGGTGGGATTCCCAGTCAGGGCCCATGTCTGGGATATGGGCCAGGTCCCCAGTAGAGGGCACGCGAGAGGCAACTGCACCTTGATGTTTCTCCCTTCCACTCTAAAAATAAAATCTTTAAAAAAATTTTTTAATCTATTTTTAGAGAGGGGGGAAGAGAGGGAAAGATACATCAGTGTGAGAGGGAGACATCCATCAGTTGTCCCTCACACGTCCTGACTGAGGACTGAACCAACAACCCAGACAGGTGCCCTGATCCCGGAATCGAACCGGCGAACTATCGCTTTGCGAGAGGACGCCCAGCCCACTGAGCCACACCGTCAGGACTAAACTTTTCTGAGGGTGAAAAGTCCTCCACAGAAATCGGGCTCCCCCATTGGCCAACACAGCCCTGGAATCACGCCGACTCGAATTTAAATCTCAGCTGTGCCTCTTAACAGCTGTGCCTCTTAACAATCCTCCTGTGCCGGAGGAAGACGATAAATCCGCCTGCGACCAAGTAGCCTCGCGAATAAAAGGCAGGCACAAAGAGCACCGTCGGGGCAGGGCGGAGGATTGTGAGCGGGGCTTGGCCAAGCGCGGGAAGGGCTGCGCTGGGACGTGCGTTCTCTTGCGTCACTGCAGCTACTGTGACCCGCAAACCCGGTCCTCCAGCGCCTCCCACCTGGAACAGTTGGGTTCTCAACGAAGCTGTTTACGGGAAAAATGACTCGACTCGGTTGTTGAGCAAAACTTTGGTTCTCCACTCGACAGCCTGTTCACGCTGACATCTTTTTTTTTTTTTAAAGATTTGTATTGATTTGTTTTTAGAGGGGAAGATGGATGTGAGATAGTTGCTTCTCGCGCGCCCTCTACGGGAAGACCAGGGCCGTAACCCAGGCAGGCGCCCCGACTGAGTAGAAACTGCAACTTTTCGGTTCCAGGCCGGGCGCTCAATCCAGTGAGCAAGGTAGCCAGGCAAAATCTTTTTTTTTTTTTTTTAAGCGCAGGTGTGGGGGCGGGGGCAGTAGTCAGCTTCGATGGCTCCTGGCCACTGTGTGGCCTCAGATAAGCGTCCACTCCCTGGCCTCCTTTTTTTAAAAGATTTTACTTATTTATAGAGTGAGGGGAAGGAAGGGAGAGGGGGAGCGAAACATTAACGGGTAGTTGCCTCTCACACACCCTCTACTGGGGACCTGGCCCGCAACCCAAGTGTGCGCCTTGAACTGGGAATTGAACCAGTGGCCCTTTGATTCACAGGCTGGCACTCAATCCACTGAGCCACACTAGGCAGGGCTAATACTGTGTTTCTAATGGGGAAAACATGAGTCCGTTTTTTAACAGATCACCTCTCGGACAGCCTTCCGGAACTAATTAAGTTTGAGAACTGAGGAGCCTGTTGTCATAACCTGTGTGTCTTTCCATGCAAACCTGCTGTTGCCCAGCCCTGTACAACTGCTTAGCGGACTGCCTACCACAAATCACATTCAATAAATGTTAGCAAACAAGTGATCAGTTTTCAAATGAAATGTTATTTTATTAGTTTTTTAAAAAGATTTTATTTATTCATTTTTAGAGCGAAGGGAAGGGCAGGAGAAAGGGAAACATCAGTGAGTGATTGCCTCTCACGCGCCCCCTACTGGGGACCTGGCTTGCAACCCAGGCATGTGCCCTGACTGGGAATCAAACTGGCAACCTTTTGGTTCTCAGGCTGGTTCTCAATCCACTGAGCCAACACCAGCCAGGGCAATTTTATTATTTTTTAAAACATTTTGTTTTTAGAACGGAGGGGAGGGAGAAAGAGAGGGAGAGAAACATCAGTTGGTTGCCTCACGCCCCCCAACGGGGCACCTGGCCTGAAACCCAGGTGTGTGCTCTGACCGGCAATCAAGAATGACCTTTCAGTTCACAGGCTGGTGCTTAACACAGTGAGCCACACCAGCCAGGGTGTGTCAAACTTTACTTTCTTCATGGCACAGCATGGGCACTCTCTAGAAGGCAGATTATCGATTTGTTCGTTGACATGCTGTTTATCTGTTTACCCTGCAAGAACATGAAATCCGTAAGGGTGGTGTGTTATTTTTAATATGCCCAGTATATTGACAAGCACCTAGCATTTGATGGGTATTTTTACTGGATTTATTGGGGTGACATTGGTTAATAAAATTATATAGGCTTCAGGTGTTCAATTCTAGAATGCATAACCTGTATGTTGTATTGTGTGTTCACCACCCCAAGTTTCCTCCCATCACCATTTCTTCCTCCCCCCACCCCCTTCCCTCTGGTGATCACCGTGCTGTTGTGTCGACCATTTTTTGTTTTTTTTTCCCCTAATCCCTTCACCTTTTTCACCCAACCCCTCAACACCCTCCCCTCTGACAGCTGTGTCTTCTCCATATTTGTGTTTCTATTTTGACTGTTCATGTATGTTGTTCATTAGACACCACATGACAAATCACATGGCACCTGTTTTCCTTCACTCTGCATCTTGTTCTCCAGGGCTGTCCACACTGCCACAAAGGGTAAGATTTCCTTCTTTTCTACGGCAGATGACTGTTCGCACTTGTAGGGGAAAAGAGCTTCAGAAGGGACTTTGAAGTGGCTGATTCTCTCCACCCAAAACACACCAGTGAACCTCAAAGCGAACTGACTCCAACTAGCTGATGTTCCGTCCTCAGTGAGCAAACCTTTAACTGGAGACCCTGACTGAGAAGTCTTGGGTCAGGTACTGTCCCTCCTTGGACCTCCTCGTGAGCAAAGGACCCAGAGGGCAGGAGTGGGTCAGACAAGGATGAATGAGGCACCGAACCCTCGTCCAGGCCAGTGCCCACAGTGAGGGCAGGACTGTGAATCTGGCTGTGAGCCTCCTGGCAGCCACCAGGGAAAAAGAGAAACTATCAACTACAAAGTCTCTTAAATAAAAAAGGCCAGTTGCACCCTGGCTGGTGTAGCTCGGTGGATTGAGTACGGACTGCAGACCAAAAGGTCGCTGGTTCAATTCCCAGCCAGGGCACATGCCTGGGTTGCAGGCCAGGTCTTCAGTGGGGGCCATGTAAGAGGCAACCACACACTGATATTTCTCTTTCTCCCTCCCCTCTCTAAAAATAAAACATTAAAAAAAAGCCAGTTGCTTTCTCAGGAAACAGTTCAAAATGGTTCCCTTATTCTCACAGGAAACCAACAGCAGTGTCCCCCATGTGTCCTGGTGGCAGGGAGCTCACTCTGGGCCCCCCTTGTGTTCCCACCAAGAAAAGTGTCGCTCTGGTACAGCCGGCAGTGGGGGTCCCTGGGGGCACCTCCTCCTCCAGGGGGCCACACCTCACCTGGGGCCAGGCCCCAAAGCACAGTGGCAGCCACTGACAGCTGAAACAAGGTCTTAGTTCTCAGCAGCTGTGTTAGCATGTGGGGGCGACCTCATGGACAGAAAGGGCAGCCTCACCCTGAAGCCACATGAGGAACAAGCTTCCCTCCACCCCTGACTGCAGCCTCCTGACTTAAAAACAGGACCGAGGCTCCACCGTTGAGGCTGTGCCCCTGGACCAGCAGGCAGCAGGCCCAGTGGTGGCCTCTACTTTCACCTTTGGCGGACACACCAGTCCCCTTCACTGATACTCAAGAATCAAGCCCATCATGAACAAGTAGATAAATGACAGGACTCGTTAATAATTCTCTATTTATTAAAAAGGGTCCCACGCCTTACAACCGCAGCCCTGGAGAGATGGTGAGGCTGGCAGGCCCCTCCCCCATGCCTGCACAGAGCACCGCTGCAGGCTGTGCCTCCTACAGGTGGCGGCAGCGGAGGTATCAGGGCAATTGGCGCTGCCCTGAGACCCATGGGATGCGGCAGGCCCGATTGGCGTGGTAGTACGTCATCCTTTCCAGCTTCGTTTTTTCAAAACCGTCACAATGCAGTAGGTTCAAGTCCAGGAGCAGAACTGGGTGGAAATGGGGCAGAAGCTGGCAGCCCCGCCCATGGCCCACTGGGACAAGCCGTTTGAGCTCTGCCTTTACATTGTGGCCTCAGCAGCAGCCAGCGGGGTGGGTAGCCACCAGCCTGGCCAGGCGTTCCTCAGCTGAGCACCAGCCTGTCTGTCGTCAGTAGGTGGTGACACCCCCCCACCAGGCTGCATTCAGCACGCGTGGCACCCCTAGGCAGGAACCCAGAGGCAGGAAGGGCAGCCTAGTTTGTTGGCACCCTCTCTTCTGTGGGGCGAGCTCCCTCCTGCCAGGGTCCCTGCCCTGGCCTGTGCCCCACGCCCGACTAGAGGCGAGAACAGTGGCTGAGGGGCTCCTGGTCCAGGGCAGTGGATTGTTCCTCCACCTGCACCAGGCAACAAGCCCTTTCTGAATGCAGAGCTGGAGCTGCTGGGGCAGCAGCAGCTGGTGACGCTCCCTGCAGCCTGGGGGCCTGTGGGGGGCGGGGGGCAGCCCCTCCCTGGCACCAGGTGAAGCTAAGGCACACACCACGGGCCTGCAGGTCGCAGGTGGGACCACGCACTGCTTGTGAGACAGGAAATTGCATTCATGCTATCTGCATTCAGAGCTGCTCAAAACAACATGTGTGTTTTTATAAAGTTTCCCTGAATGGTCTTGTGTCAAAAAAGTTTTCTTTCCCAATATAAAACAGGAAAATCACCCACATAGTAAAAATATTGGAGTACTTCATAGAAACCCTGGGGCTGGCGGAGGGGGGCGGGATAGGAGGGGCCTGGACACAGCTGCTGTGCGAAGTCCAGACCCCCGCCCTCGGGCCGCCCCGGGCGTGGCAGCAGGCCAAGCACAAACTCGGTGTGGCTTTGAGGGGGTCCTGGTCTGGGGGAGGGGTGGCCCCACAGACTCTGCAAGCACCTTCCAGACTGTGTCAGGCTGGGGCAGCAACCGTCTTGAAAACGAAGCAGAAACGGGGAACCGAGCCTCTGAGTGAGGCTGCACCATGTGGGGGGCCATGGCTCTGAAGGGGGGGCCTCCTCCATGTTCACGATTTCACCAACACGAGACTCAGAAACCACATGGAGGTTGCACACTGGCTTGAGGTCGGGGCCAGGCGGAGGCTGGAGCACAAACCAGGGTCCCAGGGCCTCACCACCACCCCACAACATTGCTGCTGCCGGAGCAGGCACAGCCGGGCCTCGCAGCCTCCCGAGTGCGGCCCGGCCGGCAGGCCGGCAGGAGGGCGGGTGTCTCCCAGCCGGACACGGCCCCTCACTGCAGGATGAAGCCTGGCTGGTGAGGCAGCCGAGGGGGGGGTCTCTGGGGGAGAGGTGGTGGGAATGGCGACACAAACTGCGCGGAGAATCCTTGCTGCGGGGGGAGGCCTATGCGGGGGGGCACGGGAGGGCACAGTGGTCCAGGGTGCAGGGAGGCCTGTGCCGAGCCCATGGCAGCGGTGAATGGTGTCGCTAAGCGTCCTGCAGGCACCGGGGGCGGGATACGCCGTGGCAGCACGGAGGGGGCCCCGCTAGCCTCTGGGGTGGGGCAGGGCAGCGGGGCAGTGGGCACGGGCTCGGGCACCCTGGGCAGCAGCAGTGGGGCGGGGGCCTGCGGCAGCCTCTGCCTCTTCAGCACCACCTCCTGGAGCTTCTCGATCTTGACTCGCCGCATGTGGGCCAGTTTCCGCTGGCTCTGATAGACATCGATGAAGGCGTCGAGAGGAAGCTCTCCGTCGAGAAACTTCTCCGCCATGTTCTGGAAGAAGCAGGAGATGCTGGGTTACAAGAATGGCCCAGCCCCTGAGGAGGAAAGCCCCTGCTGCAGGGAGAGGCAGCACGGCCTCCTCCCCACTGCGGCCCCTCCTCCTGCGGGGCCCCACCGCGGCTGGTTCCTGTCCTCTCTCCTGATGTGGGCTGCAGCCAGTCTCCCCCAATCTGCCCCCTCTGCAGGCTGCACCCGGCCACATCCAGGGTCAGCAGGACAGAAACTGGCTCTTGCCCACCAGGCTGGTCATTCAGACCACGCCACCCGACGTGGCTGCAGCTACACCTGTCACCCCCACCCCAACTCAGCTCAGCCAGGCTCAGGCCTGAGTGCTCAGCTGGCTGCGGCCCGCACGATGCCCACCCACTACTCAGCGGATGGCGCCTCACCCACCGACACCCACAGGACCCTTGCTGAGTCAGTGCAGCGCACGACCCCCCCCCACCGCCCCCCATGAGGGCCAGGCACTCTGCAGCTCCCCCAGGCCCCACTGGCCCTTCCTCAGCCCACAGGCCAGGCTGCCTGGCTCACCACCCAGGAGGGATGGGGCCAGGGACGCTGGCTGGCTTTACCTCAGTGTCCTCTTCAATCTTGGCTCCTTCTGCCTGAAGGAGTGCGAGCAGGGTCTCCAGGGAGGCGCTGCTGGGCTGGCTGTCTGAAAAAAGGAGTGGCGGCATGAGGGGGGCACCTCCTGGCCCCCAAATAGCAGCGCCCGCCCTCCTCCTGCCACCCCTCCACAAAGAGCCCTGGGGCCACATGGCAAAAGGACCCACCCACTGGCAGCGACTCCCCAGGGCGGTGCATCCCAAACCAGAGCACCCACCCAGCGTCAGAGGGCTGTCACTGAGAGTGTGACAGCAACCCTGTCCCCAGGGCCCTGGAACCCCACCACTAACTCCCACACAGCACGCATGTCCGAACCACAGGACCTGACCTGACACATGTGTGACCCTGCCCCCATCAGGATCTCTGGCCACACTCCCACACCCCACCCCAGGCGGCCCCATGCCACTGCTGCCACCACCAGGGTGCTCCTGGACCACAGGCTCTGCTGAGACCTCCTGTCTCAGGTCGCCGAGCGCTGCGTGAGCCGCACCTCCTGTCTGTCACCACGGTGGAGCCCACGTCCCACAGAGGCCCCCCAGGCTGCCCCTAGGTCCGGCTGCTCTCCCAGACAAAGCCCAGCTGGCACAGCAGTGCACATCTTCGGACGGACACCAACACCCATGTCCATGGGGGGCGGAGTCAGCGCGCGCGCGTCTCCTGTGCTGCGGGTGCCTCCTGTGCTGCGGGTGCTGCTGCGCCACTGTTCCAAGGCGGACTCACCAGCTCCCGTTTCCACCGTACACAGCACGGGGACGCCACCGCGGCCCTCACTGAGCCCCGTACCCCACGGTCTCCCGAAACCTGCCCACAGCACGCAGCACCCGATGCTCCATTCCCACCGCCCCCCACGGGCTGTGCACTGAGGTGCAGGAGTGAAATAAGCCAGCCCAGGGGGCTGGTTTCCTCCATGACCTCCGAGGGCCTGCCTGCACGGGACAGAACACTCAGGAAACGGCCTTTCTCGGGCCGTGAGCGGGAGGCGGACACCGGTCACAGCCCCACGTGCAAACTGTTTCTTTGTGGCAACAATCGCGGCCTGGCCTGCCATTTTCCCATAAGAACGCTGCTTTCCTGGCCCACAAAAGCCTGCAAATGTGGGCCTCCCCCAGCTCCACTCTTAAAAGGCCGCCCTGAAGGGTTACCTAATTTGGTCTTCTTCAGCTGATAGGCTTCGAAGAGCACCTGCAGCTCCTGGTACTTCTGGGTCAGCCTGGCCTTCAGCGTGTCCAGCTGGGGCTGGAACAGGAGGTTCCCTTCTGCCAGGCTCCGGTTGCTAGCCAGCGTCATCTCTTTGCTCAGCTGAACATTCTGGGTCTGCGAGGAACATGAGGACAATGAGACCCCGTGTACTAGGTCCCAGGCAGGTGGTCCCCGGAGGTCCCCACCCCCTGAACCACCTGTCTGCTCCCAAGGGGCTGGGACCCCAGGTGGGCGGCGCTCCCGCAGCTCTGGCCCCTCTGATTTCTAGCTTGGACACTGCTTCTGGTTCTTTAGATTTTTTTAAACATTTATTTATTTTCAGAAAGGGGAAGGGAGGGACGAAGAGAAGGAGAGAAACATCAATGTGTGGTTGCCTCTCATGCACCCCCTACTGAGGACCCAGCCGGCAACCCAGGCATGTGCCCCGACTGGGAATCAAACCAGAGACCTTTGGCTCTCAGGCCGGCGCTCCAGCCACTGAGCCACACCAGCCAGGGCTGCTTCCGGTTCTTGAAGAGCAAAGCCACTTCCTTTCCAGTGAGTTTGTCTTGTGACAAGTTCACTTTAGTGGCTACGCTGTCACCAGAATTCCTTACCACGCACGAGAAGACAGCCGCGCGATTTCACACTAGGTTTTTTCACAGCCAGTTTCTGCTGCCCAGGGGAAGTTAAAGGGTCACTTGTCCCAGAGGGGGATTAGGTGGCAGGGCATCAATTCAGGCTTAACGGTTCTCAGGCTTACAGACCAGCAAGAAGCCTCGGGACCAGCGGAGGCGACCAGGGCACAGTGAGCCTGCTCTACCCTCTCCCGTGGCCACCGTCCACCCAGGGCCTAACCCTAAGATGGGGGAGGGGGCCTATCTGCTCCACAGGGGTTTCATTCTGCCCTCCCAGCAGTGAGGGTCACCTGGGAGGTGGAGAGGACCACCTGCCTGGCCCTCGGGGTGAGGGGTGGAAGGCGGTCACACTGGACCAGAAGGACACTGGAACACGAAAGCAGCCACACAAGCACGTGGTCCCTGCTGCTCATGCCCTCTCCACTTGCAGCCGGCCGCCTTCCCGGGGACAGCCCACCCACCGCAACCTCGCTTGCTGGGCATGAAGTTCAGCAGCTCACAGTCCCCTCTTCAACCCTGTGCCAGTCATCGTGTGCCCCCTGCAGGTCCTTGACGCCCCCCCAGCCTCCTCTCCGCAGTCAGATGGGAGCCCTGGCCGCACTGCCTGCACCTCCGCCTTGGGCCATACCCACCAGAGAACCCTGCGTGGCTCCCAGCACCCTCACTGAGTACGTGCACAGATGCACAGCTTAGTGGTGTAGGAAAGCAAGGACGAGGCCCGTGGACCCGGACACACACGCGCCCACACAGATGAACGGGCCCCCAGCCCTGAGGAAAGGCGCCGCTTGGAAGGAGTTCAGATTACAGGGAGAGAAGGAAGCCTCTCGCCCAGCACTCGGGCAGCAGTGCCACAGGAGCGCTCTCATTGCGCGCTGTGCCTCAAGGAGAACTGAGGGCTGGAAAGGCCTGCGCGCGGGGCCCAGCAGGGCCCCCTCCGCCCCAGCCCCGCAGCACGGGTCCACCCAAGCACTGTCCCGGGTCTCCCCATCTACTGCTGAGCATGTTGAAGACCAAACAAGCAAAAATAAGTAGCACACTCCAACCACTCTGGGGAACAGCTCAGCGATTTCTTTTAACTCAAACAAGCAACTGCCCTGGACCCTGAAACCGCATTGGGGCATCCGCCCTGGGGACACGAAACGGCGTTCCCAGGGCCTCGCTCGCCATCACTGAAGCTTGGAGCAAAGACGGGAAGTGTCCGCAGCAGGCGAGTGTGGGGACGAAGTG
Organism: Anoura caudifer; assembly: GCA_004027475.1. Lineage (NCBI taxonomy): Eukaryota > Metazoa > Chordata > Mammalia > Chiroptera > Phyllostomidae > Anoura > Anoura caudifer. The sequence goes on from PVKU01001382.1 coordinate 95,037, forward strand.
TGCCACCTCCACGACGACAAACAGCGCACGCAGCTCCGTGAAGGCAGCCGAGCGAGGAGAGCCCACCGCAGAGCCACTGGCCGCGCCACAGCCTGGAGGTGGCAGAACACAGGTGGAGGCGGGCCGGTGGCTGGGGGAGGGAAGGGGCTCCGAGAGGGCGACCTGAGGATGCGCGCAGTGACAGGACATCCTGCCATCCCCGTCCTCAGCGTCCGAGTGTCTTCTGGCTGTGAGTGTGGTCACCTTTTGGGGAACCAAGGCAGGGCACACAGGGGCTCCCTCGGCGACTTCTCATGGACCTACTGCTGCCCCAGTGTCTCCGCTCTGAGCAAGTGCTCCGCCCACAAGCCCACCGGTCTTGTCTGAGGGACAGGTAGGGGCAGGTGGCCAGGACACAGGCTCTGACTCAACCGAGCCTCGTCCAGTGAGCACTCGCAGAGTGGCCACCACCTGCTGGAGGGTGTGGGGCAGGGCTGAGAGGAACAAGAGCGCTCCCGTCCCCAAGCAAGGTCAGAGCCGACATAAGTGGACTTGACCTCATCTTGTCCTGACTCTGAGGCCCGGCCTGACCTGGAGACCACCAGCCTAACCCACTATCTGGATAGAGAGCCCAGCTCTTCCCTCCACAGGCTTTGGGCTCCAGCTTCAGGCCCTGACCTCAGAAGCCTCCCCTCTCGGTGAGCAGCCCCCCCACCCCCTGTGGTCACAGTGCCAATTCCTTTCCTGCCATGGATCGCAATCGGTAGGCGATCTGTGTTCTTGCGTCCTGCCTCCTCCGCTGCAGTACCAGCGACACAAACAATCTCTTGTCCCCTCTGGCAGGCCATGCCCTGAGCACGTGGCGGCCACATAGTGAGGGTCTGTGGAATGACTCAGGGGGCCCTCACCAGGCCCCGAAAGGCAGGCCCTCGAGGCCAGGTCTGGCAAATAAGGCAGGCTACAGAATGTGGACCAAAAAAAAAAAAAAAAAAGAGCTGAGCGTGTCACGTAATAAACGCTGCAGATCATTTACATAACAGACAGGCTCCCTCAGCAAAGTCCTCTGGGCCTGAGCCTGGGGGTAGGTGGCAGAGAGGAGTCTCACGCTGGACAGAAGGGATATTCCAAAACTGGGGTTTCCCCCAGAGTTCCTGGTGGAGGCAGCACTGTGTGCAGGTCCCCCAGAGACCCCTGGGAAGGCCCGGCCCTCAGCACCTCATCCATGTCCCTTTGCAGCAGTGGTCACGCCATCAGCTGTCCATCAGTCTCCTGTGGGGGGCGGGGGCACAGGTAAAATCCCCAGCGCCCGGAGCCAGCCAGTGGCCCAGGCCTGGGTGTACGTTTGACGCTCCCCAGGTGAGGCCGACCTGCAGCTAAGCCTCACCGCTTCGCAGCCCAACTGTGAAATACATATGCAATTCACGCTGATTCTCAGGGTCCCCGTCGGGTCAGAATCACTGCTCCATCAGCTAGAGTCCCAGAAGTGGGTCCCACGAGGAAGCACAAGAGAGAGCAGTTCGTCTGCACGGGGGCAAGGGCAAGGGCAAGGTCTCCAGCCTGCAAGAGGCCAAGTGCGACCCAACAGATGACCCCTGAGCTACTAGCTATAGTTCTTTATGTCCTTTGTCCACGTGTGTTCTCACATGAAAGCGGCTGCTCAGACCCCACACCCACAGCACTCTTCCAGGGGATCCTTGTGCTCAGAGGGAGGGGCTGCTTCTTTTTTAGCCTCTGACAAAACTTTTCCAACCCCCCCCCCCCATGGGCCCTGGGCACACCTCCACTGCTGAAAAAGACTCTCCTCCCATCACCTGCAGAGCTGGTGGGACAGGTGAGCTGGTGGGACAGGCCTGGGGCCTCTGGGGGACAGCGCACACTGAGCTCGGCAAGACCCAAGTGGCAGCTGCTCTGGGTGACGCACAGCCCGACCCCCACCGCCCTCGGACCAGCCACTCCAGCCCCCATGCCTGTGATGGATTGGCACAGAGGGCCTGAGAGGGCGTGACGCAGCCGCCAGGTCTTGGGAGCCACCAGCGGACACATCTGAAACTGCGAACAGCATCGCCAGCCCTGGATGGTTCTCACGATCCTTCCTAACCAGAGAGGATCTTTTCAGGAAATAACCTCTCTGTGGTGAGGACACATTTTTATCAGTGTGCTCAGTTTCACTTCAGTTTCCCTTTCTGCTCATAATTGAAGAAAAACCAGACCCATGAAAGCAGCACCTGCAGCGGGCGGGGCGGAGAGCTGCCTCTGCCCGGCCAGGGCAGCCTCGGAGCCCCCACAGACAGCGGCGCAGCCTCGGACTGGACCGCGCCGCCTTCTCGCTTTCCTCTCCCGGCTTGCGCAGAGGTGCTTGATTCATTAAAACGAGCACGAGCACGTACAAACTTAAAAAACAGTCTTCTTTTTAATTAAAACAACCTGCTAGGTATTAGCAGTGCCAGAGGGCAGAGGCTGCAGGGAAATAAGTTGCCTTTGTTTCAGAAAAGAAAACAGGCCTTTTACGCAGACAGTCCAGGCAGGAATGTCGGGAGCCTCCCCCCCTCACTCGGGTGCTCACCGGGTCGTGCAGAACACACTTCCCACCTCCGCACACAGGTCAGGTCTCACCCACTCACCCGGGCTGGGGGAATGAGGCAGAGAGTAAAGGGGCTCAGACAGAAAACAGGTACAACCCCCTCGAGTGGCACACGCAGTGGTTACAGATGAGACACTGGGGATGGGACATGCCTGCAGGGCCCCCCCCCCCCCCCCCCCCCCCCCCCCCCCCCCCCCCCCCCCCCCCCCCCCCCCCCCGCCCCCGGACACCTTGCGAGGCTCAGACTGGAGCCGCTGGCGGCCCCTTCAGCTCTAACTAGGGTGCTGCCTTCCTCGATGGGGGCAGGCAGGCAGGCCGGCCGCATGTCCAAGCTGAACCCTTTTTATGAAAAAAGTGCCCAGGGCGGTGCCTCACTCCCTCTCAAAACTGCAATATCCTTGTCACAGCGAATTACACTACTGAGTTGTCAGTGAATTTCAATAAATAAATGGAAACTCTTGTTGGCGTGGTAAACCCTTTAACACTCAGACCCAGTGTATCCTGGGAACCTGGCCTGTGAGCACAGGGAGGCGCCCCCCACCCCACGTAGCTGCCCACAACCTTGCCCCTGTGATGAGGGGCCGGGTGCCCCCGAGGCACAGCCTCACTGGGGTAGAGCTCACACGCCACACAGTCGCGCCCTGGCCGGGCAGCTCGGTTGGTTGGAGCATCATCCCAGCAGGTCAAGGTTGCAGGTTCAACCCCCCAGTCAGGGCACATACGAGAATTCACCAACGAATGCATAAATACGTGGAACGAGAAATCGCTGTTTCTCTCTCAAATAAAAAAATATACAATTTAAAAGCTAGGGAGCAGGGGAGGGTGTTGAGGCCTCGCGTGTGCTGTCTCAGGGACGGCAGGCAGTGGGGACAGAGAAGGGACCTGGAGGCGAAGGAAAGAAAATCACAGCCAGTCAGAAACCACCGTGTCGGTGGGTTCCACCTCCTGGGGGCGACGGGGCACCTGCAGTGGGCTGAGTGGAAGCCCCAGAAAGATGTGTCCAGTCACATCCCTGGAACCTGGGAAGGTGACCCAGTCTAAAAACAGGGTCTTTGCAGATGGGATTGGTCCAGGCCTGGAAGGCAGGAGATACTGCTGGACTCCCCGACAGCCCTAAGTCGGTAACAAGTACCCTCATTAGTGACACCCAGAGCAGAACAGAGACGCAGGGGGGCCACGTGGGGGCAGAGGCAGAGGCTGCAGTGATGCGGCCGCAAGCCAAGGCAGCCAGGACCCGGCGGCCACCAGAGGCAGGAGTGCGCTCCCCGTGGAGCCTCCGGAGGGAGTGTGGCCGCCCTGGTGTCAGACCTCTGGCCCCCAGGAGGGCAAGAGAACAGCATCTTGTTTTCAGCCACCAAATGTGCAGCCGTGTGCTCTGGCAGACCCAGGGGTCCGCGGCTCCCTGCCGTTGTCCCTGGGGCCAACTAGCTGCAATGAGCCGCACTGACCACTCCGACAGGCCCCGCCTGCTGCTTCTGGCTGGGGTCAGAGACTGGGGCTCCTGAGGCACCCTCCCCATGGGGTGGCCAGACATCCCGCCCAGCAGCCCTCGCTCCCTCTCTCAATCTGCCGTCCCTGCTCTGCTGTCCCTCGGGTCCAGAGGTCAGAAACACATGGCAGAGGCCAGCCCTGCACCCTGGGGGTGCGCACCGTGTCTCCTTGGGATGAAGGCCCTTGTGAGTGGCCTCTGGTCCCCGCTGAGCCTGAGCCTGATGTGACCAGAGGGCTCTCCCAGCGAAATGAGATGATGTGTGAACTCACACCCGCCCCGCGGGGGAACTGGGTCTCCCCCACTCCGGTGCGCATGGCCCAGCGCAGCGCCGTAGCCGACGCGGGCGCCTCGCTACACGCTGCTCACCTCGGTCTGCAGGGATCGGGGCCCTGCTCGTTCACTGCTACCGCTGCTGGACTGCTCTGAAGGGTGTCTTCTTTTTAAAGATTTTATTTATTTACTCACTTACTGGGGGCTGGGGAGAGGGAGACAAATACTGATGTGCGAGAAAAAGGGAGCACACGCCCTGACCAGGAATGAACCCTGCAACCTTTCCCTTTGAAGGACGCCGCCCAATCCACCAGCCACACAGGTCAGGGCTAAAGGTTATCTTCTCTAAAGGTGTACCCTGAACTGTTACACAGCAACATCAAAGACGAACCGGCTGCTGACCGGGCCCTATCCGCATCCCTACTTGACCCGAGGTGAACCAGAAAGGGGAAAGCTGGGATGCCGCCAGGACTGCCAGAAAGCAAGGCCCCACGACCGCGGAGGAACACCACACAGGCAGCACACAAATGCAGAGACACGCCAGACACCGGGACGGCCTGGACTCGACGCCACGGGAACGCCCACCTGTGTTCACACAACCGCTGACTGCAGAGCTGTGACCAAAGCTCCTCACAGACACAACACAGCTGTGCATCCAGGAAACACATGGATGCGCTGCCCTGGGGGGGCAGCGGCCAGGACACCGACAGGCCACCTGTGGGGGTGACACCCACTCGGCACTGCAGCCTGCCCTTCCCCAACACAGACTGTATCTGCTCCACAAATAAAAGGCCCCAAATAGAAAATGGGGGAAAATCATAACAGGTGTGAGTCTAGAGAGTTAGGTGAGATGAGGCCCTGGGATTGTGAAAATGCCCACGCTGTGGCAGGCTCTGCGAGTGTTTATTGAGCACCTACTGCATGCTCGGCTCTGCCCCCTCCTCTTCCCTTATTACCTCCAGCTTACCCTCTCTGGGAATGGGGACATGCTTTCCCCATTTTACTCAGAAAAAAGGAAGTACAATCTTAGGGAGGCTTAGAAGACCACCCGAGTCACAAGAGCGGAGAGTCTCCAGGGCCACGACAGCATGTGAGGACGTTCTGTCTCCTCGACCTTACGCCAGAGATCACAAGGGAAAAGCCACTCCCCACCACCTGCAACCCAGGCTACTCGCACTTCACCTCTGCCTACTACTCACCTTTCAACTGAGCGCATTTCATACCCACAGCAAAGCACCAGGGGAGGAGAAGGAGTCCCCGGCCCCCCCCCCCGCCCCCGCCCCCCAGCCCACAGGCCTGCTGTCTGCACCGCCCACTCTGAAGAGCATTTTAAAGGAAATGTCCGGCACCACTCCACTTCCGCTTGAAAACTTGAACATGTGCCTTCAGTGGGTGAGGACCACCATTCCTAACTACACAGCCACAATCACACTCCCTGAAACGAACCACATCCTTGCACTCCACCCTCAGCACATGTGGGCCGGAAGCCTCCTACAGAGCCCTCTGCCTGTCTGAGCATCAGAAGTTGCTCCCACGGGAAGAGCAGGACAACCCTGTGACCCTGCCCACCCCTCCCATAGCCCACACTCAGGAGGCCTGAGCTGAGATAACGCTCGGGCAATGGCCAACAAGCTTCGCGGGTGTCACTGGAAGTGGATTTTTATTTTTCATGGGTGTCAACCAGTTGCAGCCACTCATTTTTCTGACACTCGAGTTGTCCACGACCAGAGAGCAGTGCGGTGGACACCCCGGACTGACAGCCCCCAACCAGACCCTTCTGGAGAAACGCTGGTCCCTCTGATGTCGCTGCTTTCCTCTAGATGAGACTGAAGGGAAGTTGTCTACAAAACGAGGACGAAGAACGAAACGAATCGCAGCTTCCGCACTTCCCCACAGGGAGACAGGGTGACTCGGCCACATCAGGACGGTGAGCGCAGCAGGCGCACGGATGGATCAGGTGACAAAGAGCCTGGCAGATCACCCGTCCCCTTTCACAGTCCCAGGCTCACTCCAGCTCACCCACGATTGCAGGGTCGAGCTCTCCGAAGTCACGTGCAATGAGAGTTTGGCCTTTAAGGTTCACCTTCCACTCAGCAAACAGACCCCTCCGGCGATCACGTGTCCACCGTGGTCTCCGAGGACCACCCGCTCAGGCAGCCTGGGGCCCAGGGCTGAAAGAGCTCGAGCCGCGGGAGCTGCAAGCACAGCCCACATGCTCACTTCCCTCCACGAGTTCCTTGAGTTTCAGTGAAAAAAACCTTCCCAGCTGCAGAGCCGGGCTGTTCAGTACGTTAACAAAATTAAAGATCTGGAAACGCAATTCAGCAAAGGTGCTGCGGATCAAGATGAAACTGCTCTACAACTGCGCCTCCTCGTGGGCTGTGCCAGACCGTCCCAGGGAAGGAAACTGACCAGCTGCTCGCCCAGCCCCCCCCAGAACCGCCCTCTCCACAGTGAGAGCGAGTCAGCTTGCGGAGCGCTGCCGGGTCTCACTGAGGACACGGACACCCTCCCTGCGGGTGGGACGGGACTGGCCGCCTCGGGAGCACTGCTTCTGACATGTGCGGTCAGTCCCCGCTCCTCCTTCGTACGGCGCACAAGTCTTTGTGTTTCAGTTGCACTTTTACCTTTCTTGAAATAATAAGGCATAACATGCTGAAAATGCTGCTCACCCTCTTCCATCTTTAATGTTAAAATGGCTGCATAAAAATTCACCAATTTTCGTTTTTCAAACGCATGCTGATATGATACAGTCTAACAAAACTGTTTTGAACAAAGTTAAAGACAACTAAGCACTACCAGAGCCATTGTATGGAAAAACAAAACAAGCATTTTGGCCAGCCCAGTATGTAGCTAGAGGGGTCAGTAATAAAGAAACACAGCGGGTGTGTGGGTTCTGGTCACCCACGTGCTATAAACACCACCAGAAAGCATCACTGCCTTCTGAGACCTGGGGGCTCCAGGTGGAGGATCAGCAGAAAGGGGGGATGGGACGGCCAAGCTGATTGCAGTGGGAACTGCCTCTGTCTCTGACCCCCTAAACACAAGGGGCTCCTCACACGTGGCACAGCCCCAATCCTACAGAATCCCCATCTCAGCAGGCGAACCAGGGGAGCCCCCGAGCACCCTGACTCCGTTATCGGAACCAGTTAGCTGCGAGTTAGCAGAGTAGTTTGCTCAAAGCAGTAAATCTGCCTGCGTTTTCATCTGAGGCGAAGGTCTTCCCTTAGAGAAAACGCCCACCAGCTCAAGTCCCCAGACACCACCCTGTCACAGGGAGAGCTGAGAGACTCTGGACAAGTGAGGGGGGCAGAGTCCTCCCAGGACTCGCCAGCACCCCCCGGTGAGTCCGCCCCTGATACACCGTGCAGTAACTCGTTCCAAAGCCCTAGGCTCAGCTCTTCACTCTCTCTGCACTCAGGGTTTGGTGGTTTCCACACATTGCATTTAATAAAATCATCTCATTACTGTTGCAATAAAATCAGACCAACCAGGTCTGGGAGCAAACACATCCGCCTCTGGGCAGCAAGGCAGCTGTCTTGTGGGGGCAGAAATGCCCAGCACCCGGTCACAGTCATGGTCACGGGCAGGGGCAATCGTTGTGTTCCATGAAAGGGGCAGGCAGGGCTGATGCCTGGCCACCTTAGGCAAGTGCAGGGAGGCCAGTGCACAGCTGCTGTGGCAATTTAAATACCTGACCCCCCCTCCCCTCCCTCAGAGAGCCGAAGCGTGGAAGACAGCGTGTGGAGACTGCTTTTCTAAGTAGTAGCTTCTGGCCAGAAGCGCCACCCCAAGCGTTCGTTTGTTGGCAAGAGCTTAGGGTTACTTCCTCTTCTCCACCGTCTTTTAACCACGGTTTACAGGGAATGCTCCAGGGCATTCCGGGATAGTCCCTACACAGATAGTCCCAGGGCAGGGGACACCTACCCAGATGGACAGACGGAGCCTGGGTTTGTCTTCAAGACTGCATCTCCCAACAATTTTGCTTTTACATCTCAAATGCACCATGACGTGAAATTTCCAACACCTGACTCGAGAATTCATTTTACAGATAAAACTCACTGTCACATGACTAAAATAATTCATCTCCTATTCAATATGAGAAAATGCTATTTCGATCATGGAATTTTTTAAGTCTGTGGCTGAAGAAAGGGATTAATCAAAATAGAACCAGCTATTCTACTGAAATGCCATAACCAAAAATCCCACCTAATTAATATCTGAGGTAGGGAGTTAGATGCCCTAACTAAAAGAAGTGGCTAGACACCTGAGACTCAAATCATTTCCAAAAAATGAAACATTGATATTTTAATAGATTTGTGTTCAACAATGTTAATTACAATATAATTTATAAAAGCAAAAAAAAAAAAAAAAAAAGCAGCTAAATACCCAGTAAGAAGGGATCGGTCACACGAATCACACAACCACCTGGCAAGGTGCCATGTGAGCGTGAAAACGATCGTGAAAGAGCACTTTGACGAGCAAAGGCCAAGCGCCATGGAAAACACGTGGCGAGCGCACACACAGGGCAACCCCGGGGGGGACGGGACGGGTGAAGTGTCTGTTCGCAGTCTGCCTCTGGGGTGTGGTCCCGCATACAACCTCATTCTTTTTTCTCTCCAGTTTCTGCATTGAAATGTTTTTCTATAATAAACACGTAAAAGAAGTTATTTTTAGAAGTTTGGTCAGCTGGGACTAGAAAGAGAAAATACTGCATCCATCCCTGTCTTCCCCATCAGAGGAAGCAGGACGGCGGTGAGTGAGGCACACCATCACTGCGATCGAAGACCCAGTAACCACTGCGATGACCCCGCGCCCGCAGGCGATGAGGGCAGCTGGGCCTGTGTACCCCCCACAGAGGCGCTTGCAGAATGAAGCATGCCCCACGGGACCTGGTCCTAGGGGATCCAGGGCAACGGTGCCCCGCGCCCCGCTGGGGAGCTTCCCCACATGCCCTGGAAGCGCGAGCCACACCACGCACAACAAAATGAAAGCCTCTCAGTCCACCGCCGCGTTCCCAAGCTCACCTCGAACGGACTTGTTAACGTGAGCATCACCCATGGAGTCAGGGCTGGGGGGGGAAACCCCACCCCCAGCAGCCCAGCCACTCGACACGGCCAAGCACTGTGCCAACAGCTCTCAAATATTCTTATCTCCTCTGCGTAACAACTGAACTCAAGGATGGTATCATATTACTCCCACTTGATTCTTTCCAATCTTTATTTATTGATTTTAGAGATGGGGCAGGGGTGGGGGGAGAGAAACATCAATCTGTTGTCCCTACTTATTTGTGTGTTCACTGGTTGAGGCTTGTGTGTGCCTGGACCGAGGATAGAACCTGCAACCCTGGTGTGTCAGGACGATGCTCTAACCCACTGAGCTGCTTGGCCAGGGCCTGTAACGCTCCCATTTTAAAGCAACTGGCATTTCAGAAGGTTTGGCTGTGTCCAGTTTCCCAGCAACCCTGTCCTATACTGACCACAGGGCTTACTTGGTGGCCTTTCCTTTTTTCTGTGTAGCTTTTTTCCTTTTTAAAGATTTTATTTATTTTTAGAGAGACGGTAAGTGAGGGAGAAAGAAAGGAGAGGAACATCAATGTGTGGTTGCCTCTTGTGCAACCCTGACTGGGGACCTGGTCCACAACCCAGGCATGTGCCCCGACTGGGAATCAAACCTGAGACCTTTCAGTTCACAGGTCTGTGCTCAACCCACTGAGCCCCACCAGCCAGGGCTGTGCAGCTCCTTGTAACTTTTACCTCCCCTTTTCCTGGCATTTATTTCTTTGTAGTGTTATTGGCTCTATAGCACAGGTGGCAGACACCAGGCCCACAGGCCGAACCCAGCCCTCCACCTTGTTTTACCCGGCCCTTGTTTCTACCCCACGGCAGCGCCGAGCTCTCGCTTCACTGTTAAGGAGCAGTTACATTTACACAGCCCTAAAACGACATTCGGCCCTTTGAAGGCAACCAAGAGGCTGATGTGGTCCCCGGTGACAATGAGTTTGCTGCCCCTGCTCTACTAGTTCCACCCACAGCCTGAAAAACTCTGCACGCACAGATAAGCCATGGGACCGAGTGTTATCCAAACAGCGGGCACAGCAAGACCGGCTGCACACCAGGCCCAGCGCGAGCCGTCCGAGGCAGCGACCGGGCGTCCACAGGTCTTCTTATCACTCGTTCCAGCCTGGCAACCAATCCACGTGCCTCCCGGTCTCATCCCCCTCTGCTCGTCCTCCGCTGGCTGCCCGAGCCACCTATACAAACCGCATCCCTGGCTCAGGGTCCTCCAGTGACCCCCTGACTGGTCCCCCAAGCCCAGGCTCCTGCTGGAGGCATGAGGCCACCTACCTGGTCCCTGCCTGCCTCCCCAGCCTGTAGCCACCCCCCCATACCCTGCCCTGCGCCCCCGCGGCCAGGCCTGGAATGGGCCCAAGTGCTCACTCCCCTTGCTGCCCACCCTGCCAGGAAGCCCTCTCCCTGCTCACCTGCGCGACCGCCCTCTGAATCCCAGCTCCTGAGTCCTCTCCTCCGGGAAACATGCCCTGTGGTCTCCCTGCCCACCAGGGTGTGTCTGCCTCAGTGTGTCACACAGACACCGTCCTGGGTCCGTGCACCATCCCAAGGGACGGAAACGACGTGGCTTAGCGGTTTCACATCCCACATCTTCAAGGTGACACCTGAAGGCCCAGTGAGCGAAGAGGCGCCCCCGGCCTCCAGCAGATGTGTTCCAGGAAGTGCTTTCCGGTGGCTCTGTCCCTCCACCGCCCAGCGCTGGCCATGGACATGAATGCAACCTCTAGGTGCCCTTCGCCAACCTGGGCGACAAGAGAAGATCTGACCCAAAAGAAACATTAACTACAGGCCACTGTTTGTCATAGCATCTGCTTTTCATATCAACTTGCTGGCACAGGAATGAGCACTCCCCACAAGTCCGTGAGAAATGCTTTCCAGAGCTGCCCCTGATGGACAGACTGCGGCGTGACCTGGTCACAGCCAGGCTGCCCCTACCCGCCCACAGTTGCTCTTGCTGATGAAGAAACTCCAGAGAGCTTCCCTGTCTTCATACCGTCAGGGGAGATGGTTTTCTGGAATGATGATGGGATCTGAAACACCCGCAGAGCCGAGGAAGGGAAGGGACAGCCACGTTGCATGTGGGGACAGCATCCGACACACGGCCCTTACAAACAGCCCCACGCACCTGCCATCACCCCTGTGGCAACATCCTGCTCCCAGCACAGCCAGAAATGCCGCGTAGGCAGCCCAGCAGTGCTGCTCGGACGGCCGAGGGGCAGACGGCTCAGACTGCCCCGGGTTCCCCCTCCGCAGTCGCATCTGGTACAAGCGCTGATGCAGGATGCATGCTTGTCTGTGTGACATCAGTGCACTCGTTTCCCTGCCTTCGAGGGCCCCCTTCCTGCCCCCCACCCATCATTATGCTCAGTGACCTTTCCCCGACTGCAGCGACCACTTGAAAGAAGCTGGCCCCCAAATTTGGTGTCCTCAGCTCCAAACCGCACTTCCAACTGCACTGTTTGTCCCTTGCAGATCTCAATGGACCCTCTCCTGCCTCCTGCCCCCCTGGGCCCCTTTCTTGCTCACTTCGACTGAAGCCCAGGTATCTGCACGCACTCAGTGGCACTCACGGGGCACATCCTGTGGGCCAGGCTGCATGCTGGCGCGAGGATAGAGATAAGCGTGTCCAGGGCTGGGCAGGGCTCAGGAAAGCAAAGGACCTGCACAGTGTGGACCGAGTGCCATGGAAGAGTCAGGCAAAAAGGCTCAGGGATCATGTGTCGGTGACAGAGGAGGTGGGGCGAGCCCTGGGAGGTGAAGCCACTGAGGTCTCTGCGGTGGGCGGAGAGGGGACAGCTCCACGAGGACCCTGAGACAGGAGCACACAACTGGCCTGCGTCTCCTCTCCAGACCCAAGTCCGAGTCCTCCTTCCTGCTCGCCCGCACATCCATCCCGCCTTCAGCCTGGCCTGCTTGGCCCTCCCCATGCCCATCCAGCCCATGCTGCTGCCCAGCTTAGCCCCCTAAAGCACTCCTCTGCGCCACAGTCACGGAAGCTCGCCACCTCCAAAGTCACCGCCACGAGCCCACAGCCTGGCCCTCTGCCCCTGCCAGCCTCACTTCCCGTCAATGCCCTACTCGTGAGCACATCTGATCTGGTGGAAGGAGACAGTGCTCGCGAGTCAATAAACCTGTCCTGTGCTTTCCTGTTCTGCGCCTGCGCCACACTGTCCCCTCCTCTGGACCCTCCACTCTTGTCGGTCCCAGAGGAAGAAACATCCAGTCTTGGGGGTGGTGGCGCACACTCAGGCCAGCGCAGAGGCCGCGAGAACCGGAGGCCGGTGCAGCTCAGCGGCAGGTAGTGTGTGTTCCCGGCTGGGCATCAGCACCGGGATCCAGCCCAGACCTCTCTGCACCCTCCCAAAGGGGCCCCGGCGCTCACTCTCCCATGCTGACTCTCTTGTGGCAGCCGTCTGTCTGTGTGGTGGGCTTCCTCCGCAGCGACAGCACAGGGCTGTGCCCTGTCCTCTTTGTCTCTTACGATGCCTGGCAGAGCCAGTGCCCCGGAGCCGTGGAAAGGCCTCTGAAAGGGCAGCAGAGATACCGTGCCTTTCCGTTCCGGCAATGCTAGCTGACAGCAGAAACCTGCCGAGTGCCCGCCCGGTGCCCGCGGACCGTGCGAAGCATCTCATGGGCTTGATCTCACTGAATCCACACACCAACCCTCTGACGTAGGTCCCTGCTCATCACCCCTTCATTTCAACGAGGAAGCTGCCCCTGGAGAGATGAACGGCCACACCGCTGGTGACAAAGTCAGTTCTGTCCTCTGCCACCCACACGGCACTTGTAACCAACGCAAAGAAAGGAGAGAGCAATTATGTAAATGATAGAATTTCTACAATTTCTACTACACCAGTCTAACAGTTCTGAAAACTCTCACTGAAGAAAGGGCGCTAGCCTCTACTGAGGACTTCCTCCGCGCCGGGGCCCGTCTTTTCCTGAGACTCCACGTGGCTTCTGGCCTCGTGAGAACCCCATGAGGCCAGGGGGCTACTATCCCCCTTCACGGTGAAGGAACTGAAGCACTGAGTTTAAAGAACTGAAATAAGATTACACAACACTCGTGATGCCTCCTTTAAAAAAAGAGAAAATCAGCCTGTCTGGGTGGCTCAGTTGGTTGAAGCATCACCTTGTACACCAAAAGGTTGCGGGTTCTATTCCAGATCAGGGCACATACCTAGGTTGCGGGTTCAAGCCCCAGTTGGGGGTGATTATGGACAGCAACCCATCCGTGTTTCTCTCTTACACTGATGTCTCCCCCACTCCCCTTTTCCTCTCTCTCTCTAAAAATCAATCAACATATCCTCAGGTGAGGATTAAAAGTAAAAAAAAAAAAAAGATAAAATCAGATAAAAATCAAATTCCAGAAAAACATCCCATGCACAGTAATTTTTCACTCAAGCTAAAGCCACAGGTCCACGGAAGAGAAGGCTGAAACACAGCAGCTGGAGCCTCAGGACGGGAGCAGGAACAAACGCCAGCCCCGCGTGCGGGAAGCATGTGACTCTCAGTCCCCGCACCTCGGCCACCCTGTGCTCCCTGAGGCCCACCCGTCCCGATGAGCCTCGCTGAGTCAGTCCCCTGGCAGCCTGGCAGCCTTCCCCCACCCCCCAGTTCCACAGAACACGCCCGAGGGAGGGGACAGCTCCTTCCAGACCAGATTCCTTATTTTCCACAACATAGTCAGTGTTTCAGGCCCTCGGTGTCCTGGCATGGGGGCATTCTCACTTGCCATGGGGACAGAGGTCCTGAATTTGAATCCTTAGCACCAACCAATCGGCATCTTCCCAAAAATGCAGGGGGAGAAGTGACCCAACTTGTAGCTACCCAACCCCCTAAGCAACAGTTCCTTTTAAGGGAGCACCCTGCAAGTCCACCGGGGTTCATGTGGACAGACAGAGACAGGCGCATTCCACTGGCATGTAAAAATAACTTTAAATAAAAATAAAAATGTGTGCATATGAACCACCAGCCCACAGCAACAGGAAAAACCACCATGAGACCACGGGGACATGCTGCAGAATGGACAGAAGGAACAGAGAGGGCAAAGACCACGGGCCAGGCCCAGGAGTGCAGCGGCCACGGCCCCGCCGACACCTCGTTGCCTGAGCAGCTCCACAGCGCGCGCACCGCAGTTAACACAGCACAATGCCTGCTGCATTTAAACCTAACAGTGAATGCCTTCGAAACCCAGCCACACTTCCCAGTCGCCACAAAATAGCCCCTCGGGCCTGGAGGAGCCCTACTCTGCAATTTGAAACACAGCCTTCTGCCAATTAAAAAGAAAAGCCTTTGATTCAGGTTAAGAGACTGTGCTGTGAAAGGCCTGTTCTATGCACCGTCTCATCCAATTCTGACTGGGACACCAGAGCATTTCGACCACAGAAAGGGAAAATGTTTCTTAGGCCGATGGCAAGTAAAAATGTGCTTAGACTTCTGGAAATGAGACCTTGTTAGCGTGTCAGGATGCTCTGGGTGAGCAGCTGCCAGCACACTTTCTAAAAAGACAGGACTGCGATGCCGAGCACTGACCACGCGGTGTGAAGGGCTCCGCCTGCACCCTCTGCCGCCACCCACACATCAGCTCCAGGAGACAGAACTGATCCCATTATCCTTCAACCGCCGCCGGAGAGACCACATGCCTCCCCGCAATCACAGTGCTGGGACTCGGCCAAGGCCAGCGGGAGGGACACCGTGATTCCACAGCCTGCTCTTTCCCACTACAGCGCGCACGCTCTATGTGGTCGAGAGTGTCCGGTTCACAAAGTATTTTCTTCTGTCTCCCAACCTCCCCCAAATAAGCCAGCGCAGTAACATCAGCTGCTGAGCAGCACAACGGCGGCCAGCAACGCCGGTCATTTGTGGTGGTGCGCCCGTTCACTGCACAGGACAAGGGCGGCAGGATCTGTGGAGTGTGACCGTGGCTGGGTGAGCTGCCTGGTTAAGGAGTTCTGGTCTCTGCGTTGTTTCCTGGTTTCACTGAAAAGCCCTACGCCCTGGAGAACAAACTGCTGCTGAGTTATGGATGTGAACCATGTGGTCTATTCAAGTGGAGTTCAGCCAGTCCCCAGTATTTATACAGGATACTCTGGTATGAAGGTCACCTTTACTTAAAAAAAACACACACACACACACAAACACACCCAAACCACAATAAACAGAAACCCTGCTAGATTAATTTGCCTTTCCCTTTAAATAGTAATCTCCAGTTTCATAGGCAGAAGGAGCAAGGGAGGCCCCTCACAGACTGTCAGCAGAGCTGCTGGACGCCACAGTCTTCCTTCCACGCAAGGGCAGTTTATTTCTATTAATGTTCCACCAACAGAACCGCAGTGCGTGTGTCTCCCAGGAGAAAATACACCCAGCATTTCATTATTACACCAGCAACATGCCTGCTGGCAATCAACAAAAGGTCTCCTGGCAACTGCCAGGCAGAGAAACTAAGCAAAGATTTTCTTTCTGTGGAGACACGAAACTCTCATTCAGCTGAGAAAGATGGATTTTGTCACTTATTATTCTCTGAAATGGAAAGTGCCACATGGAGACCATAATGGGGTAAATTGCACCTCAGAGCCACGTTCTATGTGCCAAGTTACAAGCCAGTGAATACAAGGGGTTTATTAACCGAAAGGCTGATACCATCTTACTACAGTGGCCTCTCTGTAGCCCCAGACAATGATCTGTTGAGGGTTTTCCAGGGATTTTGAATGTGCAACCTCCAGACAAGCCCCTCTGAAGGGGGCTGGCTCAGGGCTTAACAATCCCTCTTCGGAAAGAAAGCCAAAAGTCCCCCCCTTCCCCGACCCCCCCCCCCCCACCTCCCACCATGGGCTTCTGGGTGAGAGGCTGGCTCAGCCCCGTAGGCGTGGGAAGTCTCAGACTTCAGAGACAAAGGAGGAGGAATGGTGGATGGGCCGGAGAGCGGGGATCAGCCTGGGTCCACCTGCTTGGCCAAGTCCCAGGCCCACAGGATAGGACATTCAGAGAAAGAGTTCAAAAGGCTGGGAGGCGGGGAGGCGGAAGCGCAGGGTCAAGTCAGTCACCGGGAGAGCAACCCCGTGGGAAGGGAGGGAGCCCTCTGCCACCAAAGAGGAGGGGGTGGACTGTCAGCTCCAGGAAATCTCCTGGGTCGGGGGTGCAGTAAGACACCTTAAGGCAAAGCCACCCTCTGCCAGCATTGCCCAGCATTCCCTTTTTTCATGGAGCGGAAGGCAGTTCTTACTGAGAAAAGGGTCCTGCCACCCCCCTTAAGCCCACCCACACCCCTGGGATAACTCTGTTAGGGCCATTTCCAAATTCAGTCAACCCCAGGGGGCGCCTCTGATCCTGGGGATCGATCGCTCAGCTACGCAGACCCCTCCGGTGTCGCACTGGCTGAGTCTGAACGAGGCCTCTCCACCTCCGACACCCCCGCCCAACCCCAAAGCCCATCTCACAACGGCATGCCAGGCTCAGCTAGAGACACTCGGCCCCCCAGCCACCCCGGCACGCCCCAAATTCTCTTCTGAAGTTCATGCCCAACTAGTTCACTCAGCCCCTCAAATCCTAGTCTCAGATGCCAATAACCGCCCCAGTCTCCATGTATCCCTCCACCTTCCCCTGAAGACCCCCCAAATCTCTGCCCAGACCTAGCCCTCGGCTCCCGCAGTCCGGTCGGCCACCCCTAATCCTCGAACCACAGTCCCCCTCGGCCCCCAAGCCCCATCTAAGGGCGCCCTTCCCCGCTCGGCCCGCGTCCGGGTCCCTCACCTCCGACGCCCTCGCGGCCCCCCACACACCCGGCGCGGCCCGCCGGCTCACCTCCTCCATCTTCTGCACCATCTCCGCCAGCTGCCCCTCGTCCTCCAGCAGGTCGTTGAGCTGCACCAGCGACAGCCCCGCGAACCGGGCTTCGCCCCCGGCGCCCGCCATCCCCGCGTCTCGGGCGCCGCCGCAACCGCCACTGCTGCTCTAGCCACCAGGCTCCGCCGACCGGAAGGGCCGCCCTCAAAGCCCGCCCCCGGCGGGGGGGACACGTGACGCCAGCCCTGGGGCGTGACGTCATCGCCGGGCGGACGGGGGTGGAGCGGGCCCTCACCTTGAGGGACGCGGGCGTCGCTAAGGTGTCTCTGCAAAGGTTGGGGGCTCTTAAGGGAAGGGGAAGGGGCCGTGGGACCAGCTTCTGACATAGTGAGTGGCGGTGATGATGTCACTGCCTCCAGGGTGCGTGCCATGATGTCATAAGAGCCTTTTCCTCAAGGAAAAGATATTCAAAGATCCGGAGAAAGGGGCGGAAGGAAGGAAGTTACCACTGCAGCCTGTCCAGGCCCAGCAGGGCCCACGGGAGCCCATAGAGGGGACCTCATGGCTTTTTGAGATCGTGGGGCCGCCAAGGCTTTCCCTCAAGTGTTTATGGAGGCCTACGTGCGGACTAGGCTTGGGTTCCAGGGGTATCTCTGGGCCACATGGTAAATACATTGTGACACGTAATCACAAAAAGAAACTCATAATGTTTTAAGTACGTTTACGATTTTGTGTTGGGCAACATTCACGGCCATCCTGGGCCACATGCAGCCTGTGGGCCACAGATTGGACGCCCCTGGGTTACAACGTCACCTGTCAGAGAGAAAGGATGACTTCTCTGGGGAGCTCATAGTCCAACCGGAAAGCAAACAAGTAAAATGGCTGCAAGTTGGGAGACGCCAAAGAAGGAACTGAATGCTGAAATAAGAGGACAAGAGGGAAGCCCTGACCTGGCTCAGTGGGTTGAGTGTCATCCCTCAAAACCAAAAGCCAAAGTGTCTCAGGTTCGATTCCTGGGCAAGGCGCATGCCCAGATTGCAGCCAATCCCTGCTGGGGACATGTGAGGGGCAACCTATCGACATATCTCTCTGACCTCGAAGTTTCTCTCCCTTCCATGCCTGCTCTCTAAAAATAAATAAATAAAATCTTTTTCTTTTTAAAAAGAGGCTAAGAGGGAAGACTTTCAGAGAGTAAAAGGTGGCTCCCTCAGAGAAGGTGGCCTCTAAGCAGAGCTAACGAACCAGCAGGGAGGTAGCCAGAGCAGCCCATGCAAAGGACAAGCTTGGTACATCCAAGGACTGGGCAGGGGACCAGGATGGCTGGGTCGTCAAGAGCAGGTACCCATACACGCGGTCCCTTTGCATCCACGCAGAGGAAGGCACCTGGACATCCAGGTGGCCAACCTGTGCCCTTTCAGAAGTGACACCATATAAGGCGTGATTGCTCATTTTCTCCCACTATCTGGAGGTCGTCTGAGATCCAGGAGCCTGGGGACTCATCCTACTTTGGAATCTGCCACAGTAGTTGAAAGAAACCTAAGTCTGAGATCCACCACTACAGCCCCTAATTTTACACGGAAAGAAACTGAGGCCCTGGGGAGAGGAAGTTTGTTCTTGTTTGTTTGTTTGTTTGCTTGTTTGCTTGTTTGCTTGTTTCCAAAGCCAAGTAGCTGGCAGGTCTGGCTCCCAGGCTGGCGTCCACCCTGCCGGCATCGTGCCACAACGAGCTGGTCATGTAACTCGGCCCTGAACACAGTGCAGGCATTCAGGGGCCGCTGACTGGGGCACTTTGCGTGTGAGGACGGTGCTTCTGCGTCAGTCTGTGGGACACAAGGTCTGAGTTGTCCATCCATACGTTGGACTGGGCCTGCCATCCTCTCTCCTCCTAGCCTCTCGTGACTAAGGGCACGAATCTGTTGAAAAACGAGGAAACTGAGATGAAGCATGTCATGTTATCTGCAAGTAAAAGTTTTCATGGCGTTCAATAGTTTTCTTCTTTTGAACTTGTTATAGTTGATCCAAAAAGGTGGCATTGAATCCTGGCCAGATAGCTCAGTTGGTTAGAGTGTTATCTCAAGACACCAAGGTTGAGTGTTCAATCCCTGGTCAAGGCACCTACAAGAATCAACCAGTGAATGTATAACTAAATGGAATAACAAATCAGTGTTTCTCTCTCTGTCTCTCTAAAAATCAATTTTTTTTATTAAAAAGTGGCTTTGAAGAGGAAAGGCCACAAAAAAGAGGAAGGGGGAGTAGAAAGTCAAATTTATGGTCAAGATACTAGCTCAGCTACTTCCCCCCCCCCCTTTTCTCTCCAGGAAAAAGATGGACCTGCCAATTTGGAAATAGTATCTGTATTTCCAGAAAATTCTCACCCATGAGACTGAGGATGTCCAGAAATTCCTCACAATCCCCACAGAAAGTGGGGAGTAGGTTAAGGGTCAGAGCACTCCAGAATGGAGAGGGGCCAGGTGACTTAGCCGAGAACACCCACCAGGAAGAAGCCGGTCTCTCGACAGCACACCTGTGCACAGACGGACACCCGGTTCCAACAAGGCCCTTCTGGGCTCAGTCCCGCCCAGCTCTTTCCTGACTCTTCTCAAGCCTGCTCTCTGCCGCTGGCCTGTTCGAGTCGCACACCACTTCCTTAGTCAAACAGGGCAAACCGCAGAAAAAAACTCCTGTTTCCTGCTGCCCCCAAACTTCTTGTTGCTCTCACAAGTGGTTGAAAATAGAAAACAAACAGAAAATCCTTAATTAGTGTCAAACCTATCAGTTTAACGTGTAGGTAGACGTGTATATTTTCCCCCTTTTTCTGGTCGACTGATACTGTGTTTGAGTTTCTCTGCACACCTACCCCTGCCTGGAACATTTGTGGGCTAACTCAGGTTTTGCCCCAGCAAATCGAGGGCTCTGTATGTATGTGCCAGCGCCTCCCTCTCAATGGAGGCATTGTTACCCCAGTAATGAGCCTCCTGTTACACAACCCCAGGAACTATGTGGAAAGCACCCTTCAAAAAAAAAAAGAAAAAAAAAAAGGACAGAACCTTCACATAGCTGAGCCTTCAAATCTGCTAGCCTTGAGATTGGAATTCTTTCTTTCTGATGCAAGGTAGTAGGATTATTCATAAATGTTTTCCAGTCTGAGAAGCTGGGAGGCAACATGGTGACCCGATGATGAGGTGTCTGTGACACAAGCTGCGCCACTGCAGGTGAGCAGGGGAGGGGCGGCTCCCCAGGGCAGCAGGTGGAACAGCCCCTGTCCCGTGCCGGACACGCAGCCTGGCGTCAGCAGCCTTGTCATTGTCATCTGCTAGTGTTTAAATGCCCCACATGACCTAAGCACCAGTCATCAAGAAGGAGAAAAATCATTTTAGACTCAGTGCCCACTTTGGAAAGGGAGAGAAGCTATAAAAATAGAGAGCAGTATTTTAAAAATGATATTTAAGGTTGGTATGATGTCAGTGCGTTACAAAGGTGGAAAGTGTGGGAAGCTTGGTTTTTTTGATTTGAGGTTGGGCTGTTTTGGATTTTGGATCTTTGTAAATTTTTTATTCCTGGGGGTGGGGGGGCTAATAAACCATTTCAGTCATACCAGAGAGAGAGAGAGAGAGAGAGAGAGAGAGAGAGAGAGAGAGAATAGCAAGTGTTCTACTGGGTTAGGGAGTAGACGTCACAGCATAGTCGAAGCCTCCAGGCAACCTTTTGCCTCTCCAGCCGGTCCAGAAACTTAACAAATCTGTAAACTTAATAAAAATGATACATACAGACATCTTTCTGCTATTTGCTTTTTTGGACCAACATTAAGTTTCTGAAATGTATCCTTGCTGGTTTGTGTAGTCAGAAACGGCCTTTTCCCATAACCCTTTCTTTGGAGGCTGGTGGTCAAGGTGTTCGCATCTTCAGCCTGACTGGACGTTGCCAAATCCCTCTCCAAAGTGGTACCCATCATTGCTGTTTTCGTTGCAGTGTTATTGTGATAAAATACACACAGTGTCGCACTTACCGTTTAAGACGTTGTGAGCGCATGGCTCAGTGGCATCGAGTGCGGGCACATGTTGCGCAATCGGCGCCACCATCTGCCTCCAGGACTGAAACTCCGATTGAGAAATAATTTCCATGTCCCCTCCCCCAGGCCTGGTGACCCCCTTTCTACTTCTGGGCTCTATGACCTTGACTACCTTGGGGACCTCAAACAAGGGGGAACCTATGGCACTTGTTCCTTTGTGACTGGCTCATTCCACCTCACTGTCTTCTAGGTTCATCCACACTGTAGCCCTTTGAAGGCCAAGTGCTAGTCCCTTGCAGGGCCTGCATGTCATTCATCTCTTCTTCTGCCGATGGGCATTTGGGTGCCTCCTTCCTTTGGCCATGGTGAGCAAAGCTGCTATGAGCACGGGTCTGCAAACATCTGTTTGCGTCCCTGCTTCCCATTCTTTTGCGGATAGGTCCAGAGGCGGAATTGCTGGGTTACATGATATCTTTAACTTATTTTTTTAATCCTCACTTGGGGATGTGTTTGTTGATTTGAGAGAGAAAGTTGTCAATCAGTTGCCTCAGATGTCAATCAGTTGTCAATCAGATGTCAATCAGTAAGCACCCAGACCAGGGATTGAACCTGCAGCCTAGGTGTATGCCCCGAAACCTTGAGGCCCACAGGACGACGCTCCAGCCACCCAGCCACCCAGCCACCCAGCCACCCAGCCAGGGCTGAATCGCTGACTTTTTGAGGACCCCCCAGACTGTCCCACGCAGCACTCACACCATTTCACCTTCCCACCGCCTGCGCGCAAGTGTTTTCACTTCTCTGTGTCCATGCCAAACTTCTTGTTTTCTGTTTTATTTACTTTTTAAACATTTTATTTATTTATCTTTAGAGGGAGGAAGGCAAGGAGAGAGGGAGAGAAATATCAATGTGTGGTTGCCTCTCATGCATCCACAACCCAGGCATGTGCCCTGACCGGGAATCGAACTGCGATCCTTTAGTTCATAGGCCCGCGCTCAGTCCACTGAGCCACAACAGCCAGGGCTCTGTTTTATTTATTTTTTAAGCAATAGCCATTCCGGTTCTTTCTTTCTTTCTTTCTTTCTTTCTTTCTTTCTTTCTTTCTTTCTTTCTTTCTTTCTTTCTTTCTTTCTTTCTTTCTTAATCAGTGTTCCTTGTACCAAAAAAAAAAAAAAAAAAAGTCAGCTTTCAAAGATGTGCATTACCTCATTTCTCACTCAGTACAGGTCCATGGCAGGATGTCTTAAAAGCTCCAGAAACCAGTTACGACCTATAAAGGTAACTTTTCTTTGTCTCTACAACCTGGGAAGGAATATGCGAAGAGAGTTGTGGATGAGTAGAGTTTGAATGTCTTGGTCTGTAAAGGCTGTGGCCAATTTTTCCTGTAACAAAAAGGTCTTTGTGCAATAGATCAAAGACAGAGAATTTGAGAACAAGGGAGAAAGGACTGGGATGCAGAAAGGCCCGTGGTGGCCCGCCCCAGGCAGTCACGCCCTGGAGTGGCCCTCTCTCATGTTGTCCCAGGTGAAAGTGATGGCACCCTACCCATGCCCTGGATTAGGCTCGGGTGTGCATGCCCCTTCTCTCACAGGACTCACTGTGGGGAGGACCCAGCTGTCTCCCTGTGCAGACGGCCAAGCAGACTGCAAAGAAGTGTGCACCATAAGGATCCACACCCCCCAGGCAGCGGTCCCCCGTCATCCTCAGAGGAGACCCTGGGCCACATTGCTCAGCTCACCTGTTCCTGGTTCCTGACTCTCAGAAACCACATGAGATTCTGAGTATTTGTTGTTAAGTAGCTAAGCCTGGGTGTGTTTGGGTCCACAGCAACACCACCAGGGCAGTGCCTGCAGAGAGCCCTTTATCATTTGAATGACCAGGGTTAGGGGAATGGTTAAGCAAACTGTGGCAAATCTGATCCCCAGTATGTTTTCCAACCAATTAAAATGAGAAGCAAAGACTATGAAGCAGAATGCAAACACCAGTACGAGTTCATATTCAGGTACAAAGGCAAAATACAAATGCCAGTCTGCACCGTGATCGTAACCACGGACGAGTTGGGATTGTGTGTCAGCAAAAAGCAGAGACAAAATCTTCACGCTGTTGTTGGACAGAAACGTAGATGTAATTTTTGTTTTTTTGCAATTTGAGTTAAGGTTACAACAACACTTGTGGATTAAGATTTTTTGTTTTTGTTTTTGTTTGAATGAAAATAAAAGAAAATTGATGTAGATTCATTTTAGCAGCTGCTGGTGACCTCAGGAAAAATTTTATTGAATGTTAGTGCAAAGATCAAAACGGTCGCCCACAAAAATAAACTTCCTAAACCCCAAGTTTATGTACTGAGTAAACCCACAGTGAGTAAAAGTTTGTGGGTTCATGTGCCATGACACAGAGAAATACAAGTTGTCATGGCCTGGTGTCCTCCAAATGCCCTACCTCAATGTCACTAAAATTCTCTCACGAGTTATTTTAAGAAGAGAGTTTCTGCCCTGGCCAGTGTGGCTCAGTGGATTGAGCACCAACCTGTGGACAAAAGGGTCGCAGGTTCGATTCCCAGTCAGGGCACATGACTGGGTTGCTGGCCAAGTCCCCAGTAGGGGGCGCGTGAGAGGCAACCACACATTGATGTTTCTTTCCCTCTCTGTCTCCCTTCCCCTCTGTTGAAAAATAAATAAAATCTTTTTTTAAAGAGTTTCTTAAATGTTTGCTTCGCTCTTCATATCTCTCACCAAAACCAGTTCTGTTTTGCACCAAATTGTCCAGTAAAAGCAAAAGGTAAAGAAGCTATATTTGTATCCCTTTGGTCAAGGATGATCATCTGTAACATCGCTTAACTTTGGTGTTCCTGAAGAGTACTCTCACAGGTGGTCCCTTGAGAGGACCCCAAACATGTGCGAATCCCAGAACTTGGTTTCCCTCACCGAAGGGGCTTATGGAAGTGATCCTTCAATATGGTGGCCTGTTGTGCCCTGACCCGGCAGCAACGAACAGTCTGTTCCGTGCTTCGGCCAACACATTTGCCACGAAGCCTGACGACTTCAAGGATGTCAAGTTCACCACGAAAGGAATTCAGCTCTAAACTTGACCTCTAGCCCTGACACTGTTGGAAAAACCTGACATCTGAGCAGCGGTGGTGACATCTGAGTTGACTTGCTCATAGGTAAAACTAGAGACGCGAGTTCCAGGCACCGTGCTGACAAGCTCTCGAGGGAGAAACCAAAACTTCCTCAAGGCGGTATTTTAAAAAGAAACTTAAAGGGTTTCCGTTTTTTTCTTTTCCTTTTCCTTTTTTTTTTTAGTTCTAGGAGTAATTTGCATCTCTCATTTCTTTTTTAAAAAATTATATTTATTTATTTTAGAGAGAAGGGAAGGGAGGGAGAAACAGAGGGAGAGAAACATCAGTGTGTGGTTGCCTCTTGCTCGACCCCAACTGGGGACCTGGCCTGCAACCCAGGCATGTGCCCTGACTGGGAATCGAACCGGTGACCCTTATGGTTTGCAGGCCTGTGCTCAATCCACTGAGCCACACCAGCCAGGGTGCATCTCCCATTTCTTAACTGGATGATAGGATTCTCTATCCCTTTTGGAAAAACTGGCCTCTTTTATGACACAATACACAAATGAACATTCAAACACTTAAAATATGTGTTCACTGTAAAAAACTGTCCCAATGTTAAAGACGTAAGCTGAAATGTTACAAATGAATCCAACTGATCTTGTATTCCAGAGGCAACTGCAATGGACAGTTTTGTTTCTGTCTAGAATTTTTCGAAGTCTCTATAAACACGCACGTATGTATGTGCCTTTCCACGCAGCAGAAGTAGGGGCTTACTATTCCGCTACTGGCCGTTCGGTTCTCGCCGCCACGAGACATTCTTTCTCACGGCTGTGTAGTATTCCAGGGGGGTCTGTCCCAGAAGTTTAGGTCTCCGGCTGTCCAGAAGGAATGCGGCGAGGAACCCTCTGTGTATATGTCTTTGTGTACCTCTGTGAGCATATGCGTAGGCTAATTTTCTCAAAATTAAATTCAGCCACTTTTTAATTTTCAACCACTTTTATTTTGTAGACCTGGTTTAGATTTACAGAAAAATCAACAAGATGGTGCAGAAAGTTCCCACTTAACTGCCATCCAGGGCCCCCGTTACGAATACCGACGAGAGGCGCATTTGCCACAATCGAGGAGCCCACGCTACACTTCCTTATTAACAAAGCCCGTACTTAATTTAGATTTCCCCAGCTTTCCCCTCATGTCCTTCCACTGTCCGAGGATCCCGACCAGGACGCCGCATCACCTTGGGTCGTCATGTCCCCTTCGGCTCCTCTTGGCCGTGGCCACTTCCCAGGCTTCCCTCGGTTTCCACAGAGTTGAGGAGGGCCATCCGGGACGTCTCAGGTGGTCCTCTGTTGGGATTGGTCTGGTGCTTTTCTCAGGACCAGATGGGGTGGTGGGTTTGGGGCAGCTGGGGGAGGGGGCGGGGAGGCCACCGAGGCCAAATGCCATTCTCGTCCCCTCCCGTCAGAGGTACATACTGTCATTGTGATTTGTCACTGTCGACGCTGACCTGGATCACCTGAGGTGTGTCTGCCAGGTGTCTCTGCTTCGAAAACAAAAACGACTTTCTCCCCCCTGTCCATACTGTCCTCTTTGGGAGGGGTCACCAGGCCCAGCCCCTCCCGGGGAGGGGGGAGCGGTACTCCCCTTTTTAGTTTTCAAGAAGATCCTAAGACGCACCTGACCTGGGCTGGAGAACACATCATACAACGCACAGATGCCGCATTATAGAATCCCACCCCCGAACCCTGCGTAATTCTACTGACCGAAGTCACCCCCAATGAATTCAATTTAAAAAGTCCTAAAATGGTATAAAACCAAGTGCGAACACCAAAGAAAGAGGAAAAGAAAAGTCATCTTTGGCAGCCTCTCGCGTTCCCTTCCCCAGATTCTTTTCAAAGCACAGTCAGGCGACTGTGTTTTTGCCCGCCGCCCCCCACAACCCCCGCACTGCACCCCCCGCCCCTGCACCCAAGCACAAGCGATCCTGTTTGACTCGCCCAGAATCTGTCGCTTTGAAATCATGTCCCTAAAGAAGATGAGTTAACTGTTTATTAATGCGGCTCTTGCTAACGTCCCTTAAGTCCCACACACTTCCAAAGACACACGGCAGACACCGGCAAGGAGACTTTTCCTCTCTTAGCCCTGAACATAGTTTGAGTGGCATTTTTTTTTTAATTCCATGCAGTTATTTTTTTTAAAAAAATAAAGCTTCTTCTCAGCAGAAGGTGTTATTCGGGCACTAAATCTGGAATGCTGTCATCACTGTGAAGATCTGCATGTCTCATTTTGACAGGAAATGTGCAAAGATGGGACTTGATGTTGCTCACACCTCATGGTGCCACAGTGCAGGGGGGGGGCTCTGCACGTGCTCACAGCCCCCCAGCCTCCCTCCCCACGGGCTCCCAGCTCCCCTGCTTCCGGAAGCCCACAGCATCTACTCTCTTCTTTCCAGAGAGGCTGCCTTGTCTGCCCCTCCCCAGAGCTGCCCCCTGCCCCCTGCCCCCAGCCTTCATCTTGCAATTTTATAATTTCTGTAAGGCTGAACTGCACACATAACTCGGGAACCCGTCTGAATCCCTTTCCTGTGGCTGCTTGCACAAACCACACCAACTTAAGCAAATTTATTCTCTTATCGTTCTGGATGCCAGGAATCAAGGCGTCCTCCAGGGAGGGCGTTGGCAGAACCTGTTCCTGCAGCAGGCTGTGGGGGGAGAATCTGCTTCCTTGCCTTTCTGGAAGCTTCTAGAGGCCTAGACACTCCTTAGCTGGTGGCCCCTTTCCATGTTCAAAGCACATCACGCACGGCTCCACTTCCACGGCCAGGTTGCCTCTGACGCCGCCCCTCCTGCCTCCCTCTTTCAAGGGTGCTTGTGATTTCTCCGGGCCACCGGGCTGCCCCAGGGGACCCTCCCACCATCTCAGCACCCCTGACCAAAGTGCACCTACCCAGGCCCCTTCTGCTATAAGTGGCAACGTTGACAGGAGCTGAGGATCGGGATGTGGCCTTCTTGGGGGATGACTATTTAGCCTGCCGCACCACCTGCCTGTAAAAACGAGTAAACCCCAACCCACGGTCTCCTGGTTCGGGGGTTGGGGTAACCCAACACAGCATGTTTAGTGTTGTGTTGGCTGGATTCTTTCTTTCTTTATTTTCTTTTTTAAGATTTTATTTATTTATTTTTAGAGAGAGGGGGAAGGAGAGAGAAAGAGAGGCAGAGAGACATCAATATGTGGTTGCCTCTCATGTACCCCCAACTGGGGGCCTGGCCCACAACCCAGGCATGTGCCCTGACTGGGAATCAAACTGGTGACCCTTTGGTTCGCAGGCTGGCGCTCAATCCACTGAGCCACACCAGCCAGGGCTGGATTCTTTCTTTTTAAAAATAAAAACCCAAATGGCATTATAGAATGTGATGTTCTTCTTTCTCTGTTAATCCCTAGAGACCTACTTCAGCTACCTACCAAAAATGTCAGTAAAAAATGTCATTGTGTCGTCGTAAAAGATACCTGACCTCAAACGTACCCCCATGACCATTTTCAAAGCAGCAGTTCAGCGGCAGTGAGTCCCATTCATAGTCTTGCCGCCACCGCCCTCTGTCTCCAGGACGTGTTCATGCCCCCAGACTGAAACTGTGTCGCCAGTAAACAACTCCCATCTCCCCTGGCCCCGGCCCCGGCCCCCGCTATTCCACTTTCTGCATGTGAATGTGTCCGTTCACTATTTCACATAAGTGGGATCACACACGATGGTGCTTTTGTGTCCGGCTTCTCCCATGTCACACAGTTTGTTCCAGGTCCATCCACGCTGTAGTGTGTGACCAGTCCTGGCAGACCCCGGGGTGTTTCCAGCACACCCCAATAAAGCCAGTGGTCATCTTTCTGCTGGGGGAGTGTCCTGCTTCCCGATGGTAAAAACTGCAACATCTGTGAAGCTCAGCAGAGCAAAGGGCTGCAAAGCGGATGCCTGGCTTCATTGCGACACCCACGGCTTCCCTTTGCTCTCTACCGACCTGTGAATCCTCATTCTCTCTTGTGAGCTGCCCAAAACCTTTCCACTTGGGTCTCATCTGTCTGTGCCAAGTACCTGCAAACTCCTGGGATCAGGAGAACCAGACCACTATCGCTTACAGCATCTGCTGGCACATGCCATACACAGCAGGCATTAGATTCTCAGTGGGAGGCACAGCGGCAGCCTGGGCTGGTGCCCAGGGAACCTGGGTGCTGCCCACAGGCAGTAGGAACAATTCACTATGTTCTTGGAGCTCTGTGCTCTCGTCTGGGAAATGGGGCTCATCGCTGTCCCAGCTCCTCCGCAGCAGACACAAGGCAGGCTATTTCTAGGAAACCACCCCTGGGTCAGCGGACCGTGCGGCCTTGAGTGTGGGGCCGCTGACGCACAGCACAGAGAATGACGGCAGTGACAGTGCGAACCCTTCTGGACCCCCTTGCCTCCTTCCCTCTTGGCCGGAAGGGTGCTTGGATGGCTTTTTTCTGGGTTTGAGATGCTTCCCTTTGTTCCAGGAAAGGAAGACTGCTAGGCTGGTTTAGCTCTTCCTGCTCCCCCAGGGGCAAGTTCAGGGTTGCAGGCTGGGCTTGTCACAGCTCAGTAGCTGGGCTGCATTCCTGTCTATTTTAAACCTCAACAGGGCTGGGGAGGCGAGGCAAGACAGCCAAGGCTGAGCAGTGGGTGAAGGACATCTGGTACAAGACGGCACAGCGCTGGCAGGCTCTCAGTTCCACAGATTCGCTCCACTCACGCAAAGTCGGGGAGAGAACGCGGGGCGGGGGGTTCCCACTCACTGCAGCCCACGTTGAGGGCAAGGGAGGGGGGCAGGGCCCACCGATCACAGATCTCTCAGTCACTTACTCACTCAGCAAATATTCGGCCTCTTCAGATCTGCAGGCTGATGCCTGCATGTCAGTTCTGGGTAACCCCAGCCAGCTGTCTCTCCACAGGGTTCCTCCGCCCCATTCTCTCTGGCCCCTCTGTCTGAAATGCCAAACAAATGTATAACAAACGCCTTGTGGAATCTTCACATTCTCATTTTCTCTCCTTGCTATTATCTTGTTCGCCTCTCTATGTTGCATTCTGCATAATTTCTTCTGATATCTTTCTAATTCTTTGGAAGTTCTGTTTCATTCTTTCTCAAGAATGTTGCATTGCTTTTCCTTTAAAATTTTTTTTTCATTGATTGATTTTAGAGAAAGGGAGAGAGACAGAGAGAGAAACATTGATTTGTTGTTCCACTTATTCACGCACTCATTGGTTGATTCTTGTATGTGCCCTGACTGGGGATCGAACCTGCAACCTTGGCGTATGGGGACAATGCTCTAACCAACAGAGCTACCTGGCCCCAGGCCTGTGTGGCTTTTCATAGCCCTTTACTACTTGTAAGCACTCTTAAGCTTGATGGTGAGTTTCTTCAAACAAGATAAGCATGACTGCTTTGGAATCGGAGCTGGGTCATGCCTGTGTCTGAGGTTCGGGTGGGTCTGTTCCTGCTGGTTCTTGCTCGCTGTCACCTGTTTCCTTGTGGGCTGGGCTTTCCCAAATGGCCTGCTGGTAATTACCTTGGGAAAACTACTCGGGAGGATTCTCCAAGGCCTGA
This sequence comes from Anoura caudifer, assembly GCA_004027475.1. Lineage (NCBI taxonomy): Eukaryota > Metazoa > Chordata > Mammalia > Chiroptera > Phyllostomidae > Anoura > Anoura caudifer. The sequence goes on from PVKU01001382.1 coordinate 124,886, forward strand.
ACGAAAGACTGGCCCTCTGAAGAAGAGCCTGTTTGGTTGCACCAGGCTCCCCAGGCACCAGCCATGGGGGCCCCGGGAGACCAGCTGATGTGAATCTGCGGGTGGGTGGGCCAGGGACAACAGCTTGTCAGGAACGTCCTCTCCCTGTTCCGTTCCTTCCCCAGCTTGCTCAGCACCCACACAGATTCTCTATCATCTCCTAGGGTTGGGCTGGGTGAGGATCCTCACTGGCATCTGGGGAAATTTTAGCAATCGGCTGCTGGAAAGAAGGCCCTGGCTTGTAGTGCCTGCTGCTTCCTGTGGTGTAAATGCTCCCAACCCAGCCGAGGTCGCGCTGCCTGTGTGAGGTCACGCGGCCAGTGTGAGGTCATGAATGTGGACTTCAGAAGATACAATGGCCCCATCGACCCTGTGTGGGCTCTGGGACGCTGCCAGTCTCGTTCTGGTATGTCTTAGCTGCTCTCTGCCCAGCCGCTGCCCTGTGGCCTGAGTGCGTGGGGTGGTGAATGCCTTCAGGCAGACCTTCGTGGGGTGGGGTTCAGGGTTCCCCCAGGATTTATCCTGGATCCTCAGGGGAAGTGGCATGTGAGCTAAGAGAGACCTGAATGAGAAGGAGCAGCGAGGAGAGGACTGGGGGGCAGAGGGGGTGACGCAGGTGGGGTGGGGGGGAGTCTCACACAGGCCCAGAGGTGGGGACAGAGCTGGCCTATGTGAGGGGACGTCGCATGGGCTCGGCCACAGGAATGAGGAGCCGAGTCCCAGTTCTGACGTTCCGGACCGTTCCCCTTCCCCAGGAGCAGACAGTGCAGAGGCTTCCTCCCGGACAGGCTGGTGTGAAAGTGGGGAAACGGGTGACTTCACGGCAGAGACCCCGTCCTGACACACGCGTTGGCAGTGACCAAGGTCAATGTTGGTGGCGATGAATCCCGATCGCAAGTGTGAACCTCCAAAACGAGGTGACGAGAATGGCGCTGTGCCTCGGTGGCCTTCCTCCCCCAAACCCACGGCCCCAGTCTGGTCCCAAGAAAAGCATAGACTTCCAGCAGGACCCAACGAGCCACGTCCCCGACCAGTGCCCCTTGGCTCTGTCCACGTCACCGAACCCAAGGGAAGTCAGAGAATTGTCACAGCCCAGAGGAGACAGGACGGTTGAAGGTAACACGGATGGGATCCTGGGACAAAAGCGGGACATCGGGGAACACGAAGAAAATCTGGACAGAGTGCAGACTTTCGTGAATAATCATGCACCGATTGGGGCCACCGGACCACACCAATGAGAGAAGTGAGTCATGGGGGCCAGGTGAGGGCACGTGGGCACTGCCTGTACTGTCTTTGCAGTTTTTCCACGCCTCCGACACTGTTCTCCAGAAGAAAATCTCGTCAAAAAGGAAAGCCCTGGCCGGCAGCTGTGTGGAGGGTGGGCCCTGAGGGGGGCGCTGGGGCACGCTGACACAGCCTGCTGGGGAGATGCCGGCATCCCCGGGGCCTTGGAGAGGGAGGAAGGGGGTCCCTCTCTGCAGGTCGGGCTGACGGCCCTGCAGGTCTTGCCAAGGGACAGGCTGTAGGGAACAAGGAAGGGGAGGAATCCGGTAGGAGCTCAGTGACGTGGACCTGAGCAACCGGCCAGGCCATTGCGGATGAAGAGGGACTTGGCGGTCAGAAAAACAGGTTTGGGAGGAAAGTCTCCCGAGGCTGCATTTCTGCCCCTATGAGTCTGGGGTGACTTGGGGACATCGGAAGGGAGATACTGGGTAGACGGGGAGATGGATGACTTCATCTGGTGGTTAGGGTTAGAGCACCTACTATAAGCAAGGAGTGCACCTACTATGTGGGGGCCTGGGTGTGAAAAGGCATGGGTTGTGCCTTTCAGAAGCTTCCAGTATGTTCAAAGAGCAAGCCACACACCAGAGAAGTAGTGTCAGGTCAAATAAATGAGAGTGGAGGTGGCCAGCTGGGGTAATGAGCAATCAGGGGAGACTGCTTGGAGGCAGTGAGGCACAAATGATGTCCCCAAATCAGCCACCTTCCTATTCTGGAAAAGCCCGTCCCTGACCAGAGTCACTGCACATCAGCCTGGCTTCCAGCCAAGCTCCCATTTGGAAAAAGCCTTCCCTTTCTCTAGGCCAATGTCCAGAAAAGCTAGATTACTGAGGGTCAGAGGTCAGGAGACTCCCGTCTGGCAGCTGAGGAGGCCCTAGTTATGTAAGTGCCATGAGTCAGCCCTCTCAGGTCCTGGAGTCTGGAACTGCCCCAGGCATGCGCCTGGACTCTGCTCGGGGCCAGGGGAGGTGAAGGGCTATGTTGCATATTTCTCTGGGGCTCGTACTGCTGCCCCAAGGCTTTGCTGACCGGCCAGCCACTGGCCACCTCTGGCCGCACACAGAGCATAAAATTCCTTTCAGTGTTTCTCAAAGCCTGCACAGCCCTTGGGCCCCTTCGGTTATAAATAACAGCAGGACATCCTTGAGTAAGGGTTGCGGAAGGCACGGGGATGAAATAATCGCTACTCCACTCTCCAAGCCCAGACCAGGGCTCCTTATTCAGAGTGGGGTGAGCCCGGGGCCAGCTGGCCTGCAGGGACAAGCCCCCCGCCCTCCCCCCCCCCACCGCTGTAGCCTGGTGGGGGTGCTGCAGGGGGAGGGAGGGGAGTGAGGAGTCTGCTGCCTCTCTGGCCTGGCGACCAGTCTGGTGCTGGTTGGGTACACATGAGTCGGGTACTAGTCGGGTACACATCGGGTACACACCACCAGAGGAGGGGCCAGGTCCCAGCTGGCCAAGACCCTCAGAGCTCCCCAGTCTTAGGGGAAGAAGTCAAATGCCCTCCTAGAAGCCACACAGGCCTGTCCCTGTCCACACTTCCACTCCAGCGTGGTCTTTATCCTTGCCACTTGCATGGATCCGTTTTCCCTGCCTCTTATCTTGTTTAAAAGAATGAGGTGAAATTCACACGTACACACGCGTCAGTATCAGTGCATTCACAATGTTAGGCAACCACCAGGTCTCTCAACTTCCATAACTTTCTCGTCACCCCCTAAAAAAACCGTTCACCTTTTACAGCAGCCCCTCCCCCTCCATGCCTTTTGCAACTTGAACTTGCTTTCTGTCTACATATCACAGGAAAGGAATCCCACAGAAACGCAGCCTTCCATGTCTGGCATCTCTCACTGCCGTGGTGTTTCCGAGCTCCCTCCGCACCCTTGGCATGTGCCAGGACACTTGCTTTCCCTGGCGGAAGGACAGCGCTCTGAGGGCAGGGATTGCGTTGGTTTATCTGTCAGGGACCTTTGGGTTGTTCCCACCTCCAGGCTGTGGTGGACAGAGCTGGAATGAACAGTCACCGACAAGCTTCTGTGTGAACATGTTTTCCTTTTTCGGGGTCTATACCTGGCAGTGGGATGGCTGGGACCTATGGGAACACCAAGTTCAACCTCGGGAGGAACCGCCGCACCGGCCTGGCTTGCCCTTTCTCCCCCGACCCCTCCTGCCCATTGACTGGGCCCTCGGCTCAGATGCCACCTCTCGGGTTGCCAGGGCTCAAACGCTCCCTTGTCTTTTCACCATTTCGGGTTCCTGATCCATGGGAACGTAGGGACCCATGCCTCTTATTTTCCAAGGCGACCCGCAGCCTAGTGCAGGACCTGCACGCTCAGTAAACAGTAATCACTGCTGGGTCACTGATCTCAAGTGAGGAGCAAGACAGTGTGACAGCTTAGCTGCTGTTGGGACCACCCTGGGGTGACTCAGGTCTGAGCAAAGAACAGAAACAGGGAGGGAAGTCTCTTTCCTGATCCTTCCCGGAGTGACTCAGCACTCCCCAGCTCCTTGGGCTGGAACAAGTCGCCCTTCCTGACCTACTGCAAAGGAAAGGAAGAAAAAAAGGACAACGGGGGAGAGGTATGTGGGTGGGGAATCGGACACACAGGTCAGCCTGTCAGTCAGCGAGTGCACTGTCTGAGGACTGTGGTGTGGGGGTCAGGTGTTCAGGCTGCCAGGATTCAAGTCCCAGCTTCATCACTTAGCTGGAGGACTTTGTGCAGGTCACTTGAGCTTGTGTAACCGCAAAAGACACCGGCATTCGGGCTGCCTGTCACTACCAAATCCAATAAGCAATGACAGCAATTAAATCTTTTATGGGCACAGCGATCTGAGAAGATGGCGGGTTCATACCCTAAAAAACCATCTTCCCTTCTCTTTCCTGGCCAGATCTTTTATAAGGGAGGTGGGGGAGGACGAACAAGGTACAGTGAGGGCTTTGAGATTCAGAAGCTGCAACATTCCTGTCCTCAGCAGCTAGCTGTTCCCAAGGAGGGGGGGTGGTCTCCTGCTCTCCCTGGAGCAAAGGTTCGGATGCCCCCAGGTGATAATCTTCCATCAGCGCCCCAGGAGGCCCTCTGTTTCCCAGGAGCCAGGATGGGCCTTATCAGTAGTTTCTGAAACAAAAGCTTTAACATACACATTACTTGCTAGACTGATAACTTTTTCCTTCAGCTAAAATTTTCTAGGTCTTGAGTCCCCTATCACTTGCTTTTCCCTCTTAGAAAATCAAGGTTAATGGTAGCAGTGCCTCCTGAGCTTGTTGTGAGGACTGAAAGTCAATACATAAAGTGCTCGGACGATGCCTGGGCACTGAAAACGTTCTTCCCACAACCACGGTCGCCGTTGCCGCCGTCCATCCAGCTCGGGCTCATTTCCGCGTGCTGGTCCTTCCGACGAGAGGAGGCGATAAACGTGCTTTCAAACAGCGATTATAGGCAGTGCTCGGGCGGTGCAATTCAAAATGATGAAATGGTTGACTTTATGTCATGTGTGTTTCACCACAATAAAAAAAAGGGAACACTAAACAGTTTGAAAACCTCTTTCTGAGGCCCCTGGGGGGGGGGGAAGAAAGCTAAAGCCTGTTCTGCACGTAAGTGGACATTACACTAGCTCTCCTACACGGGGCCAGAAATGACTTACCTCGGCTGTAATGGCTCTGTGGGGCTGGGTTCCAGAGCCTCTGCTCTGCGGAATTTTCGAGAATTTCAGCCCAAGCGGACGGGAGGTTCTCAGGGAGGGAAGAGCATGCAGGTGCCCACAACGCCCTCAGGGAGGAGAAGCTCCTGGCTGGCTGCGGGCTTTCCCATACCTTCTGTTTTCAGCAACAGCAGTCAGAGCAGTGCTCACCGTCCTCCCCTGGACGTCTTCCCAGTACTGTGGGTTCCATTCCCCACCGCCAGGGAAAATCCTAATGTTCAGAAATGCAAATAAAGTAGCATAGCAGACTGGCCTTGGCTGGTTAGCTCAGGTGGTTAGAGCATCATCTCTGTACACCAAGGTTGTGGGTTTGATCCCCGGTCAGGGCACAACCAAGAATCAATTGATGTTTCTCTCTCTTCTTCTTTCTCTCTCTAAAATGGATACAATTTTAAAATAATAATAATAATAATAATAAATAGCAGAACAAAATCACATGTGCCCACCACTCAGAACCCACCATCATTTGTGTTTCTTCTATTTGCTCTGCACCTACTTTAATTCCTAACGGAAGAAGAAAGCTTTTTGAGGGGAGCCTCCCCCGCCACCCACCCTGTCTCTGATCACCCACCATGGGTAGAGCGTGTAGCCTCCCTGTCTAGCTTACAACTCTACATGTTTATATATCCAAGGAGGAGATTGGGTGTTGTTTCCTTTGTATTAACAAACCAATTACATCATGATATGCGATCATTCTGCAGCTTGCTTTTCTCTTGGCTTGTTTGTAGGTCTCTGAGATGTGTCCACGGTGATATGTCTGGATCCAAGTTCTGTCTCTCTGTCTCTTCGTCCCACACAACATTCCGCTGTAGCTCCTGTCCACACATTAAAAACAACACAGAAGACCTGCAGTCGTGCCCAGTGTTTGCAGAGTGATCCGGGGTGGGCAGACCCCACAGCGGTTGTTTTCAAACGGCCTTAGGCATTCATCGGTCATGAAATCAATTTTTCCCCCTTAAAAAATGTAGGACAGAGTAATTCGTAATGCATAATATTCTTTGTGGAGCTTCTGGGGTGTGTCCGTATGGAGTGCTTGCTAGGGAAGTACCGTGTTTTTCTCACCAAGGACTGCAGAGAAAACAAGGTTTAAACAGGCCCCTCCCATGCAAGGCTGCCCGAGACAACTGAGAATGTAGGCCGCACACGCCACCCTACAGGCCCTGCTCGTGGTGGCCGGAGGGGGAGGCAACGGAGATGCCCCCCACAGGGGGATGGGTGGACGCGGTGTGGTGTGGATGTGGTGTGGTGTCACCGCGGTGCGGTGTGGCCACACTGGGGAGCGTCTGCGCCAAAATCAAGACCCGACGACCCAGGCTCCGACCCAGGGGAGCCTTGAACAGGTGATGGGGAAAGGAGCCGGTCACAAAGGGACGCAGCGGAGGGTTCTGTTTCTGTGAACCGTCCAGAACGTGCAAAGCCAAATTCGTGGACGCAGAAAGCAGAATGGTGGTGGTCTGGGGCTGCTGCAGGGGGTTGGGGAGTGACTGTAATGGGGGACGGGTTTCCTCTTGGGGCAATGAGAATGTTCTGGAACTAGATGCGAGGACAGTGTCACAACACCGTGAATGTGTTAAAAGCCACTGCATTCTGGGCTTGAAAATGCTTCAACAGGTGAATTTTATGCTCTGTGAATTTGCTCTCAATTAAAAACCAGCCACTCCTTTCAGGGCTGCTAAGAACCAAGACCAGAATTCGAGGGGGGGAGGTCAAATCTGCTCATCTCGACTTGTTGACTAGATGAAACAAATTGCTTTCCAGAGTGGGTGTCCAGCCCGCACACTCACAGAAGCAGAGAATGAGGACCTCTGAGCCCCCCATACCCACACCAGCACTTCGTACCCACGAATAACTGGGTACGAAGTACCCACGAATAACTTCGTACCCACTTTGTACCCACGAATAACTGGGGGGATAATCAGAGCGAGGTGGTGGGTATAAACCAGAGGTCACCAACCAGAAGCCCAAGGACCTGTTCTGTTTGTCCTGTTTGTATTTTTTAAAGTTTGAATGAGATGAGATGCCTCCGGTTAAAACCGGGAGATTACAAAATGTGGTTGACCAACTTCCCGTGAAAAACTAGGGAACTAGGCCTCACTTAGTACACATTTCCTCAGGGTGGACGTTGGCAGAGCTGAGCAGCAGGGCCCTTTTAAGGGGGAATGAAGTCTCCGTTTCACCTCAGTCCCCACCGTTCCCTAACGTCTCACAGCTGGTCCCATTTACTCACTTATGTCCCGCTGTGGCCTGTGTACTCCTCTGAGTGCACCGGCCTTAGTGTACAGGGCTTGATGGGGGCTGTCCTCATAGTAGAGCATCCCTGTGCCAGCGGCCTCCTGCTCGCTGACACCAGGCTGCCCTGGCAAAGAGGAGGGGACAGATGGATTTCTAGGCCCATTAGCTATGGATTCTGCTCCTGAAGTAGGGAGGGTCTCAGACAGACTGGGAAAAAACTCAGGTTCGGGGGCTTGAGGAGAAGGTGAGGTCAGAGCCCTGGCATAGCCACCGTGCAATGGGTTCAGTGACATGCCACGGAGGGACCTGCCTTCCTGCCACCCAGGTGAGGATGCTTGGCCCCAAAGAGCCCACCTTCAGTGTCCTCCCCAGCTCTGCAGCTGGGGAGCAGCACCCTAAGTTCCTGGGTTTCTGTCCCTGGAGCTGTCAGCTCTGATTGTGACCCCAAATCGGATTAGCAGCCTCCTCCCAGCAGGCACACTGGGTCAGAGACCAGCCACTTGGAAAGACCCATCTGCTGCCTAACCCTTAACAGTTAGCTCCAGGGACCAGCTGGCAAGAGGGCGGGGCTGTGGGAGGAGAGAGAGGAGGACGTGACAGACGCTTGGGTAAGGACCTGGGGGTGGGGTGGGGAGAATAAGGCGTGGGGGGAAGAGTGCTGGTTCCAGAATTCTCTGCGACCTCATGCCCCAGATGCAGGGCGTTCCCAGCCCCTTGCCTCCAGCTGGACCACCACCCTGGAGACGCTCACTAATTTGCGGGCAGGGCCTGGTGCAAAATGAAAATGCTGGGCCCCTTGTTTAAACATAATTAAGAATTTCAAGGCAGCAGCTGCAGGGCATGAAGCAAAGCGCCGGGCCCTTCTGAGTGCAGGACCCTGTGCACCTGCGTGGGTTGCCCCCCCCCCCGTGACACTGGCTCTGCCCTTTCCCTGCCCCTGGGTCCTCACCCCAGGGTTCAGGCTGCTCCGGGTCCCCACAGCCCCCGAGTTCTGGCTGCAGTGATTGCCTAGTGCGGGGTGCAGGTCTGAAGAAGGCAGCCATGTCTGCTGGATTAATTGTAACGGAAAAAGTCAACTGGGAAAATCCCCTCCATGCCTACTAGCTTGGCTATAATTTAAAAAAATAGACCCTGGCTGGTGTGGTTCAGTGGACTGAGTGCCAGCCTGCAAACAAAAGGGTCTCTGGTTCAATTCCCCGTCAGGGCAGATGCCTGGTGTGCTGGCCAGGTCCCCAGTAAGGGGTGCTAGAGAGGCAACCACACATTGATGTTTCTCTCCATCTCTTTCTTCCTCTCTTACCCTCTCTGTAAATAAATAAATAAATGAAACCAGAAAATAAGTGTTGGTGAAAATAAGTGTTGGTGAGGATGTGGAGAAATTGAGACCCTAAGACTATGATGGTGGGAATGCAAATGGTGCAGCCAATGCAGCAAACAGTCTGGCAGGTCCTCAAAATGTTCATGGAGGGACCACCTGACCTAGCAGCTTGCCTCCCCGGCCTGCACCCCAAAGAGTTGAAAACATGCACCCACACAGAAGGAGGCACCTTCCCAGCAGCACTGTTTGTGATCCCCAAGGATGGAGACAGCCTGAGTGTCCATCAGTGAATGAAGGACCGTGGTCTGTCCATCCAGTGTGACTCGGCCATGAACAGGGACGGAGCACCGACTCACGCCACCACATGGATGGACCCTGAGAACATGACACTGTGAGAGATGCCGGACACAGAAAGCTACATGCTGCGTGATTCCATTAAGAGGAAACGTCCAGAGCAGGCAAATGCACAGAGATGGACAGCAGACAGGGGAGGGGGGAGCAGGGGCGGGAGGGGGCTGCTCATGGGTTTAGGGTTTTTGGGGGGATGATGAACATGTCCTGGAACGAGATGGGGTGATGACTGTACCGCACAATGAATGAACAGAATGTCACTAATGGAAAATTTTCTGTTATATCTATTTTACCACAAAAGAAACAATGTTGTTGTTTAAATGTTATTGAATTTATTGTGAAAACAACTTTTAGAGCCTATCGTTGAATGTGGTGTGGCGCCCTGGGCTGGATCCTGGCCCAGGGGATGGCTGTGGGCGCAGAGGCTGGGAAACGGAACAGAGCTGGCGTTTCGTGGCTGGCAGGGGCGGGTGTTGGCACCCCGGTTGCGGCAAACGCCCCTGGGTCTCGTGAGAAGCTGCTGTGAGGGGGAACGGGGCGCAGGCACAGGGTGGGGTGTGTCCGGATCGGCGAGGCTGTAAATCTGGAATTATTCCCAAGAAACAAATGTTGGGGCTGGGCAAAAGCAGGTTTACAGTTGTCTGGACGGGAAAAGACACACAGGTTTTAATTATTAGCTTTTTTTTTTTTTTTTTTTTGAGTCAATAGCCTTATTGACTCAGAGGCATGTCACTCATGACCATAAGCCTACCTTTGCCCACCCGTTTTAAAAAGTCCTATCTACCTTCCAAAGAGGGGCCCACTTGGTCTCTGGAACTACCAGGGTTCCGGTTTGCCAGCTGGGGATCTGGAGCTGACTCTCTGGCATGGGACAGGAAGAAGAATCTGGAATCACCCCTGCAGGGTGGAGGGGCGGGTCAGGGTGAAGGATGGGCAGACAGGAGGACAGGGCCAACAAAGAGGCCGAACACCACCTAGAGATGGGTTTTATTGGACCCTCGGTCTTGTAAAAATAATGTGAGCTGATCTACACAAAGCAGTTGATCTCACACTAAAATTGGAATTTCCAGCTTGTCTGGGAACATCTGAAGGTCTGCTCTCCTGCCTTCCTGTGTGGCCGGCCCCAATCCCCACCTTCCGCTTTGGTCACCGGTTACTGACACTGAGCCTTGGTGGCATTTATCCTCAGGCTTGCAGTGGCCTGGGTTTTTGATTAAACAGAAAGGCCTCTGAGCCACAGCAAAAATGGGAAAGCAAAAGGGGAAGCCAGAGCACGGTCTGAGGCCCCCAGCCCCCGCCAGCTGCACCGGACACCTGCCTGGGCCTGGAGGCACTCAGGTTTGAGCACTCAAGGCTGGCACGGGACCTACAGCCTTTGCTGTGATGTCCACGTGCTCCCGCCCACCCCCTATGCCGCCTGTCACAGGAGCTGGGTCTGATGGCAAAACCTAATCAGGAAGAGGTCAGAAGTCAGGGGTCAGAGGTAGTACACTTTATTGACCAGGTTCTCTCCACGTCTTACAGCCTCCCCGCAAAGCCAGACCCTGGACTCAGTGACCATCCCATCCACCGAGCAGGGAAAGGAATGTGGCTCCCAAACATCCAAGGGCCTCAGAACAGCAAGGGGGGGGGGAGGGGCTAAAGCTGGGTGCTGGGCTGGGCACCCCGAGGCTCTGCCAGGCCTGACCAACCCCTTACTTCCCTAGTTGAGGTTCACAGTGGTTCACAGTGAGACTGGCTTAGATTCACCAGGGCAGCGAGGGTGTCGAACAGACAGGTATCCTCCACACTCCCCGCCCCCCAACCCTAGGGCCTGACTCACACAGCTGGGAAGAGGGAGAAACAGAAAGTCCCCTCCCTGCATTGTTCCTTGTTCCTTGGGGACAGGGAAGCCCCTTCTCTCCAGGGGCAAAGGGTAGAAGCCTAGTTCCCCCTGACCTCCTCCAGGCTATTAGGAAGGGTCATTTACTCCTGGCTCAGAAGTTTCTAGAACATCTCAGTGATCTTGCCCACCATTACCCCCAATTAGAAAAAAGTGTTTGAAACCTGGGAGTTGACGGGGCCCATCAAACCAAGCAATAAAAAAACCTGGTAAGATCTTAGTTTAAAAATGGGGCGCTACCTTTGCTTGGAGGCCTGGGGAGACCAGAGAGAGAGGCCCACGGCGCCTCCCCTGCCCAGGCTGGAGGGGGCGGCCACGGCAGCGGGGGCAGCACGGGAACCAGGGCAAGATGCAGGAATCAGAGACGCGTGGGACGTGGCAGGTTGTCTGCCCGTGCCGTGGGCCTGGGCTGCCCTCCGTGGGTACATCTGCCAGGTGGGCATGGGGCCTCGGCCCCGCTGGAGAGCCCAGGGCCAACCGTCAGGCCTTGTGGCAGCCATCACCCGGCGGTTCGTTGTGGCCAACGGCACAGCCCAGGGCCGGCTCGAGCGCCAGCATCTGCCGCTGCACCAGCCTGGCGTAGAGGCCGCCCTGGGCCAGCAGCTGCTGGTGGGTGCCCTGCTGCACCACGCGGCCCTTGTCCAGCACCACAATGAGGTGCGCCTGCTCCACTGTGCTCAGTCGGTGCGCGATGATGAGTACCGTGCGCTTCTGCATTTGGCCATGGATGGCCTGCTGGATCTGGGGGAACAAGAGGGGCCAGCTCACGGGATGCCACCTCAGCCACCCACCCCACTGGCCTGGGTCCCAGCTCTGCCACCTTCTCATGATGCTTAACCTCTCTGAGCTCAGCTGTTCATTTGTGAAGCCAGGGCCTGCGGCCAGCCTGTTGCCTGGGCTTCTGTCCGCGGGGACAGAGCTCAGTGCACCGCAATAGGGGTGGTGCCCAGTGAATGGCAGCTGGACCCCAACCTGGTCCTCTCCTGGTTTTCCTGCTGTCCCAGCCTCTAACCCTGGCCTTGGGCAAGGATCACTGCCAGCCCCAAAGCTCATGCCCAGAAAACCAGCACCCTCCATTCCTCGATCTCCCTTGTGGCCCAAATCTAACTCCTAGAAAATCCTGTAGCCCCTGTCTCCCCACCTCTACTGCCTTCCTGCCCGTCTGCCGCCTTCCGCCCAGCTCCCCATCCCACTGCCCACGTGGGTTTAAAAATGTTTCATCAGTTCTGCTCCATGGTCCCCAATGGCTTCTTGTCCCACTTAGGATACAGCCCAAACTCCGTGGGGAGGCTTAGGGCTGGTGGCAGATGCATGGCACTCTGTTTGTCAACCCCCCCAGAGGACCCTGTGTAGCAGCGACATCTAACGTGGAACCAGGCCTGCAGTCAGTGACGATGCATTGACATTGGTTCGTCAGTTGTAACAAAGGCTCCACGATCATGTGAAATGCTGACAGTAAGGAAGACAGTTTGTGGGGGGGAGGGGGGAGGGGGAATTCTCTGTACTTCCTGCTCAATTTTTTTAAAATCTAAAACTGCCCTAAAAAATAAAACCGATTCATTTTTTTTTAGAAGTCTAAACTCTTGATGAGGGCCCAAGGCACTTGTCTTCCTCTGGCTCTGTCCTCGCCTCACCCCTGGACCTGTCTGTGAACCTGCCCCGGGCCCCTTGGCACTTGCTGCCCTTACCCTGGTATGCCCCTCCCCCCACCTTTCCTTCCGGGTCTCCGCTTACTGCTGACTCTGGGCATCAGTGACTCTGTCCCCAGCGGCCACTGAGAGGTGGCCATGCTCCAGATGGACCTCGCCAGCACAATGCCTCGTCCCCAGCCCCTGCAGTGCTCGGTGCAGCCAGGAGAGTCGGCTGTGTGTTCCAGCCACCCCGACCTCCCTCTCTGAGAACGCTTACTAAAAAGGGCTGATCATCGAAACCCTTCCTCCGCCCCTCTGAGACTGCACCTGTGTGCCCCAGAACAGGAGGGTCCGCCTCCAACGCCCGGAAGCCCTCCCTCTGCCGTGGAATCGTCAGGGCGGACAGGGCTCCGCCCCGCCAACGAGGACAGCCGGCAAGGACACCCGCGGGCTGGGCCGCGTTCCCACTGGCCAGCCTGTCGCGGGCTTTCTCCCCACCCCTACTGACAGCAGTTACTGAACGGAATCTGCTCCTGCAGCTCTCTCGGACGCCCTGCTGCTTATGTAGCCATGGTGACCCCTCGCAATGTCTGTCAGTCACCGTTGCACTTTCCACGGAGTCCCGGCCACAGGCTGGACTCCTGCTTAGCAGCCATCTTGCCCCGGAAGTGGAAACACCACGGGGGGCGGGGCCTTTGTCTAGCTGCTAGGTCCGCCACTGCAGCCCCTGTGCCTGGGTCGTGCCTGGCGCTCGCCCGCGAGGAGCACACGGATCACAGAGATGAGGGACAGAGGACTGGACCCTCAAGCCAAAACGCCCCTGTTGTCGAGGAAACTGACGGTCTGGGGAAGCCCCTGGGCCCTTCCCAGAGTCAGCCCGCCACCCGCCACTTACCAGGTACTCGCTCTCTGCGTCCAGGGCACTGGTGGCTTCGTCCAGGATGAGGACTGGTGGGTTTCGCACCAGAGCCCGGGCCATGGCCACCCGCTGCTTCTGGCCGCCGGACAGCTGGGCACCCTTCTCCCCCGTCTCTGCATGGCACAGAGTCCGGTGAGGGGCGGGTGGTGAGGCCGGGCCGAGCTGGGGACAGCGAGAAGCCCCGCCCCCACTTTCCCTGCTGCCATGGACCGCACCCTCCAGGAAAAGTGTGGTTAAAAGCACCACCAGCTGGGGCTACCAACAGTTCCAAAACTCACCAAAGGCTGCTCCCCCTCCCCGCTCGTGAGAGTCATGCAGATTACCGCTCCACACAAGTGGTACTAAGGTAACCATTTTTTTACCCATTAATTTGGAAAAACCCAAATGTTTGGTAACACGCTGAGCTGGGGTGTTACCAAGCTCTCCCCATCTTCCAGGGACACGCACATTGGTGCAACCCCTGTGCTCCCAGGGATGGGCTACAGGGCACGCACCTCGGCTCCTGTCAGTCCACCGCTCTGCACAGGCAGATCCCAAACACGAACGCACAGCCCTGAGCCAGCAAATCCAGCCCTGTGAATCTTCCCTACAGATCAGCTTCTCCATGCACAGCGCCTGTAGGCTCAGGCTGTGCGTGGCTCACAGAACTCCTGTTGCCAAAAAAAAACACCCCAAAACAACAAAGACAGAATACCTACTCAACAACAACATCAACAAGACACTGGGTGAGTTATTTAGTGAGTAAATTATTACAGAATTTGTATACTGGAATACTATATAGCTGTTAAAAAAGAACAGAAAATCCAAAGCAAGTAGAAGGAAGGAAATAATAAGGATCAGAGTGGAAGTTAATAAAACAGAGACTAAAAAAATAAAATAGAAAAGATCAATGAAACTAAAAGCTAGTTCTTTGAAAAGATAAATAACATCGATAAACCTTTAGCCAGAACTATAAAGAAAAAAGAGCGAGCCCAAATATAAAATCAGAGACAAAAGAGAAGTTACAGCTGAAGGAGAAATACAGGGATCATTAAAGAATTCTACAAACAACCGAAACCATGCACAATACATTCTAAAAAGAGAACACTACAAACATTAATATGACAACAAATTAAACAACCTAGAAGAAATGGATACATTTCTAGAAACATACAACCTTCCGAGACTGGACATGGAAGAAATGGAAAGTCTGAACAGATTACTAGCAATGAAACTGGAACAATAATCAAAAAACTCCTGACTACCAGGAGGCCAGAACTGGAAGGCTTCATAGGTGAATGCCACGAGACATCTAAAGAGCTGACATGCAGCCTCCTCAAACAACTCCAAAAAACCGAAGGGGCGGCTATGCTTCCAACCTCATTCTGCGACACCAGCCATAACCGAAGATACAAAAAAAGAAATTTACAGGCCAATTTCCCTAATAAACATAGATGCAAAAATTCTCAACAGAATATGAGCAAACCAAGTTCATAAGCGTTATGCACCATGATGAAGTGGGGTTTAGTCCCTGGTTGGGGGGGTAGTTCAATACCTGCAAGTGAACCAACGTGACACCCCAAACAAAACCAGGGACATGGAGCCTATGACCACGTCACAGATGTGGGAGAGGCATCCACTGCACACACATGCATGCACATAGGGACAAGGCACCCATGACAAGGCCATGAGACGCTGTGTTAAGTTTAACAAGCTAGGTACAGAGGGCAAGGTGCTGGTCCCTTCTTGGGAAAGTGGGGGAGAAAATGAAAATAGATCTTTATATTTGCATAAAGGAACTCCAAAAGGACACGTAATAAACTAATAACAGAAGTTTTGGTGGGGGCGGGAGGAAACTATGGGTGGAGAAATGGACAGAATAAAGGATTTCATTGTGTATCATTTTATATATAGTTTTAGTTTTAAACATGTGAATAGCCCCTTTTCAAGAGCTAATGATTTAAAGTATATTAAATATATAAGTTAACCTATTAACCTTATTAAATTATTATTGTATTTACTATACAGTTAAGTAACATATACATTAATATGCTGTTAAGTAGGTATGTAATGTCATGCATACATACTGCTTTTAAATAGGTGTGTTTGGCCCTGGCTGGTGTATCTCAGTGGATTGAGCTCGGGCTGTGAACCAAAGGGTCATCGGTTCGATTCCCAGTCAGGGCACATGCCTGTGTTGCAGGCCAGGTCTCCAGTGTGGGCCATGTGAGAGGCAACCACACATTGATGTTTCTCTCCCTCCTTTCCCCTCTAAATAAACAAATAAAATCTTTAAAATAAATAAATAAATAAATAGGTGTGTTTGGAAACTAGAAAGAGGCGGGTGGGTAGTGTCGTGATGTCCTAAATACCACTGACTGGTTCACTTGAAAACCGTTCTGTGACATGACAGGAACCACACCTGAAGGCAGCCCTGCACTGCAGGGCCTTCACCGTCCCGCAGAGGGCAGTGGGGACCCGGAGGCCTGCCCTGGGGGCGCTGCGCACGTGGGGCAAGTACCTGTGTTGTAGCCATCCTGCAGCTCCATGATGAAGCCGTGGGCATTCGCCTTCTGCGCGGCCTCCACCACCACCTCGAAGGGCACGGCGGGCAGGCCGTAGGAGATGTTGTCGGTGATGGAGCGGGCGAACAGCACAGGCTCCTGGCTCACCAGGGAGACCTGTGGAGGTGGGGGGAGGGGGTGTGAGGAGTCAGGAGCATGTCCAGCTAGCCAGGGGTCGCAGGTCTGAAATTGGATGAGGGCCTGCACCCGGCTGCTGCATTCAGCAGCCTAACTTCTTTCCCTGCAGTGGAGGAGGCTGAGTTCCGCACCAGCCCTCGGCCTCCGTGATCAACAGGCTGGGCAGCTTCACTCGCTGCAATGGGCCTCTGAGAGAGCCTGCTGTCTGCCCAGCCCTGCAAAAAGAGAGGGAAAGGAGGGGGAGTGTTGCTCTGTGAGTGAGCCCGTTCACACCAGGAGGCAGGAGGGGACCTCACAGCCCGGCCACCAGGGCCTGCCTGCCTTCTAGGACAACACTTTAAATGAGCTGTCCAACAGCATCCCAGTTCCAGGAATTTGGCCAACAAAAACGACAGCACGGAGCCAGCATCATAACATGGCAAAGAGCACAATCACCATCCTGTAGTCACCGTTATCTAGTTGTCCATTAATTGGGGGTTGGTTAAATAATTAACAGTGCATCCATAAAATTGAACTGCCACACACATCTATGAGTCTTTATATAGCAATGTGTGTACATGAAGATAGAAAATGGGCTGGATGCCCTGGCTGGTGTAGTTCAGTGGATTGAGTGTGGGCCTGAGAGCCAAAGGATTGCGGTTCGATTCCCAGTCAGGGCACATGCCTGGGTTGCAGGCCAGTTCCCAGCAGGGGACGCATGAGAGTCAACCACACATTGATATTTCTCTCCCTCTCTCCTTCCCTTCCCCTCTAAAGATAAAATAAATAAAATCTTAAAAAAGAAAGAAAGAAAATGGGCTGGAAGAGATATTTACTAAATTGCTAACACCGGTGACTTCCATGGGGTGGAGTTTGAAAGGGGAGGTGGAAGGGAATGCCTGTGACTTCATTACAAGATTTTCTGAATAATCAGAAGTATGGTTAGACTGTTGCACTTTATTGCTTTGGGTTTATGAAAATTAAAAATTTAAATTTAGCCCTGGCTGATGTGGCTCAGTGGATTGACCACAGCCTGCAAACCAAAGGGCTGCTAATTTGATTCCCAGCCAGGGCACATTCCTGGTATGTGGGCCAGGTCCTCAGTAGGGGGCGCCCAAGAGGTGACCACACATTGATGTTTCTCTCCCTTTCTCTCTCCCTACCCCTCTCTTAAAAAGTATACAAAATAAAATCTTTAACAAAAAAAAATTAAAGAAAAGGTTTTCAAGGAGGAAATCTAAGTGGTAAATACCCTTATGGAAAGGTACTTAATATCTTTAGTCACCAGGAAAATGCAAAAACTACAATGAGCTCCCTCTGCACACTCAACGGGCAAAAATTCAGGACCGACAACATTCACTGTCTGCTTATATTGAATGAGCGCGTTAACTGTTGCGAAGCCTGAACAGCGCTGCCGGGGGGCACTTACACAGCACCGGTGGACAGCAGCCAGGGGGCCACACCCCCAAGACCATGTCTCGGCCATCTACCCCAGGTCACGTGCACCTGGGCTGGCAGATTTCACAAGCTGCAGCCTCTGCCACCACCTAGAACTCTCCAGGGAGCCTCGGCGCACCGACCCTTGGGCTCCCACTGATTTCTGTGTGTGGGTGATGCCAACGGCGCCCCCTT
Source organism: Anoura caudifer (assembly GCA_004027475.1). NCBI lineage: Eukaryota > Metazoa > Chordata > Mammalia > Chiroptera > Phyllostomidae > Anoura > Anoura caudifer. The sequence continues at coordinate 142,524 of PVKU01001382.1, forward strand.
CACTGCAGGTGGTTCTGGCGCGTCGCGCAACCTGCATGTCAGTCCCGGCGTCACTGCGGTTACGTCGACAGTGCTGCTCAGGCGGAGGCCCCTTTTCTGAAAGGGTCACCAAAAACCACGTGGTCATAATAGCCTCCTTTATGCACCGAGATGACGTCACTGTGGAGTCCTGGGAACGCTCACCCTTGGTGGGTGGGCTGGGCGGTGGCGCCACCAGCCTGGTGGCTGTAACTGCTGACGCCGCAGATGTGCCCATGCGCCCCAGGGAACAGAGACGAACTGGTGTCCTCAAGATCGTTGGTATCAGCACACACCAGGAAGCAGCCCAAATATCCATGAAGAGCAGAAGACAGAAATGGGGCGTGGCATGTTTATATGGTGAGTTACCAACCAGGCATGACAACAAACGAACTACAACCACAACCTCAAACTGATGACTCACAAATCACGTCCAGGGAAGAAGCAAGACACAGACAAACACGCCCCGCCCGTCATGATTCCAGCCTCAAGTTCAAACCTCAACAGGACACAGCTGTGCGGGCGGGGTGGCCCTTGGGGATGGTAAAGTGAAAAGCAAGAGGATGATGATGATTGTAAAAGCAGGCAAGGCGTTGCTTCTGGGGGTCCCCCCAGAGCACCAGCACTCTCTATTTCCTGCCCTGGGGGGTGCTCCGTTGGTGATTATTCTTTGAGCTCCAGGTGTGCCAGAGGTGAGAGAGAAGCTGGGACAGAGAAAGGGTGGAGGGGGCAGCAAAGGCCCAGCACCTACCACTCGGTGCAGGAACTTGTGGTCATAGGCGCTGACCGGCTTCCCGTCCAGCAGCACACGGCCGCCCTCCAGAGGGTAGAAGTTCTCCAGGATGTTGACGCAGGAACTCTTCCCGCTGCCCGAGGGCCCAATGAGTGCTGTCACCTTGCCTGGGGACAGGCTGAAGGAGACGTTCTGCAAGGAACATGCAGACCGCGGTGTGTCTCTAGTGATCTGGCCCCAGACACAGGCCCGGGGCCCTTCCCAGCCTGTCTGTGACCCTTTGTCATGGCTGGGCACTGCTAGGTCCTGGAATGCTGTCCTTACTAGCATCTAGCAGCACTTTTATACTTTGTTTCCTCTGCCAGGAATAGTCCTTCTGCAGAGAGCCACCTGACTGGCTCCTACTTCTGGTTCAGGTGTTAGCTCAAATGTCACCTCCTCCAAGAAGCCCCCCTTGACTGTTAGATCACCCCTGCAGATGACTCCCATCACACCTCCCTTCTGTTAACAATCAGCCTTCCCCAACTACAGCCCAAAGTGCATGCTCGCAGGACTCTGCCTTGCCAATTCCTGGCTGCACTGCTGTGGCTTGGCGTGTGGGAGGCACGAGAGACGGGATGAAGGAAAGGATGATTTGGACAGGCCTTGAGCACCCCTCTCACCTGTAGGACCTTGGTGTGGGGCCGAGTGCGGTAGGTGAAGGTCACGTTCTCAAAGTCCACACGGCCCTCCACGTGGTCAGGGGCCAGGTTCCCATCATGCACCATGGTTGGCTGTCGGTCAATGAACTCGAACACCTTCTCTGCCGCCCCCACTCCTTGCATCAGGCCGCTGTACACAGAGCCCACAGACTGCGGGGGGAGGAGACACGTTCCTGTTCCATCCACACCCTACTCCTGGGACGCCCCTGCCCAGGGTGCTAGGAGATGAAGGGGGCGCAGAGAGAGCAAGGACGCAGTGTGGGTTCTGGGGGGCTGTGCGAGGCTGCAGGGGCCCCACCTGCTCGTTAGGGACAATGACGAAAAACAAGGACAGAAGGAATAAATATTGATATACTAGGAGCCAGAGCCTGGTGGCCGTCAGAGTTAAACCTCCAAGCCGCAGCGAGCTGCGGGTGTTGCCCCGCCCCAGGAGGAAGCTGAAGCGCAGGAGGTTAATGTGGCAGAACAGGAACGCAGCCTTCCTCCTCCGGCTGCCAGTGTTGGAGCATTTCAATTAGAAAAAATGGGTTTTAATTTATACTACATCTCCTTGGGTAAATACACACACATGCGTGCGTGCACATACACACACACACACACTATATATATATATATATATATATATATATATATATATAAATGTGAACAATAATGATGCATTTTGCACAGCACTGTGGGTGTGCTGCCAGGTGGGTTCTGTTGTTGTTCCCTTTTCCCTGATGAGGAAATGGAGGCAGGGAGAGCTCAAGTACCTTCCCCCACGCTGGGAAGCGGCAGGGCCAGGACTCGAACCCAGGCTCGCCTGGCTCCTGGGCTCAGGCCCTGGGGTGCTGTGACTGGGTTGATGAACTGAGACAGGCAATGTTAGTACCAGGGTCACGGTTCTTTTTTCCTTTCTTTCTTTTCTAAGACATTATTTTTTAGAAAGGGGAAGGAAGGGAGAAACACCAATGTGTGGTTGTCTAACTGGGACCTGCCCACAACCCAGGCCTGTGCCCTGACTGGGAATTGAACCAGCGACCATTTGGTTCAAAGGCCGGTGCTCAATCCACTGAGCTACACCAGCCAGGGCTCTCTTGGCATTTTAATGGAAATTACTGACGTTTCAGGTGTATAGTTCTATAACACATCATCTGTATATTGTATCGTGTGTTAATTCTGTAACACATCATCTGTATATTGTATCATGTGTTCACCATCCATGAGCATTTTCTGAAATAATCTTTGTTGCTGTCACTTGTTAGTTTTATTATTGTTATGGGTATTATGGTGTTCTCTGCCTCACCTACTTTAAAAGAAAGTCCCACATCCCTCGGACCCTGGAGCACACCATTTAGATCCCTCTTCCCCACACACCCTTCTCTCTCCCCTAGACCCAGGTCCCCCCAAGCCAGCCCCTCACCTCCATACAGTCTCCCAGGACAAACTCATAGATGATGAAGGAGATGAGGTTGCCGCTGGTCATCTGCCCGGAGATGACGAGGTGGCCCCCGTAGTAGAGGATGCTGACCTGGACCACCAGCAGCGTGAGCTGGGAGCAGAGGGAAGCAGGCATTGGCGGTGGGAGGCTTGGCTCACATGTTCCCAGCCCCCAGGCTGCGGGGGCGGTGAGGGCAGCTGTGGGCACTAAGCTCCCAGCTGTAACTCGAAACTGTGGCGCAGCAGGCCTTCCTCCCACAGGCTGGCACCTGTCTGTCACTCACACATCCCCACCTCATGGAGTTTTCCTGCAAAGGTCCCCAGCAAGATCGGACTAGGGCCTGCCTGGGAAAAAGGCTTTCTCTGTGTGGCCCCAGCACACGCAGCAGACCCTGCACCTTCCACGGGGCGATGCGGGAGCTGTAAGTCCTCGTCCTCCTTGGGAGGAGCGTGGATCAGAGAGGCTGAGTCCACTGGCTGAGGGTGCACAGCCAGAGAGGGAGAGCAGGGCGGTGAGGCCTGTGTTTCCTCACCCCTCCAGGTTCCATAAAGAAGGGGTGTCCAGGCACCCTCTCCTCCCTCCCCCTCCAGCGCCTGGGGGAGATTCAGGGGGGAAGTGGGAACAGCACCCATGACAACTCATTCAGGGTTCTCCCAGTCCAAAAGGCACCCCTGGCAGTGGACAGACTGCCAACGGCCAGCTGAGCCAGGTTTCAGGCCCCTTCTCCATCCTGGCTGAGCACTTTCCAGGGATGGCCTGCCCCTAGAGGTACTAGACAGTCCCTGTCCCCTGTGGACCACCAGCTCCTCCATCCCCTAAACTCCAAACCCCCCTTTTCCTAGGGGGGGACCTAGGAAACCTAGGATGAGCTGCCCTCCCAGATGTGGCCCGCAGACACAAAAGGGTCCACCTGCTCCCCTTCCTCCAGGGAGGTGCTGTGACTCACCATCCCCCCAGAACTGAGTCAGACACTCTAACTGAGTGTGTGTGGTGGTGACACAGGACCCGCCAGCACGTGACCTCGGGGTGAAGGGGTGTTTCTCCGGCAGAGAAGAGGGCTCCTGCCAGACCCCGGGGGCAGGAATAGCAGAGACCCCGCGGGGGACATTCACCAGGAGCCTGGGTTCTTTCCTGGAAAGCTTCTCCCGGCACAAGCAGAGAGGTGGGACAGAGCAAGGTCATGTGCAACCAGCCTGACACCCAGGTGCAGGGCCCCGACTAATGTCCTGGAGCGAAGGACCCCCATCTGTGTGTCCCATCCCCTGCCCGGGGCCAGGAGCACGTACCCCATTGCCCCAGACATAGTACATGTAGGCGGCCGCCTCCTTCCTGTTCAGCTTGTACACCTGCTGCAGCTTCCGTGAGTACACCTCCGCCTCCTCCTCCTCATTGGCGAAGCTCCGCACGGTCTTCATGGCGCTGATGGTCTCCTCGGCCGTGTTGCTGGCCCTGGCCAGGGCATTCTGGACCTCCTTGGAGAGCCTCTAGGGCAAGAACGGGCAAGAAGGAGGAGGCCCCACGCTGACACTGCCTACCTGAGCCCCAGGCCCCTCTGCACTGCTCTACCCTTTGACGGTGCCCTCTGTGTGGGGAGTTCCAGGGACAAAAGGACAAGACCCAGGTCCCCTTCCACAAACTCTCTTTCCAGCCCCTTCCACAAACTCTCCTTCCAGCTTGACCGGACGGACTTAGTGGACAGACTCCAGCCCGGTGCTGGGGGTGAGCTCCCCAGGACCCCGCTCCTGAGGGATGGGGCGCTGACCATGAACTCATCCCCAATGCTCAGAGGAGGTTCTTCCTGACCATGCGGTTTTGGGTGATCCTTTCAACAAAGGGCCCTCCGCACCCGCCGCTGTGCTGACGTAAGTGCGGTGACACTCGGATGGGCGTGCAGGTTGCGCACTGCGCCAGAACCCCCCACCATGAAGGGGGCACTGTTTACATCACCCACACTTAGGAAATGAATGGGAGCCCGAAGGTCAGCACCAAGCCTCCGAACTCCCAGCCAAGCTCTAGGAGGTGGCGGAGGGCCCCGGCTGTAAAATCTGCCCAGATCGTGTGGGTGGGGCAGCTGACACGTGGTCCCACGGGTCTGACCCCCAGGCTGTTGCCCATCCGAGCTCTGGAAGCGCAGCCTGGGTGGCGCGGCTCAGGCTTTGCAGAAGTCACCGCACCAAGGTCGGCCAACCAGCCAGGGAGGCTGCCCGAGAGGCCCAGCCAGGACCAGGCACGGCCGGTCCCCTGACCTTTGAGCCCTGCACAGCCTTCGGAAGCACGCAGCGTGTTCCGCACCTAGGGGCCCGGCTGCGCCTTGAGTCACGGCTGGCTGTGGGCAGTGTGTGGCCTGCCGCCATGGCTGGGTGGCAACGTTCCACACTCCCAGGTATGGGAAGAAGGCCCACCAGACTGGACTTGCGGCTGCCCTGGAGGCGGGGCCTGAGGTGTGCACAGAGGCCTGCCTGAGGGGAGCCGTGGGGTTTCCTGCCCTGTCCCAGGGGCTGGGCTGGCAGGAAGGCAGGAAGGGTGGGGCGGGGAGCACAGGAAGGGAGCTGGCTGCAGCTCCAGCGGGCATATTTACTGTTCCTCCTCTGGACGAAAACAGGGAGGCCCGTGACCCAGGAGGGTGGGCCAGTGAGAGGGCCCCTGCAGGGCAGGGGGCTCTGCCAGAAAGTGACACGTGGTTTATGGGGAACGGAGGCCTTTAGGAGCTGGCTTCAGGTCCCAGACTCCAAGGGCTCCTGCGAGCTGGTCACCGGCACAGCTCTCTGCCCGGGAGGAGCCCTCCCCACCCTGGCCTGGGGAAGGGCCCCGTGGCCGTCTGCACCAGCCTTGGTCCTTGAGCTCAGGGGTGGGCAGGGGCCTGGCTCACCAGTCCCCCTTCCCGGCAGAGACCCTGCCACGGGCTGTCTGCAGGGATAGCAGCCTGCCCATACCTGCACCATGGGCAGGGCCTCACCCCCAGGGCCCACACCACCCCTGCCCTGTGCCATGCATAGGTGCTCTACAGAAAGAGCACACTTCAGGCAGAGCAAAAACCCACATCGGGCCTGTCAGGGTCCCATGACATCTGCCCCCACCACCTCCCTGCCTGCACGTCCCTTCCTGTCTGCTTGATCCCGGCACCAGCCTCGCCAAGGCTCCTCCAGCGTATGTCCCCACCCCAGGGCCTTTGCACTGGCTGTGCCCCCGCTGGCATGTGCTTCCTGGAGATGCTGCAGATGCCCAAGTCTCCACTCAGAGGTCACCTTCTCAGAAGGATCTATTTAAAGCTGCAACTGCCCCCAATCCATCTCCCCCTCACTTCACTCTCCTCCTCAGCACTCACCTCTTTCACCACCTTACGTGTTGCTATTATTGCTATAAACCATCCTCTGTCTCCCCTGCTGGAACGTGAGTTCCCTGAGGGATGGAGCCTTATCTGTGTCATCCATGGATCTGGGTGCTCAGTGAATGTTTATTGACCGACAAGTCCTTCGTTGGACCCCGGCAGGAGTCCCTTTTGAGGGTCACAGGGCCTGCAGGGACAGGCAAGCCTACCTTGTAGTACTTGCCGTAGATGTCGGACACCGTCATGATGATGGGGAAGCCCATGAAGGTGACCAGGGAGAGCTGCCACGAGAGGCTGAACATGAAGACCACCACACCCGTGACCTTGACCATGTTCCGCAGGAAGATGTTGATGTTCTGGGAGACCAGGTCGCTGACCATGGTGGTGTCCGAGGTGAGGCGTGAGATGAGGTCCCCTGGAACACAGGCGGCTCAGCACCCGCTGCAGCAGTGCAGCCGCTGCGGGTGGTGGGCACTAAGAGGCATCCGAGAGCTCGGGCCTCCCCTGCCTTCTGGGGGGGTGGGGAGGGGGAAACAGTCAATGCGCCTTTGAGGCTTCTCTGAGCTGAGACCTTGTCACCAGCCCTTGTGATCCCACTGCACAGAGGGCGGGGCTGAGGCTCAGTGCCACACAAGTTGTTGGGGACTGAGATGGGGCCAGAGCCGTGACTCCTTCCTGTCACCGGCAGGGGGTGACACCCCTCTTTCCTCACACAGAAATAACAGTTGGGGCTGTGGGAGGAGGCAGGCACTGAAGCCCTTTTACCGGCTGCTGGGCACTGGGCCATGGGCTTCCCAAGCCCATGGGGCAGCTGCTACTACTGTTCCCATTCCAGGGATGAGAAGACAGAGGCCAGGAGATTGTTAGTGAGCAGTGGGACCAGGGCCTGGACCCAGGCTGGTCTGTCTCACAGCCTGGGATCTTGGCTGGACACTACACTGCCCTGCACCCCCGCCCCACTCACCCCATGGGATCTGGGCCCTTTAGGCCACAGGCATGGGCAGTCCTGGCCCTTGTGGTTCCCAGAACACAGTGGGAAGCAAGGCCTTGGCTGCTGCAGGGACCTCGGGTGGCCTGGCCAGGGTCCTACAGTGGCCACAACTCACACCAGAACCTCGGCCAGTAGGTTGGCTCCCCAGGGCTTAGGCCATCCACAGGCCCAAGCCTGCCTCCTCGGACGAGTCCATCCTGAACCAGGTGGCGAGAAAAGCCATTGGGGAGGAGATCACCAACGTGCCCACCTACTTCCCCAGCATGAAGGGAGCCCACCCTGGCGGAGCCTGGCCCCGGACCACCCAAGGCCCCAGGTGGAGGGACCAACCTGTGCGATTCTCATCAAAGAAGCTTGTCTCCTGAGACACCAGCGAGCGGAAGAGACAGTTTCGGAGGCGAATGTTCAGTCTGGCAAATATGAGGGTAAAAATGCCGCCCCGAATACCTGCGGCAAATGAGCTAATTGCAGATAAGAGATGTTATACATAGTACGACATCCTTCCGACAACCGGCAACCAGCCCACCACCCCTCCCACCGCTGCCAGGCCTGAGCCCCTCGAGGGATGGAGGTGGGCAGGACCCCAACCCCGCTCCCAGGGGCAGTCCCCAGCTGGAGCCCCTAAGGGGGAGGGCCAAGACAGGGTTGTGCTTACTGGGGGCAAGAACCCCAACTTTGCCAGCCAGGCACCGTTCCTTGCTGAAAGCAGACAAGGCTGGCCTTTGTTTCCCACTTGGAGAACAGCCAGGGAGGGCGCAGGGGTGGAGGGAGGGAGGGGACCCTGGAGGAGGGTGTGGATCTGCCAAATGGACCTCTGTGCTGAGCCAGTGTGGTGGTGGGTTACTATGGTGACCAGCAGAGGGGCAGGCCCATCAGGGGCGTTTCTGGGGCCTCTCTGGCTGGTTTAACCCTTGGAGCTGCCCCTGACCTCAGTCCCCTGCTGTTGGCCTGGGGGGTGGGCATGGGGTGGTGAGCCGGCTACCTGCCAAGGGCCAGCAGACACATGATGACCACGGCTGTGCTGAACTGCTCCATGCTCTTCTGGATGACGATGCCATCGATGGCCCGGCCCGTGTAGTAGGGGAGGAACGTCTCTCCTGCCGGGGGACGGGTGCTCAGGAGGCGTCTGCGGCCCGGGGAGCTGTCACCCTTCCTCCCGAGCCCCTGGAAGCCCACACCCCACCAGCAAACTCCTCTTCCCACCCTGGTGGGGTTGGGGTAGGGGCCCCTGTGCTGCTAAATGCCCTCCCTTTTTGATGAGGGACACAGGAAGCATGGGCTCTTCAGTCTGTACCAACTGCATCCATATTAACAGTGGCCACCAGGCCCAGAGCTGCAGAGCCTGGGTGGCATTTCATGCTCTCAGCATGGACACAGACGAGGAAGTGGGTGGTTGTCACCCATCGTACAGCTGAGGAGAGGGACGCTCGGCCAGGCTGACCGACACCGAGGTCCACTTTCTTCTGGTTCCAGGCATGCTGGGAATGGCCACCCGTGCCTCTCGGGGGGCGCCTGACAGTTGGCTGGATTATTTCCCACCCACCTGTCTTATTGTCTCTTCGCAATGGCCCAGGGTGGGGGTGTGCGTGGGGAGAGTGGGTTGAGGGGGATGTCACCCCTTTCAAGGGCTTGGGGGGCTGAGCAATCTGCCAGAGGCCACATAACAAGTAAGAGGAAGGGCCAAGGCTCAAGGCCAAACCAGCTTCTGGTATGGGGGTTCTTTTTCTTGCCCCTTTCCCTACCCAAAGGCCGGCATGCCCACTCTCACACTATGGAAATGATGGACATGGGATGGAATGTGGTGAGGCCAGGCTGGTCCCGTTTTCACAGCAGTTCTTGCCACAGGCCACCGCCTGGCTCAGGCTGGACACCCAGTAGGCACTCAATCAAGGCCAGTGAGTGAATTGTAGGCAGCTCTATGTGACCGGCTCAGGGGAGCACGGAGGCCTTCTGTGGGGTTCTGGCGCCCTCTGCTGGTGTTAGCCCAGGGACTGCAAGGTGGCAGCCTAGAGGGCCTTGTCCCGTGGTCCTTGGCCAGATGCAGAGTTCCAGTCAGGCTGAAGCTCCGCATCAGTTCACCGGCAGGGGAGGAAAGGGCCTCAGCAAGCTCTGGCCAAGTTGTGACCTCAGCAAGCAGCAACGAATGCCCAGACAGCCACGACACGTTTACGGAGCCCCAACAGGACACAGGCGCCATGCTAGGCAGACCCTCTCGCCCATCTGCATGAAAACTACAGGAAACTCTCCGATCCATCAGCAAATCCTGCCAGCTCTACCTTCAACATACTTCCAGAATCCTGCCACTCTCACCACCTCTATCAGCCCACCCAGTCCCAGCGGCTGACCTGGCCTGGGCTGCCTCCGAGGCGGCTCTGAGGCTCCCTGCTCCTGCCCTCCCTCCCGCCAGCCTCCTCGCCACCCAGTGGACAGCAGAGCCTGTGACAGGAAAGTCGGGTCTTGTCGTCTCTCAGGTCAAAACAGTCCCACAGCTCCCGTCTCCTCCAGGGCAATAGTCCAATCCTCCCAGCGGCCAACAGAGCCCCAACAGGCCCCTGCAGCTCACCAACTTCTCCCCCTGGGTCCCTTACGTGCTGCTCCAGCCAGCCAGCCTTCCCACGAGTCCTTTGACAGCCGGGCACCTTCCTGCCTCAGGACCTCTGCCTGGAGCAGTGTCACCCCAGACATGGGCTCCTTCATCTCTTTCTAAACTCCAACACCTCCCAGTAACCCGACAGCCATAGGATTGTTATGCTTCCCATTTTACAGATGAAGAAACTGAGGCTAAGAGAGATTAAGTCACTCATCCAAGTGTATGTAGTTGGGTTGCCATGAAATTTCTATTAATAGGAGATACTCAACACTAAAACTAACCTTTTTCCCCAGTGGGTAGTTTTCCTTTTAGATTATGAGGTTTCCTTTTAGATGATCAGGAAAGCTGGGCCCTTCTGCACGCTTGTTGATTGAAAATTAAGTAATAGTCGCCCCAGTACCTAACTTTCAGGAAGTGCTCACTTTTGGCAGGTTCCGTGCTTCCTCTCACGGGGTTCTCCCAGCGAGCCAGCAAGCCCCCATTTCGGGATGAGAGATCGAAGCTTGGCAGTTACATAAACATGCCTGAAGGGATCAGGGAAGCTGGGGGCCTGACCTCGAATTACACCCCTTAGCCTCCACCCAGTCCTGTGCGCGCCCGCATCTGCTCAGCTATATTGCCAGGACACCTGTACTCCCCTAGGGCACACCAGCTGACAGCAAGGCCCTGGCAGGGGTGGAAACAAGGTCCCCGGGGTGACAGCCTGGTCATGTGCTCGTTCGTTCAGAGAGCTTGCCTCTGTGCCAGGTATTGAGGGATCCAGGGCGAGTCAGACCCGGCTCCTGCCCCCGAGGGGCTCGGAGTGTGGGAGGGGAGGCAGGAGAGCAGGCTCCTGGTTTTCATATCACCAACGCTATTGCAGTTGGGAAAATCTGAGAAGGCTTCTCTGAGGAGGGGACATTTGGGCCTGAGGCATGAGTAGGGGAAACGCTGGGTAAATGGAAAGGGCCGTGCCAATACTCACAGGTGCTGATGTGTACTGGGAGCTTTCTCTGCCCGGAGTGCCCAAGGTGTTGCTCTAGTAGCTCACTGACCCGAATGTCCCCCAGCGTGAGGCTGCTCTTCCTACCCGGTTTTACAGATGCCATGCCCGAGACAGAGAGGTTAAGTGACTTGCCTAAAGTCACATGGCAGTGAACGGGCTGGGCTGAGAGGGTGTGGGGAGGGCAGTATGAGGAGCAGGGCTGCAAAGACCGGGCCCGCGCGGGGGTCCGCCTGTCCTCTTCGAGAACACTCTGGGTTGTGCCGCACCCAGACTTTGTCCCTACAAGTTAAATATGTAAAGACTCCTCAAGGCCAACATTCCTGAGCATGTGCCATGCAGCATATCCAGCTCTGAACATGTCCTTTTCCTGTTTTCATGCCGGCTTTTCAGCAGTCCCCCCTTCAGGGGAGATGTGCGATCACGCGCCCACGGTCATGCAGCCAGGGACGGGGCAGGGCTGGGCTTGAACCAAGCCCCGAGGCTCCCAGAACCTGTGGCTTTCACCTGCCATGTCACCTGCCACATCACCTGCCCACCCACGTGGCTAAGTGGTGCTTTTGGACCGTGTGGACTCCCAGGAATAAATACGTAGGACATCGCACGGGCACACGTAACCAAAACAGAAGTGTCGCGAAACCACACTTCATCTCAGCAGAGACAGCACACTTGAGTGGTCTCTAGTCTATTCGGCCGCATGACCGGAGAACGCCTGCACCCAGAGATCCTGCCTCCAGGCATTCAGCCCACAGGTGCACCTGTGCTTATAGGAAATGTGATGGGTAGGTTACTTATTGTAAGGGGAAAGGAGTCAGAAGTCCAACCACAGGGGGCTCACGAAATAAGCGATGGTATGACCACGCAGTGGAACCTCACGCCGCCAAATGAAAGAACAAGGCACTGACTGGGAAAATCCCAGAGTATGTTGTTAAGTTAAAAAAGCAAGACACAAACCAGAGTGTAAGAGAGGGGGCGAGTAACGTCTTCTTATGTGTTTGGAGCCACATAAGGATACAGCAGAAAAAAATAAAAAAGGGAAACAAAGGGAAAAAAGGATACAGTGGAAACATATACAAGAAATGAATCAAAGTGGCCTCCTGCCAGCTTGGAAGTTTCCGGAATCTTTTCCTATAGTTAGCTCTGGAGGATCAGGGCGGTCGGAGGATCAGGGCGGTCAGAGGTAGAGGGAGGAATGAAACTCTCCATGTTTACCTTTTGTATCAATTTGATGTTTGAGCCATGTAAGTAAATGCTGACATTTAAGAGGGAAGAAGCGGTTACAGCCCTAAAAAGTGGATTTCCTGGGTGCCTGCCAGGCCCTGTGGGTACCCACTTACCCAGAGCTGCGATGATAAGGAAGAAGGAGGCCACCACGAGGAAGGCCATGTCGGGCTTGGTGTAGGACAGCAGCTTCCGGAGTGTGGCCCCGGATGCCTGCTCAGGCGCAGGCTGGTCCTCCCCGGGGAAGCCCTCGGCCTCGGCCTCGGCGCCGGCCCCCGGCTCCAGGGCCTTGCCGCCTGGCTGCACCGTGGACAGCAGCCACCAGAGCAGGAAGGAGGCCGCGAGTGAGATGTAGGTCCACACGAAGAGGGCCCAGAACCACGGGTCCCGGACCGGCTTGCGGACCTCAGAGAAGAGCAGCAGCTTTGCCATGGTGTAGATGCCCGCGAGGAGGCACACGAGGGCGATGACGGGCCATGAGGCCCGCAGCCGCCGCGGCCCCAGGGCGCTGTTCTTGGCCACGCCGATGGTGGCCCCCAGCAGCAGGCAGCTGCGGTACAGGCAGGCGGCCCAGAGGTCCAGCACCGAGTCGAAGATGTTGAAGTGGCGGATGTCCTCTAGCAGGCTGCGGTCGAGGTGGCTGAAGATGTAGATGGCTGTGGTCACGCCGATGTCTATGCTCATGAAGGCCAGGGTCGCAGCCGCCGCCTTCCACAGCTGCATCCTGCTGGCTCGCGCTGGGCAGGCCCGGAGGCAGGGGGCGCAGGCTCCAGCTCACAGGGGCAAAGCCATCGTATGTGGGACGAGGGGTTCTGGTTTGCTACTGGCTGGCTGTGTGACCTTAAGCAAGTCACTTGGCACCTCTGAGCCTCAGTTTCCTCATCTGTAAAATGGCAATGACAAGAGAACGGATTTCACAGAGGTGTTGGAAAGATTTCTGTTCAGTCCAGGACTGTTTATGGAGTGCCCTCTGGGGTCCGGACCCTGCCCTTTGTGTTGGGGATTTAACAACAAATACAGGTAACAGTTGACACAGTGATGCTGGAAATAGATCACACACAGAATAAGCAAATGATACAGTATGTCAGAGATGAAGGCTGGGGGAGAAAAGGGTGGGGTAGGGATGGAGGGCCATGGCGGGGTGAGGGTGATTTTAAATAGGGGTGCTGTCCAGGGAGGACGGGGCTGTGAAGATAGCTCCTGAGCAAAACTGGAGGAGGTGAAGGGGTCCACCGTGTGGCTGTGTGTGGGGAAAACACTACGGGTGGGTGGAACAGATAGTGCCAGAGCCCTGAGGCAGGACTGTGCCGATGGGCTGGAGGGGGTGAGGAGGCCCCCCGAGGTTGGAGAGTGCAGGGGCAAGAACCCAGGGAACCTCGAAGATGAAGGTGAAAGAAGCCACGAGCGCGATAAAGTCGCTGTTTTCGCTACGACTGTTATTACTGCTCATGTCTCCGAACCCGTTTCTTCACTTGTAAAACATCAGCGAGAATATCAGTTCTGGGCACAGTGGCTGGCATGTGATTCTCACTGCTGGTTGTTATTGCCACATACAGTGGGTGCTTAATAAGTGCTTGCTCACATCTCTCCTCCCCAAATAAGCCTTTACCTTCTTAGACCAGGAGGGGGCAGCTTTGGGCTCTAGAGCCACCCAGGGGCTTTCACATCGGCCTGGAGGTTTCCAGAATCTTTTCTTCCAGCCCAGGTTGGCCCTTACCCCTAGCCCGAGGCCCTTTAGGTTTTCTGGAGCTTGATGTCTGCTTTGTCTGAAGCACTCCCCAAAATCGAGCACCTTGAGACTCAGCCAAGGCCTGGGGGCCCCTGGGAGCTGCAGGGATGCCGTGGGATGTGGGCTCGGTGGCGTGAGTTTGCGAGTGGGCCTGGGCTGGGATGCGCCTCTGAATGCTGCCTCCTGACTTGGCTCCATCCTTTTCTCTTGGAATCTTTGTCGTCCCATTTGCAAAATGGGCAAAGCTCTGCAGTCCCCAAGTAGATGGGTGAGGTGCAGGGCAAGGGGGGGGGGCCTGAGTAGGGCCTGGGGAGGGGGGCCAGCCTGTGAGTTCGTCCTCCACAGCTCTGCTGCCCAAACCAGTGACAGAAACCTCACAAAATGCTATGGGGCCGTTGTTTTCACATCCCTACTTACAGTGGGGGAAACTGAGGCACAGAAAGGCAAAAGCATATGCCCCATTATCACTCCACCAGCAACCACCCAGGCCAGGACCGGAGTCTGCCTACGAAGGACCCCAGCACCTGGCTGCCGAGCCTGGCCCCAGGCCAGTGCCTTGGAGCTGCGTGCAGAGTGGTAACACAGCCCTGCCCCCAGGCCCCGCCCTTCGGAGCTGTGTGCTTCACATGCATTTGCTCATTTAACCCTCCCCCACCCCCGCCAGCTCCATGAGACGTGCGCTGTGGCCACCCCCATTTAGCAGGGGGAGATACTAAGGCTTAGAGCAGTCACTGCCTTGCCCAAGGCCACGGAGCTGGTAAGGAGTGGAGCTGGGATGTGAACCCAGAAGCACCTAGCTCCGGAACTGGGGCTCTGCACCTCAAAGGTGAATGCCTGTCCACAGAGCAAGTGCTCATGGGGAGGGTTCGTCTAAGGACAGCAGAGTCTGTCCCTGAGCGGGGAGGCCAGCAGTGATGATGGCCACAAGGGCAGTGACGACAGCCGCCGCTCATGGGGCAAAGCTGACCTGGCCCCAGTTTCAGGACACACCCGCATCACTGCACACGAGAATCCTTTGAGGTAGGTTCTGTTGTTATCCCCATTTTATAGTTGAGAATGTTGAGAGGTTAAGTGACCTGCCTGAGGTTGCACAGCTAAGAAGTGGCCAAGCTGGATGTGAACCCAGGCCACAGAGTTCCAAAGTCTGTGTTCTTAACTCCAAAGTCCTAATCCTTCCAACAGCCTCTCCTAACGATGCTGAGTGCAGCTCTGTGAACAGAGAGGACCCAGGGGTGCGATGGTCCCCAAGCCCAGCCCCGCCTATACCCTAGCACTCCAGGCAGGCTCAAATCCATCCCGGGGAAGGCAGTTGCCTTGTGGGCAGCTGCCCCTCCAAGGGAAGCCAGGGCTGAGTGAGACCAAGGACGGGAGGGAGCAGAGGTGGGACAGGGGACAGACCCCCTGCCAGCTCTTGCTCCACCCCCACCCCTAGCTGAGCTGCCACTTCAGCTCCTGCCTGCTGCAATGCAGAGGCCAGGGAACCGGTGAGTGGGGAGTGTGAGTCGGAGCCCAGGGAGGGTTGCTGCTGGCCTGCTGCCGTGCTGGGCCTCCTGGCCAAGCCGTGGCCAGACAGCTGCTCGGCTCCCCTTTTGGTGGGCATGGGGAATCCCTGGGCCCCAGAAAGGAGCTGGGCTTCAGAATTGGGATGGGAAGGCAGATCTGTCAGACAGCGCAGGGACTTGGCCAGCTCTCCCCGCCCCCATCCCACTCAGGGACTTCCTTCTGATACCCCTCTGCTGTTGACCCCATTGGACAGCCACCTACCTGGGAGTCCCAGTTTTTTATCTCACCGAAGTCAACAACCTTTCACATTCCAGCCTCACAGATTATCTGAACCACATTTTACAGACGGGGAAGCAGAGGTCCAGGCAGCAAGGGCTGCCTAGAGTCACCCAGCAAGCTGGAGGCAGAGCAGCAACAGCACCCGGGTCCCCAGGGCCCAAGTGCTGAGTCCTCCTACTCCAGGCTCTGATGGAGCAGAATCCAGCTCGGGTTGGGTTACAGCTCTTGCTGGAGACAGGCTACTCTGTTACTTTTTAAGTTACTGAGCAGCAGAGTGCAGGGGACAAGATGAGGACCAGAGGACTGCCGGGGACATGTCCCTTCTCCTTCTACCTCACCTGGAGGACTCAGCCAGGTGCAGCTGGAGGGCAAATTGTGGGCACATGGGTGACGTGTGACCCAAGGGACAAGGACAAGGTGGTGGCCAGAGGTCAGAGCAGACACTACCCAGGGCCTGATGTGGCCCAGGAAGCTAGGGCCACTCGCCTTGACCCCAAATACAGGATGAGCAAGGGACCCCATCCCCACAGGGGTCCTATCAAAGGCTTTTCTTCCTAGTAGAAGAAATGGCGGCTGGGGCGCCTCCAGCCCTCAGCTCACACAAACGAGGAAAGTCCGGAACAGCCAGGAGATAATAAATAACAACTGTGATCCTGTGATCCCACAGCAGCTACTGTTCCAGGAGTGTTACTAAGTGCAAGCCAATGTGCTGAGTGCCCGGCACCTCCCATCTCAGACACTCCTCCCTGGCCCAGGGTGGGCGGGCAGCACCCACAGTTGCTAACCCCATTTTACAGATGGGGGACGGGGGCTGGGAGAAGTCGAAATGCAGAAATTAGGCAAAGGCAGGACCGGACCCCAGCACTTCACTCTCTGGTGGGCCCGTGCCCCGGGGCTGAAACGAAAGGGTCCTGACAGACATGGGTGGCCCAAGCAGTCCGATTCATCCCAAACTTGGTGAACTTTTCACCCCATGTGGTGAGTCACGGCCCAGTGGTGGAAAGGCTGGTCCACTGCTCAGTGAACACGGGCTGACTGAGGCCAGGTGTGTGGGATGGTGTCACCATGCGGTCTCCGGACACATGGCCAGGACGAAGCTGGTCTGCAGCGCTCCATCCTGACTCCCACCACCGTGGAGCCCATGGTGTCCTGTACTAGGACCCAAATGTTGTTCCAGGTAACTTGTGGCCCCAGGGGAGGCAAATTGTGGAGCTACCACGGCCTTCCTACAAGCCTCCTCTTGTCACCTGGCCTCTGTCCCACCTAAAAAAGGAAACAGAGGCCAGCCTATCTCCGGAGGATGGGGGGAGGGGGGTAGACAGCGGGCAGAGGGCAGGTCTGGGGAGGGGGCACCCTGTTTTAACACAGGCACAGAAATCAGGGAGGGCCCCAGAACCCACAGGCCTCGCTGACAGGGTGGATGCACGAGGAGCTCGGCAGCTGCAGCCCATCGGCCAGCTGAGCAGATCGAGGGTGGGCGTTAGTCAAGGTGGGTGGGGCCAGGAGGCCCGCAGGTGCTCAGGGGGTGCGAGCTGGCTCCACTTGAGGGCGGGGTGGGGGGCACCCTCAGAAACAGAGCCAGTCCTATCCTGGGTGGACAGCCATCCCAGAATCCTCCCCCAAAGGCATTCCCACCATTTTCTAAGAGGCGGCAGCGCTTGAGGGGTTAAAAAAAATGCAACATTCACCCTGCAGCCTTGGAAGAGATGCTGCAGGAACAGTGAGGGGGGGCGGGGAGAGGTGGGTGGAGCTGGGACCTGCGGCGGTGGGCGCAGGGGTACCGGAGCGGGGCCCGGGGAGGCTCTCAGGAGGCTCCTACCTCCCCCGGAGATGCCTACAGCACCCGGGGGCAGGGGGACCCAGACTCCCCCAGCCTGCGCCTCGCTTGGCACCCGGGCCTGGAAGGGACCCGGGTCGGAGATCCCCGGCGCCGCGCTCTTACCTGTTACCTTACCTGGCACCAAGTAAGCCGTGAGGAGGGGGCGCAGTGTACTCGGGGCGTCAGAGGCGAAGACCCTACGCCGCTCATTGGAGACTGCGCCCGGCGCTGCGTTCGCCCCGCGGCGTCCGCTCCGCTCCTCGCTCCTCCCGCCTCCCGCCGGAGCTGCGCCGCTGCAAGGTCGGACCCGAGAGGCCGGCTGACAGGCGGGGCGGGGCCTCAGGGGGCGGAGCCAGAGCTTGCGCCCGCCCACCTGCGACGAGCCCCGCCCCATTCGCCCAGCAGCCCTTCGCGTTTGGCAATGGCCTCACCAACTGGAGGCGCCTGTTCTTCATGGGACCTTTTTCTTTGGAGGGTGGGGGTTATGATCCTCATGGATTGATTGATTGATTAGTTCATTCATTCATCCATTCATCCCTCCACTCAACAAATAAAATATCCAGCACCTACTCTGTGTCCTGCACCATTGTACGCATTCGAGATACAACAATGAAGAAACAAGAACCCTGCCCTTCTGGAACTGACATTGTGGTGAGGGACTCAGGTGATACATATAGTAAATAAGCCAATTTATATATGTTGGAAGGGACACATTTTATGGGGAAAAATAGAGCAGAGGAGCAGGAACAGAGAAGGGAGGCAGCGCTATGTACTGAGTGACTGACTGCTGGGGGCTGGGTGCTTGGAATGCCGCTGTATGGAAAAAGAGGCAGAAAACTCCCGTCCTTCTGGAAGGGGGGGGGCAGGAAATCAACAATTAAAATACACAGGACAGCCTCTGGTTTTGGGAAGTAATGTAAAGGAAGTAAAATTGGGCCAGGCCATGGAAAGGACCCTCTGAGAAAGGTGACCAGTGAGAAGGACAGAGGTCTGGGGCAGGAACATTCCAGGCAAAGGCAACTGCAGGTTGAAAGGCTCTGAAGTAGGGACTTTGCTTGACCACCTGAGGAGCAGAAAGGGATCCGTGTGGCCTGAACCAAGAGCTGGGGGGAGTAGGTCAAGGCCAGAGGGGCAGCAGGTGGGTTGAGACTTCTCCACATCCCTCCTCCTTGGTCAGAGGCTCATGGGCTCCCTCGTGTAACATGGCCTCTGGGAGTCACAGAGGACAGCCTCCTTCAGGGGGCATGTGGCAATGTTCATAATTGAAAACGCACTTCTTTTTTTTGACCCAGTGGGAGTTTCTTCTATAGATAGGCTTATAGAGGGGAGCAAAGATACTACCTTGTGGATAGTTACTGCAGTAGCGAAAGTCTGGAGGTGACTTTAAGACCCTTCCACAGGGAACTGGCCAGACAAGCACGGAGCTCTACTCACAGGAACACACTAGAGCGGCGGAGACAACCCTACGCACCTAGCCATGCTCAAAGCTACATAAAGGCATGGAATGACCTTGACCTTCTGAATGTACTGAGTAGAAACAAGGGACAGAATAGAGTTGAAGGAGGTTACTGTTTGTGCAAAAGCAAAAGCAAATATATGGTTATACCTGAAGAGTCTATACTGGATGGATTGACCAAAAGTTCCAGTGACTTGGAGCTGGGCCCATCCAGGGTCTGTCAGTTTTGCTATGTGAAAACAGCCAACACGACGTTGGAGGAGAGAAACATGGACGGAGGCCTGACACCTCCCCACTGCAGGACTGCCTGTAAAGCTACAGTAAACCACACGGTGCGGTGCTGACCAAAAACCCAGACAGATCAATAGAACAGAATAAAGGGCCCAGAAATAGACCCATGCATGCCCACAGAGTCAGCTGACCTTCGACAGAGGGCTGAAGGCAGTACAACCAAGCAAAGAGAGCTCTTTTCAACAAATGGTGCTGGAAAAACTGAACACCCATGTGCAAAAAAAAAAAAAAAAAAAGAAGAAGAAGAAGAAGAAGAAGCTAGACACAGTTCTTACACTTCCATAAAAACTAACTGAAAATGGATCATAGACCTAAAATGTAAAACACAAAACTATAAAACTGCTAGAAAATAACGCAGGAGAAAATCTAAATTTTCTTGAGTACGGAGATGATTCTTTAGACAAAACACCAGAGGCACAATCCATGAAAGAAAGACTCGATGAGCTGGACCTCATTAAAATTAAAAACTTCTGCTCCATTAAAAGACACTGTCGGGAGAATGAGAAGACATGCTGCAGACTGGGAGAAAATATTTGCAAAAGATCTGTCTGAAACAAAAACTATTATCCAAAATGTGCAAAGAACTCTTAAAACTCAACAATAAAGAAAAACAACTAAAAATTGTTTTTAAAAGAGGCAAAAAACCTAAATGGACACCTCAACAAAGAAAATATACACATGGCAAATAAGCCTATGAAAAGATGCTCAACATAACACGTCATTAGAGAACTGCAAGTTAAACTGGCAATGAGATGCCACCACACGCCCAACAGAATGGCCACAACCCACCACGTGCTGCTGAGGATGTGGGGCAGCAGGAACTCTCCGCTGCTGCTCGCAGGGAGCACAAAATGGCACGGTTACTCTAGAAGACGGTTTGGCGGCTTATAAAACTAAGCATACTCTTCCCAGAGGATCCAGCGATCATGCTCTTTGGTATTTACCTAAACAAGCTGAGACATATGTCCACAGAAAAACCTTGCCATGGATATTTGTACAGCAGCTTTACTCATAATCGCCAAAACTGAGAAGCAACCAAGTCGTCTTTCAGGTGAATGGATAGATAAACTGCGGTCCATCCAGATGATGGAATATTACTCAGTGCTAGAAAGACATGGAAGAACCTCACATGCTCATTTGCCAAGTGAAAGGAGCCAGCCTGAAAAGGCTGCATACGGTGGAGACAGTAAAACTGTCAGTGGTGACCAGGGGCTGGGAGGAGGCAGGGATGAGTAGGCAGAGCACAGAGGATTTTTCGGGCAGTGAAACTGCTCCGAACAATACTGCAATGGGGGACGCACATCACTACACATCGTCAAAACCATAGACCACCCAACACTAAGACTGAACCCTAGTGTACACTATGGACTTGGAGTAATAATGAGGTGTCAGTGTGACTTAACTGATTGTAACAAGTGTCCCAGTCTGGTACAGGAAGTTGATAGTGGGGGAGGCTCCGTAGGTGTGTGGTGGGGAGCAGAAAGTATATGAAAAAATCTCTGCACTTTCAGATCAATCTTGCTGTGAACCTAAAACTGCTCTAAAGAAGTCTATTGAAATGCTTAAAACGGTAAATTTTACTGCAATGGGAAAAAGAATGCTCACAGCAGCTGCATTCATGGCCTCTCCAAACTGGAAACAATGCACGTGCCCACCGACTATTGGTTGGCTCGGTGAGGGGGGAAGGCACTCTGCAGCTGTGAAAAAGAACTGACTGCTGCTACACACACCACAGAGGAATCTCAAGAACATAACGCCAGTGAAGGGAGCAGTATCCAAAATAATGATACAATAAGATTTTATTTGCAGCAAATTCAAGAACAGATCTTTGCTCTTGAAACCCTTGGGAGATGGGTAGTGACTGAGACAAGGGGACATGGGGGGAGACTTTCTGTGAAGCTGGAATGTTCTGTTTTGGATCTTGTGTCCAGTTTGTGAAAATTCACCAAACGGCACACTTATGATTTGTACCCATTTTATATAGGGGCTCCATGTTCATAAAAAAAAAGTGCTACACACACACATATGCACGTGCATATGTACCCACACATGTGCGTGCACACACATGCCACTCTGGAACCACACAAGATGGGTGTTCTAATTCTCACTAGGTTTACGACCCTAGACAGGTTCCCTTGCACTTCACTGAGCCTCAGTTTCCTTATCTGTAAAATGGAGATAGTAGAGATGCATCATGTAGCTAACAAAAATATCTTATTGCTACTGCAAGTCACATTGATTTGGTGCTGTTAATATTACTCCTGATGCTGTACTCTTTGGTGACCGAACCTAGGCTGGGGTGGGGTGGGGGTGGGGACACTGAGGAGGAGGGGGGCCACGGGGAGGGCCAGTCTAAGCTGACAAACAGAACAGGCTCATCTTGCAAAGGGCTGTGAAAGGGAGAAACCTGACCGAGTGTGGGAGGCTGGGGCAGCGGGCTGCCCTGGGCCTGCTGGGGGACAAAAGCAGTCGGGGGGACGGTGAACATCATGCTGGGGAAATGCATCCCGTCCTGGAGAGCAGGGCCTTTCGCTATCGCTGGGCAATCGAGATGCCAGTGAAACTTTACACACCTTCTCAGGCCACTCTGCTCTGGACTGGGCCTAGGGTCCCCGTGGCCCAGTGACCTTGATTTTCTGTTTGAGTCGGAGAGAGGGCTGCACCTTTACAAACAACCCTGCAGAGTTAGGTTTGAGTTCCGTTCCGGACTCTCCCTTACAAGTTGTGCGACCTTGGGTGGGTCATTTGGGCCTCTCTGAGCCTCAGTTTCCACCTCTGTGAAATGGGGATAGTTCCTCTTAGGGTTTGCTGTGAGGATTAAACAGCTTCCCTCTGCGTGGAGGGTAAAGCCCAAAATGTTAACCGTGGCCTCCTACGCCCACTGATGCAGCCACAATACCACTCTGGCCCGGTTCCCTACAGCTCGACCTCTCCACAACCCTTGCTGTGCAGGCTCCGCCCACCGCCCCGCCCACCGCCGACCGCCGACGTTAAGCAACCTAACTTTCAGCTCCCTTGCCAGCAGCCCTTGCCTGCCAGACCTTGCTGCGGCAGTCAGGGCTCAGCTGAAATGTCACTCTTCCGAGGCCCTCCCTGGCCATCTGTCTAAAGAGGCCACCTCCAGGCACTGGCCATCCCATCACCATCCACTGGCCATCCCATCACCACCCACTTTGTCTCTTAGCCCTCATGACCACTTGAAAATAACTTGATCACGTAATTGTTTCCTTGCTCTTGTCTCCCTTCATTTGACTGAGATATTCAGAAGGGCAGGAACCTTGTCTGTCACTCAAAACACACTTCCATGTGCACGCCTTACACACTCATTGACATGCCCACTCAGGAAAGTCTGACAGCCCAGCCAGTGTGAAAACCACGCAGGCTGTTGGTGTGGGCTTTGCCTAGAGAGCAGGAGCCCTTTCCGCAAAATACTGGGGAAAGGCAGGGACACCATGCTGGCTGGAGCCCTGGAGCCCAAACGTGCTGATGGAGACCGCTGGGGAGGACGGCCCGGCACCGCACCCCAGGGTATGAAGGTCTCCCACCTCCCTTCTGGGCCCTGGGGCTTCAGTGAGAGCAACGGGTGGGCCTTGCAGCTCAGGCTGCCACACCGAAGACAAGAGTAGGACTGTGAGCGTGAGAAGGTGTGTGTGGGATGTGAATGTACTGAGTCGATGTGAGGGTGTGCATGAGTGTCTAACTCCGACTGTATGTGGAATGTGAGTAAGAGTATGTACCACGATGGGGTCCCCGCGTGTGCTGTGACGGGTCTCCCTGAGGTTGGGACGCACACTCTAGAAGAGAAATGCCACTCATCTGCTTGTGCAGAATGTGGCCGCGGGCAGACCACGCCCTGTTACTCCCCACACACACACACCTGAAAGCTTCAGGAGAGCCACCGGAAGTCACATCGGACGGGGCATTTTCTTGAGACACTAGGGCAACCAGCGATGAAACCTGAGATTGTGGGAGAGAGGACGCAGGGATCCGGGAAAAATGCTAAACCCAAGCTCAGACGCACAGAACTGGATGGGTCGCAGCATTTGGAGGAAACGAGAGAGAACCCCAGATCGCCTTTAACTGTCCTTGTCCAGTCGGCTGGTTCTGCAAAAGCTCCGAGCAGAAAAAGGAGGCAGCCAAAGGTCTTGGGTTCCGAGTCCCTGCCTCTCCACGTCCTGTGAAGATGTGACTCAGTTCACCTATCTGGAAAGTGGGGCGAGTAACCCCCGCCTCGTGGATGGGGACACTGTAAGGCGAAACGAGCAGCCACCTCCCCACCACCTCCACTCCCCGCCCGGATCATCTTTTTGCATCGCAGGCTGTTTATCTGGGGCGGAGTCTTTCTTCTTTTCTGTGCTTGGAAATTTAGACTGGACCCTGGGCCGCTAGTGCCACACCCCTCGGAGGGCGTACCCGGAAGTGCTTCTACGGAGGCGGCCCCCGCCCCTGCGCCTCTTCACCATGGCGACCGCTGGTGCCTCGAGGCGCTTCTATCGCTGCTCTTGTTTCTGCTCTGAGAACTTGTACGTGGCGCGCTACGGACTGCATGTGCGTTTCCGGGGCGAGGAGCAGCTGCGCCGGGACTACGGCCCCGTGAGTGGCCTCTATCGGTCCTGCAGAGAACGGGGCGGGGAGGTTGGCGGATGAGGGACCTTTGTGCCCAGGTCCTTTGCTTTGCCCGCGTGCTCAGGTCTGACAGCAAGAATGGCTCCGCCTCTCGGTGCCTCCGTTGTCTCCCCTTAAACGGGGGGATGACAGCACTTCCTTCGTAAGGCTGTCGTGAGGAATGGGTGTATGTGCAGTGCTCACGGCAGGGCCTGGCTCGGTGTTGGCAGAGCAGCCGGGAGCCCTGCTCTGGGCCGAGCGCTTATCGAATTTCATCCTCACGAGGACCCTGTGAGGTCCGGGTTCTCACCTCCGTAGGCGGGGAAAGTGCGGCTCAGAGATGTTAAGTGATTTGCTCAGAGTCACACAGTCGTGCTCACTGACCTCTCTGCCCCCAGATTCTGCGCAGCCGAGGCTGCGTCAGCCCCAAGGACTTCCAGCAGCTGTTAGAAGAGGTAACACCCCACATCTCTCAACAACCCCTACACTCCCAGCCTAGACCTTCCTTTTTAGATATGTGTCAGCAGTTTGAGGGGGTCTCCCAGCCTCAGGCCTGCCAGGCCCGGATCACTGAAGGGCTCCTAAACCCTCCTTTCCCCTTTCCTGTGTCCACTCACTGGCTGGTACTGACCTGAGGCCTGGCACGAGGAAAAAGGGAAATGCCAAGCTATCTACTCCATGCCCTTTTGAGATGGAAAAACTGGACTCAAAGAGGGGAGTCACTTGCTCCAGGTTTCCCAGCATCTGGGGCTGAGGTCCAACAGGGCTGCCAGGCTCCGGGCCGTTCCTCCCCTGACCCTCTCTCCGTGGCACCAGGGATGCTCCCTGTGCCCCACTCCTCCCCCCCCAGAGGGTTAGTGGTGGAAGCTCTCCAGCGAGCCCTCTGCAGCTGCTGGGGCACAGACTTGGCTGGGACTTGGTCCCCTTCCCTGAGTGGCCCCAGCTGGCTGAGGTGCACCTGAGGGGCCCTCATCCCAGCCCAACTGAGGCTGGTGCAGCCCAGAGTGGGATGGGCCCCCTTAGGAAGGAGTCCTTTTCAGCTAGCAGCTTGGCACCTGCAATCAACCCCATCAGAGTCAGAAGCACGGGGGACTTGGCTCCTGGCCTGGGCCTGCTCTGGCCTTCCTCAGCCTCAGTTTCCTCATCTGTACAATGGCCTTGAGGGGATGGGAGGTCTGTCCTGGTGAGCAGGTGCTGTGCTACCCCAGCTTGAGCAGGAGGTACAGCGGCGCCAGCGGCTGGGGCAGGAGTCAGCTGCCAGGAAAGCCCTCATTGCCAGCTCCTACCGCCCGGTGCGGCCTGAGATCTACAGCCCACTGCAGGTACCAGGCAGGGGCAGGTTACCTGGAGGAGGCGCTGCCCTGGCCGGGGCGGGGGGCTGCCTGCTCCATGGTGGGCATGTGTTTTGCCTTCAGGATGTGGCACTCGCCCCAGAGTTTCTGGCCGCGGCTGAGTACAGCACACTGCCAGGCGCAAACCTCGAGGGCCTGCTGCAGCAGTTGGAGACGGTGTCAGGTGAGGTCTTGGCTGGCCCTGTGACCTGGCAGGACGAGGGGGTGGGAGACTCCAAAAACCCAACCAGCAGGAGCAGCAAGGCCCAGGGGCAGGGCAGCTGGATTCACTTACTCACTCACTCACTCACTCACTCACCCAAGACACAGTTACTCAGTGCCTGTGTCAGGCGTGAGCCAGCTGGGGTGGACTGAAGAGCTTAACAGAAGGACAGCTGAGGTGGGTGTGGGCTGGGGTGAAGGGCCCACAAGGGAGGGCAAAGGGCCCACAAGGGAGGGCAAAGCACCCCAGCAGTGCCAGCACCAGAGGGGAGCGAATCCATCCCTAGGCCTGAGGAGTGGGCAAGAGTGAAGTTTCTTGAAGCTGTTAGGACATGGAGCTGTGGGAGGGGCTGCCAGAGAGCTGCTGTAGCAGCGGACTTGTGACTGGCTAAACCCAGCACAAGTCCCAGGCCGAGGAGCCTTGCAAGTTTCTTAATCTGTCTGCCTTGGTTTCCTCATTTGGGAAATGGAACTGATAGTACACCTCCCTCCAAAGGTGCTGTGATGACCAAGTGAGAGGTAATGCATATGAAGGGCTTGGAGTGTAGTAAGTGCACAGAAAGTGTCTCCTCATCTTATGATTTCTGCTGTCCTGGGCCTGGGGGACACTGTGGGGACAGATGTAAAGGCCACTCCACTCCAGGGGCCTGCACCCTGTTGAGGACCCGGGGTTGATGGAATGTGGAATAAAATGCTCCAAAGGGCAGGGTGGGGCGGGAGGGGTGCTCTCATTGCCATCTACTCCTGAGTAGTTAAACTTGTAAGGAGGCTGTCTGAATGGGGCCAGGGTGCTTGGGAGTTGGCCAAATTGCCCCAGCCCCCTGGGACATTGGTGTGTCTGCCAAGAAATGTCCTCATTTCCATTCTGAGTCAGGCCTTTCCCCCCAGGGCCTGGCAAGAAAGAATAGCCCCTCTCAGCCTTCCCTGGGGGAAGAAACCCCAAGAAACATCTGAGTTGGGGTGCAGACCCTGGTGGCTCACTGGGGAGAGGGGAGAAGAGAGAGCCCGAGGCCAGCTCTGTGGTCCAGGTGTGGCTCTGCAGCTGGCCTGCCGTGTGTCATTGGGCTAACTGCCCCTTCCCACCTCGGGGCCTCATCGGACTCACATCTGAGTCTGGACACTAGACTTGTGGTGACCGTGGAGATGAGAGGCTCCCGGGATGAGGGGCAGCCCGAGAATGAACGTCCCCTGCTGCATACACACACACGGTGCATCATTTAATTGCCATAACAGCCCTGAGAGGGGGTTGCCCGCATTCTCCTTATTGTTCAGAAGAGGAGACTGGGACTGGGGAAGTGGAAGGACCTGCCCAGGCTCACATAGCTCATGCCGGTTGAAACCCACACCAAGCTCCCAGCTGACAGGCTGTCCCTTGCTCCACAGAGGAGAAGCGGATCTACCGGCTGCCCGTGTTCACAGCACCATTCTGCCAGGCCCTGCTGGAGGAGCTGGAGCACTTCGAGCAGTCGGACCTGCCCAAGGGGCGACCCAACACCATGAACAACTACGGGGTGGGTGAGGCTCTACCCTGCAGGGTGAGGCGGGGGGGACTCCTGGGTGTGGGGGATTCACCTGCAGCACTGCGGCCCAGCGGTGTGGCCCTCTCCATGCCTAGGTCTCTCTGCCTGAAAGATGAAATCGCAGAAGGATCATGAATTTAAACAAGTCAAGGGACACCCCAGGGACCCAGGGTGAGGCCCCACCAGCTTCACTGCTGACCCCAGGACCCTCCTCCCAGGTGCTGCTACATGAGCTGGGCCTGGATGGGCCGCTGGTGACGCCGATGCGGGAGCGCTTCCTGCAGCCGCTGATGGCCCTGCTGTACCCTGACTGTGGAGGGGGCTGGCTGGACAGCCACAGAGCCTTCGTGGTCAAGTATGCGCCGGGCCAGGACCTAGAGTTGGGCTGTCACTACGATAATGCCGAGCTGACCATCAATGTGGCCTTAGGCAAGGCCTTTACCGGAGGCGCCCTATACTTTGGGGGCTTCTTCCAGGTTAGTGTGTGTGACCCACTGGGCAGGGCCTGGGGTAGCCAGGAGTGCCCAGGCCTGAGCCCAGCTGTCTGCAGGAGCCTTCAGCTCTGGCCAAGCCCCTGGAGGTGGAGCACGCTGTGGGCCGAGGCATCCTGCACCGGGGTGGGCAGCTGCACGGGGCTCGGCCCTTGGGCACTGGCGAGCGATGGAACCTCGTCATCTGGCTCCGGGCCTCCACTGTGCGCAACCGCCTCTGCCCCATGTGCTGCCGCAAGCCCGACCTGGTGGACGACGAGGGCTTTGGTGATGGCTTCACCCAAGAGGAGCCTGCCACTGTGGATGTGTGTGCACTGACTTGAACCTGTTTGGGACTTGTGGGGGTGGGGGTAGCATGATAGCAGAGGGCTCTGCCACCTCCGGTCAGGTGGGGCGGAAATAAACTCCCTGCAGCCCTCAGCACACCTTGGTTCGAAAGGACAGGCAGACTTTGGGTCACTCTTTCAGCAGGCAGGCTGGCTTAGGCCAGGTTTGTTAGAAGCAGAGCCTGAGAAGGGGATTCCTGGTCATCAAGGGAATACCCTCAGGGGAAGGGCGTCTGGGATGCAGGACAGGGCAGGAAGGGGCTGGGCCAAGATGTGGGTTCAGATGGTGTCAAAACTTAGGCTGGGCCCATGGCAGATCTGGAGCATGAGTCCACCCGTTTGCCCCCTGCATCAGTCATTAACAGCAGGCTGTGTCAGGAGAGGGCATGTGTGTGTGTGTGTGTGTGTGTGTGTGTGTGTGTGTGTGTGTGTGTGTGAGAGAGAGAGAGAGAGAGAGAGAGAGAGTGTGTGTGTGTAACTTCCCAGACATCCATCTCCAGGACAAGTGGCTCCCAGTGGCCAAGGGAATCTTCCAGAGAAATGTACAGGTGTGAGCTGTCGGCATCAGACACCACCACCGGGGGTGAGTGTCCCCACCTGTAAGGGGGATGCGGGTGGGTTGGCCACCAGATGCATCTTGCAGGTGGTGTTAGGAGGCCACTGTGGAGGGGTTAAGAGCAGGGACCCTGGAGCCAGACCACCTGGGTTTAGATTCTGATTCTGCCACTTCCAGCTCCGTGACTGTGGGCAAACCACTTGACTTCTGTGCCTTAGTTTCCTCATCGGGAAAGTGCCTGTGTCCTACGGCTGTAGTGAGCGCCAGATGATGTACAGAGTTTATAAAGTGCTTTATAACACCTGCCTGAGTTTGCTGCTGTCATTATTATTGAAGAGTCTGCAACTTGGTGGCCCCCGGTTGGGCGAGGAGTGCAGCTGTACACATTGAGTGGCACATCATTTGAAAACCAGGGATTTCCATGTTGAAACCACGAGTTCTGGCTTCTGTGGAAATGCCTGGAGACACCAGGCGCCATCCCCACACTACAGACACCAGCTGGAGCGGAGTCTCAGGTGCCCATCCTAAGCGGACCTGCAGTGCACCCCCTCCCGGGAGTCCCTCCCTCGTTCGCTGCCATGATCTCTGCCCCTTATGGGCATTTGAGTTCGTGGTGTCCGGATTACTGATTGGGGATGTTGGGAAGACCAGGGCTTCTCAGCCCGGGAGCTCACGGCCAGATGGAGTGGACAAGGTCTGCAGACAACCCAGGTTGGGGAGCGGCGCGCAGTAGGGTCGCCTCCGCTGGGAGGTGAGGGAGACGGGGTGCTGCGGGCACGCTGGAAGGACAATCTTGGAAGAGGGTAAGGCTGCAGCAAAGGGCCTGCGAGCTCGGGGGCTGGAGCCAGGCTGGAGAGCAGGTCTCTGGACTGGGAGCTGCGGACGCCAGCACGACCTCGCACCGGCCTGGAGGTGGAACCTGGATCTCCAGAGCTCCTCTCTTAAACGGAAGTGGGTGAACCAGACTCCGTTTCCGGAGCTGCTCCTGAGACGGAACGTGGGGCTTCAGAACCAAAGGCAGCAGCGCCCCCACTTCGCAGCCGGACGACTTCCCGGAGCACCGCCCCGGCCGGAAGTCGCCTTGCAGCCGCTTCCTCACGCGAAGGCGTGGTGCGGAGCGGGACCCCGGGGGACAGTTTAGGAGGGGACAGCGCAGCTTGGGGACCTTCTTTAAGACGGAGGGCATTGGGGTGGGGGGTAGGAGCGCGTGAAAAGGGATTCAGAACCCACCTGGCGGGTGAGGGTCGCGGCGGCTCCTAGGGGCACCGGAGCCGCTTGCGCAGGTGTGGAGCTTCCCGGCGGGGCAGGTCCTTAAAGGGGCCGCAGCGGAGGATCTGCAGTCCCCAGGGTTGGGGGTGATTGAGAGTTGTGAGATTGTCGCAGAGTTTCTCATAGCCCTGCTCTGGGGTAGGGAATGGGGGTAGTGGGTCCCCGAGGACCTTGGAGCCCAGCCCTCGGACCTGCCCTGAGAACTTGAGTTTAAGCGCGTCTCCCCGTCTCTAGTCCGCGGCGCTATGGCTCACTCCAGCTCTCGCAAGCGCTCGAGGAGCCGCAGCCGATCCCGGGGGCGAGGGTCGGAGAAGAGAAGGAAAAAGAGCAGTAAGGACCCCCGGAAGAGCTGTTCGGCTTCTAAATCTCAAGGCCGCAAGGCCAGCACCACCTCCTCTGGGGCGGAAGGTGAGGACCAGGGGGAATGGGAACGGAGCGCTGGAACTTGGTGGGGAAGCTGCAGGCAGCTGGGCGGGCTTCCTGGGAAAGCTTGTGGGAAAATCGCAGTGAGCAGTAGTCAGAGAGGTGCAGAGAGTACAACTTGGATGTCTGGATTGAGACACCCAGTCCAGAATCCAGGGGCTGGGCTGACCATTCAGCATGGATCTCTTAAATGGGAGCGCCTAATCATGCTTTTGTGCAGCTGCGCCTGAGCTGCGGGGCTTGGCCGCCCTGCTCCCCACCAGCGAGTGCACGGAGCCCAGAAAGTGCCTCTCCAGAGAGTGCTGATCCTTGCCAGGAGGTCTCATCCCTCTGTTAGGCTTGAACCTACACAGGCCAGAGCAAGGGGACAAAGGTTTACTTCTTCCCCTCCTGGCCCTCCAGTCTCACCTTCTCCCTGCATCACAGAGAGAAGCAAACACAAGGCGCAGAGGAGACCACGGTCCAGCTCCTCCTCCTCTTCTTCCAGTTCTTCTAGCTCCTCTTCCTCCTCGTCCTCCTCTTCTTCCTCTAGCGATGGGCGGAAGAAGGGGAAGCACAAGGACAAGAAGAGGAAGAAGAAGAAAAGGAAGAAGAAGCTGAAGAAGAGAGGCAAGGAGAAGATGAAGGTGCAGCAGCCTGAGGCTCTGCCAGGCCCCTCGCTGGACCAGTGGCACAGATCTGCTGGGGAGGAAGAGGATGGCCCAGGTACCCTGCTGCTGGGATGCAGGACAGGGTGGGTCGGCCCCACCCCCCAGATCCAACCGCCACCTCCCTGCCATCCATCTCTCCTTCCAGTCCTGACAGATGAGCAGAAGTCACGCATCCAGGCCATGAAGCCCATGACTAAGGAGGAGTGGGATGCCCGGCAGAGCGTCATCCGCAAGGTGGTAGACCCTGAGACGGGGCGCACCAGGTGCGAAGTGCTTGGTGGAGCCCCGCCCCAGATGGTACTTCCAGGAGGAGGGGCTGTGGCTGCTGTTCTAAGAAGGCCGAGGGCTGGGAGAAAACTGGTGCGAGGAGGCTTCTGAGGCCTTTCCTCCCCGTTGCCTGAAGCAAGCAGTTGTAGGGGCTGGAAGGGCCTTAGGGAGGGTCATCAAAGAGCCACCGTTGGCTGACCTGGTGGCAGAGCCTACTTGGAACTTTCATCCCTGACCCGAGGGTGGGAGAGAGGGAGGGGTGGGGCCTGAGGCCTGGCATCCCTGGGGAGGTGGTTGTGATTCTGCTGCTCTAGTGTTGGGAGGCTCAGCCCGTGCCCCTCCTCCCCCAGGCTCATTAAGGGAGATGGCGAGGTCTTGGAGGAAATTGTAACCAAGGAACGACACAGGGAGATCAACAAGGTGGGTGTCGCCCCTTTGCCCAGGGCCCACCCTCAGCTGTTTGTGACAGGCCCCTCCTGTGTGTTCTCTTACCAGCAAGCCACCCGAGGGGATGGCCTGGCTTTCCAGATGCGCACAGGGCTACTACCCTGAGGGCCCCACCAAGGTCTGCGGATGTTATTGGTGGCCAGACGGAGGCAGCAGGAAGCCAGATGGGTGCTGTTAGTCTCCGGCAGACCGGCCTCTGGCTGCCTCCTCTCAGGTGCAGTGGGGGACCAGGGAGACTGTCCTAATCAGTCCTTCTGAAATCAAGCAGCTTCCCAGATTAAACATTCCCTGGTTGGAGACTTCTGTTCTGTTGCTTTTTGTGCTGAGGTGGGGAGGATGCTGCCGGATCTCCAGGGGACAGACAAGGCTGCAGGGGTTTCTGGGGAAACTGGAGTGGGCCCTGGTGGTCGCACGGTCATCCTCAGGTTGCCTACTTGGAATCACCCCACTCGGCTCTTCAACCTAGCTCCCCCAGGCCTGGAGGGAGACTGCTGCCCTTACTAGGTCCCGTGTGGATGTGACAGCAGCTGAGGGCCCCAGTGCAGGGCCAGGCGGTCCTGGAGGGGAGTCCCGGCCCAGCTTACTAGCTGTGTTCCCTGTAAAGCAGAGACTGGGAGCACCTACGTCAGTTGGTGGGTGTGAGGATGATCCAAGTTCACACCCAGGAAGGGCCTGGAAGGGGCCAGCACTGGGTAAGACCCTCCTGGGTCCACTGGTGTTACCAGAGGTACAGCTGGATGGGTTGTGCCCCTGCCCCCACCCGCTGCTCTGGTCGCTGGTGCAGTAATGAGACGCAGAAGGAAGCCTTCCTGCTTCTTTAATTCGTGTGACAGACAATGATGCTGTATACAGAGCACACTCTGGCCCAACAGGGCAGGGACAGTGAGGGTGGGTGGGGAGTCAGGCCGCTGTTCACACGTAGCCCGGATAGACAGACAGACAGACAGACAGACAGGAAGGGCTGACGCAGAGACTGACGCAGTGGGCAGGAGGGTGGGCAGGGTGTGGGGTCTCTGCTGAATCCCTCTGCTGGAGTGAAAGAAGGCAGGCAGCCAGGTGTGGGGCAGCAGGTGGGGGCTGGGGGCGGGGGGGGGGAGGACTAAGGCTTCTACTTTGACAGGCCCAGGTGGGGGCGACAGCCGGCAAGGCCTGCCGCACCCTTTGGTAATAACTGGCCAGGCGTGAGCCCTGCAGCTCAGCACCCAACGCTGTAAACATTTTTGGTATTTTTAAAGGACTCTGTCCTCCCTCTCTGTTTCTGAAACACCGGCGCTTCCTCAAGAGACTGTGCCAAAAGGAATCTGAAGGGAGGCAGGAAGCAGACCTGGATGCAGCAGAGACATCAGCAGGGAGGGTGGGCCGCCGTCTCACTGTCTATGGCTAAGGGCTGCTGGGGGGCCCAGGGGACTATTGCTGTTGTCCTTGGCATGGCTGGCAGCTGGGCAGGAACGTGGGGGGCGTGGAGCTGTGGGGTGGCTGCGTGCTGGGAGGGGCCAAGCCTGCTGCCCACACCCCTCCCCAGGCCAGAGCGCCTCGGCCTTTATTGCAGGCGGGCCCAAGACTCTCCTAGGTGCTCCTCCAATGGCTAGTTGTCCAGGTGGTGGGCCAGGTGGGGTTGGGGGGCTGAGGGAGGCGGAGGCACTAGCCACAGGGGCCCCTGGTGGGGCTGTGATTGTCGGCCGAGTGATTTCCCGCTGGGGAGCGGGGGTTTGGGTATTGCACTTTCACTGCAATGGTTACATTAAAACTCGGTCCATAAAATAATCGTTGCTTTATACAACACGCCTGAAACAACAAAAAGCTACATCTTAAATATGAATAAACCCTGAAGGTCCCATCCCTCCAGACATTTTTCTCTTCGCAAAATAAATAGCTTCCACTCTGTATAGACCCACTTTTGCAGAACATTTACATGACCCTTAGGCTGTACATATCTACACACGGGGAAATGTGAGCATCCATTGGCGCGCCCCACACCCCAGCCCACATGGTGCTGAGGCCGTATCCAAGGTGCCAGCAGCTTCTCAGACGCCAGCAGCTGACTGGCTGGCTGATCGCAGGCAGGCTTCCCACCTCGAAGTGGGCAGAGCAGCAGCAGAGGGCCCTCCAGGAGCAGAGTGCTGCAGCCAGGATCAGAGTCAGCTCTGGGGAGGGAGGGCTGACACACAGACCCAGCGACCTGGACAGCTTGGTTTTGGCCGGGTCGGGTTGGAAGGGGAGCCGTGGCTGCCTGCCCTGAAGCTGACGATGAGAGTTGTGGCTTCTCAGACATGGCATCAGAACGGAACTGGCATTTAAAAAACTGAAGTGTGTGTCCCACCTGCCCCAGAGAAGTTGTTCAGTGGAATCAACAGGCTGGGCGAGGCAGCAGCCCACAGCCCACTGCGTGGGCAGGAGGCCAGGACCCAGGACCTGGCTGGACTCATCACAGTGCTGGGTGGCTGCCAGGGGGAGGGGCTGCACTTGGTGCTGAAAGAGTTAAGAAAACGAAGCAGTCAAGGATTGCTCATTTTAAAAAAACGTCGTAGAAATCAGATCGGAGAAGTAGAAAGGCGTAGAAACGAGGGCAGGCTGAGGCATGGGGCCTCGATGGATGGCAGGCGAGGGGTGGAGGCTGTGGCCAGGCCCCAAAGGCCCAGGCAGGGCTCCTCGGGAGCCGGCTCTGGTCTTCACCAGCCTCACCACCTGGGCTGTGCCCAGAGCCAGCAAGGGCGCCAGGCCCATGGCCTCACTGGGCTGCAGGTGGGCAGGGGTGTGGGGCTGCCACGGTGGGGTGGAGCTGCAGAAACGAGATATGGCCTTTCTCCCCTGCTCACACAGGGCTTTGCCACCCCGGAGCCTTGATGAGGCGATAGGTCCTGGACCGGCAAAGGCTGCCTTTCATGTGTGTGAATGGTCTGTGGCCGCAGGGGAGGGTAACAGGTTTCTGCTCTCAAAAATCAGTGCAAAACCAGTGAGGTTGGAGAGTTGAGTAAATTGAGTTCACAAGAAGCAGGCTGTCCCCTGTCGGAGCTGCTACCAAGTGAGAGGAGACACAGGTATCAAGCTAATGGCCAGGGAGGTGGCAGGCTGGGCCCAGGCCTGTCATTAGGATGCTACAAGGTCGGTGCAGGGCAGTTGTCCATGAGGACCTTCAAGGCCCTTCCACGTGGGGTTCCTGGTCCCTCTGTCATCCTGGGGCTGGTTGTCCTGCCAGCTTCAACAACAAGCTGGAAGCCCTCAAGACCCTTGGAAGTGAGGCAGGGCCGGGAGGGCTGTGTGTGGCACAGCCAGTGTCCTCTGCTGGGCCCTGGGACAAGCCTGTTCCCAGCCGATGGTGTGTGCCCAGGCCAGGCCTCCTGGCGGGCCGGCCGCATGGCCTAGCACCACAGAGACCCCAGCGCCTCACGCAGGGTTCCTTATTTGGGGCCCGCAGCTGCCCCTGGCTCAAGCCGGCCAGCCATGGTTCGGCCCCAGCAGCCAGCTGCCACACTCATGCTGCGCTGGCCCCGCTGCTCGCCATCCGGCTGGCTCTGCGTCCGCTCATGCCTGAGGCCGGGCCCGCTGGGCTGGGCCGAGATGGTGCGGAGCAGGTGGTTCCGGGACCGCAAGAAGTCGCTCTGGCCGGGCAGGCCGAAGCTGCCCTTGCGCAGGGCCATACGGGTGGCCGTGTTGCGGGCCGGCCGCGCCCGGTGGTTGTACTTGAGCTGGGCCAGGTGGGCCGCGTAGCCGTCCGTGATGAACTGCAGGGGAGGGGCAGCGAGGAGGATGGCTGTCACAGGGCCAGGCCCTCTCGGCTGCCCACCTGTGCCACCTACCCACCAAGGTCTGCCTGCTCACCTGGCACTGCTGCTGAAGTTTCTTGGTGGGCCGGCCCACAATGTAGATCTGCATAGGGGACAGGTTGATGGAGCTGTAGACCGCCACATCCTTGGTGGAGCCGTATGCTGCGTGGGCGCGCAGGTGTAGCTGTGGGCAAGACCAGTGTGGGCACAGGGGCAGAGGCACGACCCTTCCTGCCCTACTGCACCCGGTCCCTTTGCCCAGGACCCACCTCGGAGATGAGCAGCTTCAGGAAGTTGGCCTTGTGCCGCAGAGGGTCGTGCACCAGGCCATCACAGAAGGACACCACGCCGTGGGGGAAGTTGTGCTGGGCTAGCCACGCCACCACCCGCTGCTTCTGCATGTCAGGCCGGCCCGTCACATAGATGATGAGGTAGCCCAGGTCCTGCCAGTGCCTGGGGGCAAGGGGCAGGCCTGGGTGTCCCGTGGTCACCCCATCCCCCTCCTGGACTGCCCTGTCTCCTTGCCCAGACCGCTCCCACTTGGGCCACTGAAGAGGCTGTCTCTGAGCAGGCTCCAATGGTGGTGGCGGCAGCAGCAGTGGTGGGGCCCTTGTATAGCGCCCACAGCCTAAGTCACCCGATCCCACACACACTCCCTCAGCAGCAGAGGGCCTGGTCTTGTGAAGACCCCACTTCCCAGGTGAGGGACTGAAGCACCAACATTAAGAGGTCAAATGGCCCTGGCTGCTGTGGCTCAGTGGACTGAGTGCTGGCCTGCAAACCGAAGGGTCACTGGTTCAATTCCCAGTGTCGGGCATGTGCCTGCGTTGTGGGCCAGGTCCCCAGTACGGGCCCTGCGAGAGGCAACCACACATTGTTTTTCTTTCTCACACCCTTCCCCTCAGTCTAAAAATAAAAATAAAAATAAATAAAAAAAAAAGAGGTCAAATGAAGGCCACACAACTGGTAAGTAGTGGCGCCAGCTTCTCAGTCCCCAAGGTCCCTGCCCAATGTCTCCTACCCTGGCACACAGGGGCCACTCACCGCACCACATCCACAGCTCCGGCCCGCACTTTGGGGTCGCTGCCCATGATGGACACACTGGCGGCAAAGGAGCCGTCAATACTGAAGACCACGAACTCTGTGCCCTTGGGCAGCACGGTGATGTAGCTGTCCGCAAAGGTGTGGTCTCCCCTGGGCGCAGAAGAGCAGGTCATCAGACCCTATCAGAGCCCACCCCCCACTGCCAAACCCGGGGAGGTACGTACCGGACCACCATCTTGACAGGGTAGACGCCCACGCCCAGGCGGTGCGTCTCAGGAATGGCATAGGAGACGCGCCCGCTG
Source organism: Anoura caudifer (assembly GCA_004027475.1). NCBI lineage: Eukaryota > Metazoa > Chordata > Mammalia > Chiroptera > Phyllostomidae > Anoura > Anoura caudifer. Next base: position 178,802 of record PVKU01001382.1, read on the forward strand.
CTGTTGGTCACCAGCGTGTCCATGTACAGCCAGTCGCCCGTGGGTGGCTGGGTCATGATGTGCACGTCCACCTGGAGCCGGGCAGGCTGGTCACTCTCGGGCTGTGTCCCCAGCCTCCCACCGCACTTCCCAGCCAGACGGAGGGGAGGCAGGGGCCTCCCACTGTCTCCCTGTGTCCATACCTTCTCCCCAGTCAGGGTGACCATGTCCAGGGGCCCATACATGAACCGGCCTGTCAGAACCTGCGGGCCGTCCTCGTTGGCGACTGCGTCATTGATCCGATGGTTGGCTGTCACATTCTGGGAAGATGAGGGGGTGGTGCTGAGTCAGGGTGGGGGATGGAGGGGTGGCCAGGGCCTCTGGGGCTCTGCTCAAGCCTCCTGTGGGCCTGGTGGGTGAGCTGGGCTTAAGGCCAGAAAGCCCATGTTCAAGTCCAGCTCAACCACTGAGCCACGTGGCCTTGGGGAAGTTTGGGAGCCTTGCTGTAGTTCCCTGTCTGTAAATGGGATAAGAGCCCCAGTGTCACAGACTGAGAATTAAATAGGAAAGCTTGTGACTCAGTTATCTCATCCATAACAAGGGGCTTCCTTGAGGATTCCGGAGGACAACAGGCACGGGCCCCAGGCACCCAGAGGACCCCTCACCCGAAGCTTCACGTGGGTTCTCTTGCGCTGCCACTTCTCTCTGGGCTTTGAAGGGGTGAACACGGAGACCTCCTTGCCATCGAGCTCCAAGATGCTAGAACTGTCATGCCTCATGACCTGGGGGGAGGCGGGCAAGGGCAGGCCATGGGGCAGGCTCCAGCAGGGGCCCCCAGCTCTTGGTGCTGACACTAGGAAGCTGTGAGGGTTTGGGGGCTGCTATTCAACCCACTGCAGCCTACCCTTTGGGCTCCCCAAATTCATATCTATCCCACGACTGCATTCACCCCATCTCAGCTTCCTCCACGAGTTCCTCCATCCTGCTTGCTCTTGCCCAGTGGGGTCAGAGGGCAGGATCTAGGGAACGGGACCTCGTCAGCAGCTTCGGCACTTGGGGCCCACAGTGGGAGCCCAAACCTGTCTCAGCAGGAAGGACACCACGTCTGTCGACTCCCAGTAGCTGGCGTGGAAGAGGTGTGGCAGGGCCACCGTGGGGAAGGCGGTCAGGGCGTCTGGGCAGTACAGGGCGTAGTCGATCCGCTTCTGGCCCCACCACTTCGCAGCAACTGCCAGGAGGAGCAGCCATGACTGGGCTGGAACCCCAGGGGGTCAGCTGGCCCCTCAGGCTGGGCTCAGCCCCACAATGAGACCCTCCTCCAACCGGGGACAGGGCAGCAGCCAAAGCAAGAGTCCTTTGCCAGGCTGGGTGGCGGGGGGCATGCAGGCAGAGCAGAGCACTGGTGGGAGGCCGTCAAGTGAGGATGTGGATTTAGAGAAGAGAGGGAAAGAAAGCCCACGTGGAGGCAGGACTCGCTGTCACTGTCCCCAGTCCTGTCCTTGATCCTGGTGACGCTGCCCTGGGCCCTACTGCTGTCCTCTCCTGGACCCCTCTGGGCCCCTCATTTACCCCCCAGGTCTCAAGGCTGTGGAGCCCAAGGCAAGGCCTGCCATCCCCCTCAGCACCTGGGAGCCTGGTGAGGTTGGGCAGGCCTGCCTGCGAACCTGGGTTCCCACCTGGGGCTGGGCGACCATGCCAGCCAGAGACATGAGGCTGGTAAAGTGCCCCTCAGGTGGCCACAGGCAAGAGATGCCCAGAAATCTCAGTAAAGGTTGCCTTGTGCCCTCCGCCAGCAGCCCGCCTGGCCCACAATCCTTGGTTTCCCCGCACCCCTCATTCCAGCCCCATGGATTCCCCCCAACTCCAGCTGCTCTCGCCTCCTCCCTGATGTCTGCATGTGCCCAGCCCGGGGCCTAGTTCCCGGTCAGGCCTCAGCGGGGCAGGTGAGCAGGGCCTGGAAACAGGAAGTGACCCCAGTGAGAGGAGGGGACGAGTGCGGGTGGAGGCCACTGATGCCTGGTACCTTCTCCAACGTCCAAGTCAGGGAGGTGGGGGTTCGCCCACCTGGCCTGGGGGCGGGGTCCCGGAATGAAGGGGGGTGGGGAGGGCAGGGCCAGCAGGGACAGGCGCCTGACGCTGGGGGTGTGGCTGAGCACAGATGGGGCCTCTGAGAATCAAGAACAAGGGAAAGGCCTCAGCGCCGCCATGGCAGGCCAGGATGGACAGACGGACGCTGGGAAGACCGTCAGGCCCCTGGGCCTCCTCACAGGGGACACCACACCAGCCTTTGCCCAGCTCTGCGGGCAGCCTGAGAACTGGTCGTGTGGACAGGGAGGACGGTATGGGGCGGTGGGCTGGGGCTGGTGTGGAGGACTGAGAAGGGGTGACCTGGACTCTGCCCAGCTGCAGAGCATCTTCTGAGATGGGTGGAAGCCACAGAGTGAGGGCTGCCGTGCATCCTCTGTCCCCTGGGGTGGCAGGAGGGGCTGGTGGCCAGGTGAGACCTCCCTTCTCTGATGCCCTTAGTCACCCACCCGTGCACTTGTCCAGAAACAGCCCCCCACCTTTCTCTCTTAGGGAGCACCCTGTCCCCCACCCCGTCCCCACCCCAGGCTAGGACCAGGCCTGTTAGCTCCCAGTTTTCTGAGATGGTGGACTTGGCCCCACTGGGCCACCCCTTCTAACACTCCTTCCCTCCAGAGTCCTCTGTACACACCGGGGGCTGGGTCACTCTCCACTGTGGGGGCATCCTGGGCACTGCAGGCTGTTGGGCAGCATCCCTGGTCTCTCCCCACCAGATGCCAGTAGGGCCCCCTCCCCTGCTGTGTCCATCCAGGCATTTCTGACTATTCCTGGGGCGGGGGGGGGGCGCGAGGGGGGCAGGGGCACACTACCCCCTGCAGGACAGAGGGGAGAGTGCTGGAAGGGCAGGACAGGCACTCACTTTGGGCGATGCTGGACGCTGTGTAACTCTCAGCCATGCCGGACACCTGGCTAGCGATGCTGATCTCACTGGCCCGGCGGAAACCTCGGGTGGTGGGGGCCGAACCAGGAGAGGAGGGCACTGTGTGCTCTTGGAAGACGGTGTTATGGGTCTGGAGTGCCTCTGCTACAGGTGGACAGGGACCAGAGACCTGGGGTAAGAGAGACCCCACCTCACCCAGCCCCTCAGCCCCTGAATAGTGTGGGCAGAAGGGTCCAGCATGCAGGTGGGCTGGAGGTCCCAAGTGGTGACTGGGCCAGGCACGGCTGACACCCCCAGCTGCAGATGAGCAGGGCCAGCTGTGAGGACGGGCCCAACTAAGCGAGCCAGGGCTGACAGCACAGGGCACAGAGCCAAGGATGGGAGAAAGGAGGGCAGGGCAGGATGGACAGAAGACCAACAGAGAGACAGCAGGTGGGGAGGCAGGTGTCTGGTCCCACATCCCCGCAGGGCACCCTTCTCACCCCACACGCAGCTCCTGATCTGCTCTAGTCTGGCCATCTGGGCCTTTAGGGCCTGGCCCGGCCTCACCCACAGCCAGTGACCGTGGGACTTGAGGGGCCCCAACAAGGGCCTGAGGCGGTTTCCCAGGGATGCCCTACACTGAGGCCTCACAAGAGTCCATCGACCCCCAGGTCATGCTGACTGAGGCAGGGGCTGAAGGCAGGCCAGGGAGAGGATAAGGGGCTCAGCTACAGGACGTGCACGTCAGGATGGGCTGCAGGAGGCACTTGGGCCATCTCAGGGAGGGAAGGAGTGGGACCCGGAGAATGCAAGCCCTCACCAGGACTGTGGCTTCTCCTGAGGGAACAGGGGGCCCCGTGGGCTCAGGGCCTCACCCCATCTTCTGGAGGCCCCTGCCAGCCTCATGGTGGACCAGCACCCTTGCTAGCGGACCCTGGATATCTGCTTCCCTCTCAGGGCTCAGGGGCTCCCTTTGCTTTGGGTCCCCTCCTGGCTCTGCCCCAGTGTGCAGAGAGGAGGCACCAGGACCTGTTCCCCAGGGCTGATCCTGCCTGGTCTCCCTTCCACTTCATCCCACAAACTCCTAGGGGCCAGAAGCACGGGGTGGGGGTTGGGGGTGGGGTTGGAGGGGAGGAGAGGTCCCTGAGGACCAGTGCTTAGCCAGTGAAGCAGGTGCCACCACGAGCAGGGGGTTTACACACACTCAGCACAGCCCGGGCTGGGGCTGGGGCTGGGGCTGGGCCCGTCTTGCCAGGTGAGCGCGGGAACTGGGATACTGGTTTCCAGGAAGCCATCCCCGGGAGGGAGAGAGGCCAGGGGACCGCCCTCCAGGACCAGCTCAGGGTTTCTCTGCACGGTCTCGACTGAAGGCAGACGGGGAGAGAACAGAGAGGACAAGAACAGACACTCGTGTGGACCGTCCAGACACGCTCCAACACAAGACACGCGGGCTCTTCGAGGACCAGGACATGACAAGACACTGGGACACACGCTGGGGTGGGTGGGATGGGGCTGTTCTCAACGAGGGCCGAGAAGGGACTTCGGGCCGCCCTCACTTTGCCTCCCTGCCTAGGGAGGATACTCTGTGGCCTCCCATCCTGTGCCCCCATATCTGCATTGGGCACCATGGGGCTCAGCACGGGACTCCCTCGGTCCTCAGCTCTGCCTCCGTGGGCACCGGGGAGGTAGTCTGGTCCCCTGGCGTGGCACGCGGGCTCTCACCCAGCAGCGTGGAGCAGCCGTCGCCCAGAGGGTAGCGCTGGTAGCGGGGGATACTCAAAGGCGGCAGGGCGTGGAAACGCCGTTCCAGCAGAGGTTCCAGGCGCGAGGCAGACGGGTCGGCGGGATGAAACAGGTTATAGACTTGCTGGCAGGCCGGCCGCAGCTGGAAAACTGGGGGCGGGGAGGGGGCGGAGTCGCAGAGGCGGCAGCTAGCTCCGCCGCAGGGGGCGGGGCGGGGCGCGACGGTGGTCCGGTGTGCAAAGCCCGGAAGTGTGTCTCTATCAATTTGGGTTGGGATCTGTTGGACCCAATGGCCCTTATTGGCCGTTTGGGTTTTTTTTTTTTTTTTTAATTAAAAGTTATAATGACTGTGGTATAAAAAACTTTTTCAAAGTACACGAGTATATGATAAAAGGCAAATGGAAGGCTGCCTTCCACCTCAGAGCCCCGCGGCTGGAGCCCCACGTGTGGCTTTAGGAGGCTCTCACTACGGGCAGCGGGGCAGGTGGAGCCCGCCTGCTGGGGTTGGAAAGGTCTCCTCCGCTGTCAGAATGAGCTGCTGGCTATTCCAGCCACTTCACGTGAAAGTAAGACAGGTGCCAGTTTGCTTTTTTACAAAAGACCTCTATTAATAGATCGGCTTCGACTTACGAAGAGCTTCGGTCCCAATAAACTCATTCCAAGTTTAAAATATCGTTAAGTCGAAAATGCATTCGATACACATTAGCTACGGAACACCAGAGCTTCACGTAGCCCACTTTGCTCATGCCCAGAACATTTACACCGGCCTACGGTTGCAAAATCATCTTCACAAAGCCTACTTGATAACGCCCAGCCTCACAAGAGAGTATTATATAGCACATACTGCTAGCCTGAGGAAAAGATCAGAACTCAAAATTGGCAGTGCAGTTTCTACTGAATGCATATTGCTTTTGCACCCTCGTAAAGTTTAAAAATTGCAAGTTGCACAGAAGTTGGGGACTGCCTGTACCTATTCTTGCTAACTAAAAGAAATTAGAGGGGCACTTTAGCTTTTACAAAGAAAAGTGAAATTAGTGCTCAGCGTTTATTTTGCATGAGCAGTGGTAGAGGCAGCTTAAACTCCCGCCAAGGTTCTTCCCGGAAACCACACTCAGCAACTCAGCATCCAGCCGCTGGAGCACTGAGCTGTGTCTGTGTGCATCTGTGCTTTATTGCCATTTATTTCGGCAGCTGTTAAGCTATCAGAAAAGCCTGAGAGAGCACCTAAGGATGTTCACGTATTGTAAAGATGGATGGAATTAAGCATATTTGGTATGATTTTGTGGGTCATTTTGGGGGCCTGCGGGCCCTCAAGAAATTCCATATAAATGAATGGTAATTGTTCCTTTGGATGGTGGGGGAACCTGTATGAACTAGTGTCAGCAGTGTGTGTCTCACTTTTCAAACACACACACAAATGGGAACATATGTTCTACTTTTTGAACTTTGCTTTTTTTCCCTATCTCATGCACAAAACGTTGTACTCATTCCTATCAGCACGTGCAGTTCCTCCCTGTTCTTTTGAATGTAACATCCTGGTCTCTGCCTTCCTGCACTTACAGGTAAGCCTCTGCCTACCGGCTCCTGAGCAAGTGTCTAAACCCCTCTGAGCCTTAGCGTCCCCCTCTGTGACCTGGGGACATAACGTGGGCCCTGCAGGGTGAGGATGGCAGGGCCGCACTGGCTGATCCTGGGGGCACCTGCCTGGCAGGGACCGCTCTGACAGGCTGCTCAGCCTGTGTGTCTCTGCTCTCTGTGTAGACTATGAGGAGGGTCCCTAGAGCAGCAAGGCTGTGGCACCTCCGGGGCTGGAAGGCCACCACACCTAGAAGGCTTTAGAGGTGACTGGTTTCCTTTTTCTTCCCTTTGGGAAGACCTTGGGTCTGAGAGACTGGGTCTATCCGCATTCGACCCTGAAAGGGTCCCTGTCCTCTCTGGACCCTGTCCTCTCTGGACCTCGGCTCCCAGGGTGACTTGGAGATGAAATAAAACAGCAGATGTTGGGGGACAGGAGCCAGAGACGGGGCTGCTGCAGCAGGAGCAAGGGAGCGGGAGGGGCCCCTGGTGTGGAGGACCAAACAGAGGCTGACGCAGGAAGGGACCTGGAACACAACCACAGCCTCGTGACAGGGGTCCAGGGCTCTCACCATCCAGGGTGGGGATGACAGTCTTCCTTAAGGCCAGGACCAGCCCCAGGGGGCACCCGAAGAGGAAGAGGTCGGCGATCTCAAAGTCGAACTTGCCCAGGGGCCCCGTGCCGTCCAGCATAGTGGAGCTGCTGGAGCGGCGGGAGCAGGGTTCGTTCCTCAGCACGCTCGAGTGGAGGCTGCAGAGAGGGGGTGCACCGGGTTACCCTAGGGCCCTTCTTGGGGCTGGCCTGCCCTTGGCTCTGGAAGGGGTGGGTCATCAGGCCCAGAGAGGCTGGACCCCCATACCGCCTTTCAGGTGCAGCTGCCCAGGGCCTGCTGGGGCCCCTCTGGGGACTGAGGGTCCCAACCTGTCTAGGAGCCCAATGCCTTTGGGATAGCCCTGGCAGGGCCTGTGCTGTCCCTGGTCAGTTCCACCCCTGACAATCTGTTCCCTGTGCTTTAAGATGGCCCTCAGCATGGACAAGGCCACAGCTGTTCCCTTACAAACTTCTTTCTCCTGGCCGAGGAGCTGTGGGCCCAGCGTGGGGCGGAGGGCCTGCAGGCCCCTCTCATTGGCCATCGCTCCCTCTAGGAGTCCCTGTGCTCCCCTGGCAGCGGGCCTCAGGATCTGACCCCCAGGCCCCCGCCAGCCCCACCCACCTGGACAGGAAGGCTTGGTGCTGCTGGATGGTATCCAGCTCATAGGTGGACGTGTCGCTCCTCTTGCGGGGCAGCTGCCTCTTGGGGTCCTCAGTGCCATTGCTACGGGGGATGTCAATGTTGCTACGGCTCAGGTGCCTGCTGCTCTCCAAGCTGCCGCTGCCACCGCCACTGCCGCCATGGGACGGGTTCACCAAGACGCCCGGGGACAGCAGGTCAGCATCCTGCAACAGCCCCACGCAGGCTCACTGCCAGGAGCCTCCGCCTGGCTCCTCTCCAGTGTCATCGCCCTGACTCCAGGCCCACTGGCTGGCCAGGCTCTCACCCCACCCCTCCCTGTCCCCACTGCCCCCCGCCAGCCGACTGGCTGGGCACCGACAGCCTTTGTTCCTGGTACCTGCACGCTGGCCACGCTGCCCCTACGGCTGCTGCTCTGGCTCTCAGACACCAACTGGCTGCTGCAGCACAAGGCGTCGAAGGCCAGGATGCCCCCAACACAGTCCCCGACCAGGCAGACCTGGGGAGAGAGGCCCCAGGGCCTGAGCACCGTCTGGGGGCACCACGCTGCCCTGCCACAGCCAGGCTGGGCACCCAGCAGGCCCACCCTCCAGGGCCTTCTGCCGTCCCTTCCCCCAGCCTGTGACTCACCTGCCCGTTGAAGGTCACTCCCTCCTGGGACTTGATGAAGTCTGTGTAGGCCAGGTTGGCCCGCTGGATCACCATGGCAACCGCCTCCTGGTACTGTGGTGAGGACGTGGCCAGCAGGGGCAGGGCGGCCAGAGGGATGTGGTCCTGGCTGCTGGACAGACAGCCTTCGTCGTGGCTGTAGGGGCTGAGGCTGGGGGAGGGGGCCGGGTCAGGAGAGAGCAGGGGCCTCAGGTCAACACCCTGCCACCCAGGGGTCTCAGCTGTGACTCAGCACGCCCAGTGGGGACACTCCCAGGCCAGTCTCTGGGCAGGTGTGGGAACAGGGCTGGGGAGTAAGGCCCCATGTCTCGGAGGCACATGGGGAAACTGAGGCTCAGTCTTGGGTCCCAGACCTCCTGTCCCTGTGCTCAGCCATCTGCACAGGCTTTGCTCTCTCTGGGCAGCACAGGCTGGATGGCGAGTCTGGATGCCCAGGCAGGTGTCCCGGTGCAGGGGGAGGTACGTGGCCCCTGGGGGTGGCCACAGAGCAGAGCACTCACTTGGAGACCAGGGCAAAGGCGTCAGAACAGACGGGTGGGCAGGGCACCAGGCGGATGGCAAGGCGGCCCAGGGCGCTGGGGTAATGTACACGCATGACGGTGTCGAACACGGTGGTGATGGTGTTGGCGTCGCCCTGCTTGGAGCCGGGGTCCCCGGTGCCCGTGTCCAGGATGGTGCCTCCGTGTAGCACCAGCAGCAGCACGTGCACCTTGGAGGGCGGCGTGGCCAGTGGCGGGCTGACCTCGTCCTGCATGGGTGGAGGGCAGGGGGCAGGTATCAGCTCCCCCGGGAGCTCAGCTCCGGGCCTGGGCCCCGTCACCCTGGGAGGCCACGCCGCTTTCCCTGCTCCCGTCTGCCAGTGTGACCACGACACAGAGGACACAGAGTGGGGAGTCTAGTGCCCCGAAAGCACACACTCCACCTCTGTTGGGGGGCCTAGGCAGGGGCTTCTGGCCCTGGACAGGCAGAGGCTCAGCCAGCCCAGGCCGCTGGGGCCACCTGCCCTCGGTGTGCCTGTGTCCTGATGTGGGCCTGTCTCAGTCCCAGCAGGCAGGGTGACAGCCAGCTCAGAGTCACAGGGTCACTTAAGAACGGCTGGCATCAGGGCCTGGGCCTGGCCAGCTAGGAGCTCCCTCTCCCTCCATCTACGTGGGGCCTCCCTCCGGGCGCCAGCCCCCAGCCCTTCTATGCCTGGCCTGGACTCTCAGTGTGACCATGGTCCCAGCAGCTGCAGAACCCAGCCGCTCAGCACAGGGAGGGCAACGCGGGTGTGTCTATTGGAAGTCTCTCATTTGCGGGGGTGAGGACACCTTCCTGCTCTCAGGCCTGCTTGTGAAGTCAAAGTGAGACCGAGGCTGCACACAGCTGAATGTGGAGCCGTTCCTCTTAGAGGTGGGGCCTAGGGACTTGTCTAATGTCACGTGGTACTTCAGTGCCAAGCTGGATGGGGACCCAGAGCTCCTGCGACCCCAGCCTGTGGCTCCATCCACAGGGGCTTTCCGGGTGCCCAGCTTCCAGTGTGTGACAGAGTGGGGAAGAGAGGAGACGGCCCTGGGCTCAAGAGGGGCCATTGGCGAGCACTTGCTGTGCCTTTGTTGTGTCAGGGGGCATGGGGGAGGGGAATGGGAATTGAATTAAGAGAGGGGCTTGTCCCCCAAAGGCTAGGGAGGCAGACCAAAGAGCTGAAGCCATCTGGGGGCCCACGTGGAGCAGGATATGGGGTAGCAGCAGCACCCAAGTGTCCACACGGAGGCTGGAAAGGGGCAGGCAGCGCAGGTACTGGGCCCTGGTGCTGGGGAGGCAGAGGGCTCTGGGCAAGTGGGGATGGAGGAGGGTGGGCAGCCTCATCCCTGAGTGGGGCCTGGTCACCGGCCAGCTGTGGGCTGTGGGCCTGGGCAAGAACCCACACCCAGCAGAGCTTGGGGAGTGCTGCCTGTCCCCACACAAAGTCTGCCCCTCCTGCTGGCCGGTGGGGCAGGAATGAACTCACAGTCCAGAGCAGGGCGAAACCACCAGCTGCCCAGACCACAGGCCTGGACAGGACCACCCCAGGGGCCTGGGGCCCTAAGACCAGGCTAGTGGCTTACGGAGGAAACATTGGTGGCAGCCTCTCAGTCACCCAGCCAAGGAAGCAGAGTCCAGTTGCATGGCCATGGGACTGGGTGGGCTGGGCAGTGGGGGGCTGAGGGCCTACCTGCATGTGCCCCTCTGCTGGGACTGTTTGGGGACCCCTGAGGCAAGGCCAGTTCTAGACCCATCTTCTCCCACTTCTACCCACTCTATATGGGGCACACCCTGCCAGAGACGTGAGCCCGTGGGGACGGAGCCCCCATGGGGGCTCCGGAGCACAGGGGGCGACAGGCCCTGAAAAGCCAGGGCACCCGTCAGTATCTCCGCCAGGCTGCCCCCTTCCACGGGGCCGGGAGAGAGGGCTCTGCTTTGGGGGTTTTTGCCAGCAAGGGGATCTGCCTGTGGATGGCGGGGCCCAGAACGGTGCTGGGTTGGAATGCACACCCTGGGCCGATCTCGAGCCAGCTCCGTCTGCCCCTCCCGGGGGGGCTGTCAGAGCTGTGTGCCATGTGGGCGGGGCCAGGGCTCCGTCTGCTTTAACCAGCACTGGAAATCGACACCCCAGCGACACTGCTAGAAAAGCCCCATGGAATTCAGACCTCAAAGCAGAAAACCCCCAAAGTGGGGGAGGGTAGTGTGGAAGCTCCTTCCCCAACCTCATCCAAATTCCCCAGGGACCCTGAGTCCCCAGAGGCCTTCTGCACTTTGGGCAGCTCGAGGCCAGAGCAGTTCGGTGACCGCAGTGTGGGCCAGCCCTGCTGGCTCTGTCCTCTGTCCCCAGCGCAGACAGCTCTGACCGCCCACAGGTGGAGGAGGAGGAGGGGCGTGAGCTCCGAGCAAAGAACCCCCAAAGCAGACACAGGCTCTGGCCAAGACAGCTTTATTGGGCACTGGGAGCCCTGCCTACCCACAGTGGGGTGGCAGGCACGGCCACGTCACTTCTGCCTGAAAGGCTTTTGCTTCCTCCCCTTGAGTCTTTTTATCTTCAAGGACTGCAGGAAGGCTGGGAGCAGGGTGAAGATCTTATGTTTGGTCTGGAATTTACAAGTTTCTCATTTTACTTTCCAGAGGTGGAGCTGGGTCTGGTCCTTCCTTGGGGGCTGTCCACAGTCCCTGTGGGATCTCAGGGGCATTTGAGGGGGTGGGGGGCCCAGGCTAGTGTAGACGTGAGTGAGACAGTGGGTTCAAATGCCTCTGTAGCCCCATGGGACTGTCCTTTGAGCCCTGCCCCCTCCCCCGCAGCCCTGGGGAGCTTCGGCAGCACAGCCCCTGGCCCTCTGCCCCGGGCACCCACCTCCATGATGTTAAGCCGCTCCACACTGGAGGCCACCCTGAAGCCGGGGGTGCTCTGGCGGTACGGGCCATCTGTAATGAAGAAGCAGGGTGTCAGTGAGCCGGGGGCCCTTGGGGCAGTCCCGGGCCCACAAGACAGACTGTGCTGGTGATAAGTGGGGCCCAGGGTGCCCTCGCTCCGCCCGCTCACTCCCCTCCTGCCCCGCACTATGCAGGAGCTGGGTCAGAGAGGGGCTTGGCCCCCGCAGCCGCCCCCAAGGCCCTGCGGCCCCCCAGCCGGTTACCCTGGGTGTCCTCAGGCTCAGGGCCCTCGATTTTGTCCATGAGGTCATTGGAGCTCCACTTGGTGATGTCCTCGGGGAACATTTCCTCTGAGTCAGACAGGTCCTCTGGGGGAGGGGGGCGACAGGGGCTTCAGCAGGCTGTCCAGGAACGGGGTGCTGGGGGGTGGGGCTGGGAGGCCTATCCCCGGGGGTGGGAAGGGTGGCTCTAGTCTCTC
>PVKU01001382.1:190908-309704 GCA_004027475.1 Anoura caudifer
CCCTGCTCCCGCAGCCCTAGTACGCCCGCCGCCCCCCCCCCCCCGAAGTCTGCTCTCTGTCTCTCTGGATTTGCCTGTTCGGGACATTTTACACAGATAGGACTGTATGGCACGTGGTCTTTTTAGTCTGGCTGCCTTCCCTTGGCATCGGGTTTTTGGGGCTCACCCACATCGTAGCATTATTTGCCTGACCCTCCTATTGCACTGGCTGGAAGGGTTGGACCAGGTGTTGTTTCTCTGCGCATCAGCTTCTGTAACCGACTGTTTCTTTCTTTTTTTTTAATCCTCACTTGAGGACATGCTCATTGATTTTAGAGAGAGGGGAAAGGAGGGACAGAAACATCGATGTGAACGAGAAACATCGATTGGTTACCTCTTGTATATGCCCCAACTAGGGACCGAACCCACAACCTAGGCACGTGCCCTGACCAGGGATCCAACCCTCGACCTTTTGGTTCACAGGACGACACTCGCGCCAACTGAGTCACACCAGCCAGGGCCTGACCGTTTTCAACGTCCACAAAACTCTTGTGGTGAGAAGCACCGCTATGGGCAGCCTTGTCCCTGACCCCCGTTTCTGCTTTTCTGAGCATGCCCACCATGACCGCCAGGTGGGGGACAGCCGTCCAGGCCCCAGCGGGGGTGGTCCCTCCTCCAGCCAAGTGACAGTCACAAGGCCAATGTCCCCAGGACACTGGCATCTCCTGGCTTTACTGACTTGTCTTGTGTCCAGCTTTTCCTAAAATCTCTACATGACATGGGCACTTTCCTCATGCCAGGGATGTGGCCAGGAGGGGCCTAGCCTCTCGGCCTGGCTGGGGGGAGGGGGTGGGGTATCCAAAATGTCCTTCCCCACCCTCAGCGAGGCCTCAGGTACAGGGGCCGGCTCAGGAACCGCCTGTCACTCGTTGGAGGTCCCCAGACTGAGGTCAAACCAGCCACTTCCCTTTTGCCTGGACACCGACCCCCCAAGCTCTTTTCCTTGAGGGCAGGCCACGAATGTGCCACCTCTGCCCAGCTGTGTGCCTGCAGGCAAGTCCCTGTCCCTCACTGAGCTGGTGTCCTGCTGCAGCCTACAAACTGGAACCCCACTCCCAGACCCGTCTGCAGGCCCCTCGTACTTCCTCGAGAGGAACTCAAGGCCGGGAGCAAGCACGGCTTCTGTGCATGAGTCTCCCAGCCTGGGCAGCTGTCTGAGCGCTGTGCCCATTGTGGGAAACATGGGGGCACTTCCCATTATTTCCTGTTTGTTCGAATTTTCTGAAGGTTTTATGTCAGACGTGTATTAACTTAACCAAGGGAGAAAAGTAAGGTAATTGCAATAAAAAATTTCAGAAAATTATGAGAAGTCACACTTTTATGAAGCTTCCTGTGGAAATAAATCCATGCCTGGAAAAACAGCCCCCTGATTGTAAACCCATTTCCGGGGGCTCCAGTGGACGGTCCACACCTGCCAGGCCCTGTAGACATCTGACATTGGGCTGCGGTTAGCCCGACGCTGCTGGGGACACCACCATCCTCCTCCTGTCCTCCACGCCATGCTGTTCACCCCCAACTTCCTGTGAGTGACCACCACTTTGGTCTCCTCCCACCTCTCCTGGGAGGGTGCCCAGAGCCCACCTACCGTGAGCATCGAAGAACTCATCATCCGAGCTCTCGTCCGAGTCCCGAGCAATGCTCTGCATCCTCCACTCGGAGATGCTGTGGCGGGAAGGGCTGGCTGGAAGGTAAAACCTGCACTGACGGACCACCCAGAGGGGCGGGGTGGGGTGGGGCGGGGCTGAGGGGTGGAAGGCAGGCCCAAGTGACACAGCCCGAGTGGGCCAGGAGGACTCGGGAGAGAAGGATGCGCAGAGAAAAGAGGAGCAGAGTGGCCCTAATTCGTCCCCACGGCAGCTCCCGGGACTTCCAACATGGTCCCCTCCCGGCCCACCTGGCACAATGTTGTTATGTCCCGGGAAGGATGTGGCAGGGGCAGGGGACCCAGTATCAGGCACACAGGCCTGGGTCCACCTTGGTGTCTCTGACCTGGGCTGACCCCTGGGCCAGCTCCTTAAGTTCCCCTGCGGCAGAGCCCACGGACAGGGACCCGGGGCTGAGGCCGGAGGTGAGTGAGATAAAGGGTGTGCACGTGTGTATTCCCACAGACCCTGCCAGCCCAGGGACAGACTCGCCTGGCCTGGCGGAAGCCGGTTGGCAGAGCGGACCCCTGATGTTACAGAAGATGCCTCGTTGTTCACAACATCCAGGGACGTTCACAGAAGTCCCCTCAAGAAAGGCATGTCTCAGGACCTGAGGCCTTTGGGCCCCCTTAGAGTAGAGACTCCCCCTCATTGGTGTGCTGGGTGCGGCCCACCCAGCACCGTTTTCCTCCTGGAACCCTAGGTCCCAGGAGGGGCTGGGGGTGGGGTGCCTACATGCCCAGCCTGACTGTCTTACCTGGGCTGTGGGGGTGAGTCTGGGGGAACCTGCTGGAGGGGGTGGGGCACCCAGGGCTTCTCCTACAAGCAGGAGATGGGCTCTGACTCCCTGCAGCTGTGGTCTCCGAGGTCCAGAAACAGGGGTCCATTTCCGGAGCTGGAACTGGCCGGTGGTGGCATGGGGCTGCCTTGGGCGGACACGGGGAGGGCAGGGCCCCCCGCTGCAGGGCTGGGGGCCTCGGGCTCACCTCCGCGCTTGGACGACCGGGATGACTTGGAGGACGTGGACCACTGCTTCTTCAGGCCCCGGCTGGCCAGGGGCTCAACACTGCTGCTGGGCTGCGGGGTCTCCCCGGGTGCCTGGGCCTGGCTGGCTTCGCCCTTGGCCAGCTCTGCAGCCTCCTCGTTGTCCTCGCTGAAGTGCGCCATCTTCCGGGACAGCATGAGCTGAGCCTCCTTCTCCAGCTCCCGGATGTTCTCCATGCTTAGCCCGTACCATTCGTCCTGCCAGCACCAGGCCTGCCGATGCGCCCTGACCATCACCTTCCGAAGGCCTGGGCCCCGTGGTGGCAGCAGTGGGGACAGGGACAGAGACAGAGACACAGACTGAGTTAGCCCCGGCTCCGGGGCCCGGCTGGCCAGGTGAGGGGCTGGGAGGCACCCCCACCAGCACGATGTTGCAGGTCAGGCTCTGATCCGCACTCATGAGGCAGTCTCTAGCACATCACTGCCCTGTGACTCGGTTTCCCCTCCCAAGCTAATGTGTCTGCTCAGAAGCCACACTGAATTTGGGGGTGGGGGGGTGGGGGTGATTTCTGACACTAGGAGAGGACTTCCTGGGAGTGTCCGGTCTCACTGTCTAGTGTACCTTCCCTATCAAATTTCCCATGGACAATCAAGTTCAAGTTCGAAGCAGCTTGGTCCCTCTTTTTCTAATAGAATATAGACACGTACAAAATAAGGTAGCTTTTAGGGTATAAAAATAATAGAAAAACCAAAGCGACAGGGGTTTTCTGGGGGCTAGGGTGAGAGTGAGGTGGGGGGACTGTGAATAGGAACAAAAGACTGTGAGGTGATGGAATATTCTAGAATATACAAAAACTTATGGAGCTGTCCTCTGACAACCAGAGCAGTGTGCAGTCTGTAAAGTTAGTTCTCGATAAAGCTGGTTACGAAACCATCCAGGGAGCCACAAGCCCCCCCCCCACGCACCTCCCAGCAGGGGGCAGACGTGGAGCCCGTGGGCCCTCCCCACCCACCTTCCTCCCTCCCCCAAAGGATCTGCCCTTAGCTTTGGGGGGACTGTTTGCTTTTCTTCCTGGTTTTAGCAGCACACAGATGTTCCCTCTACCCAGTACATTGGGCTGGTTTGCATGTTGTCGACACTGAACGAGAACGTTTGCTTAGGACGGGAGGTCTGGGTTCAGACCCAGCACGGAGCCTCTGTCCTCTGTAGTCAGGGGTGACAGTGGCCACCCTCTCGGGTTTCTGTGAGCTGATATGACAAGTGTGAAGTATGGTGCCATCAGTGTAGATCTGTTCACATCTGAATTAAGGCCTTTGGCTCTTGGAGCCAAAAGGAGAGGCTCAGGTGCCACTCCTAGGCCAGTAGCCTTGGGCTGGGACAGGCCTGTGGCACTGACCTCACGCCATGACCTGGACAGTTAGGGAGCCGAGGGCTCTAGGTGGGGAAGACCCCAGTCAGCACCAGCCAGGACAGGAATCCCAGGCCATCTGGGCCACGCCTGCACAGTGTGAGGACACTATGATGTGCCCCTGGAGCTTCCAGCCCAACGGGGGAGGCTGCACTGGGCCAGGGCCTCAGGGTGCTGGGTGG
Source organism: Anoura caudifer (assembly GCA_004027475.1). Lineage (NCBI taxonomy): Eukaryota > Metazoa > Chordata > Mammalia > Chiroptera > Phyllostomidae > Anoura > Anoura caudifer. Next base: position 195,166 of record PVKU01001382.1, read on the forward strand.
TGCCGGTGAGCAGCAGGGAGCTGTCACCAGAGGCTGTTTCCCCACCGGGAGTGGACACTACAGTGCTGGGTGCAGGGCCTGGAGCTTCCTCAGGGGACGGAGGTCACTGCCTGTGGTTTGTAGGTGCTCGGCAGGGGTTTAGAGGTAGTCAGGATAAAGCAGGCTTCGGGGTCACCTTCCAGGAGTAAGACGGGAATGCAGAATGGCAGCTGGCAGAGAAGCGGCAGGGACTTGGGTGGGGACACAGGGGGCTGGTGCCAGGTGCACTCACCTGTGTCGTGGATGAAGCGCTCGATCTTGGACTGCATGCCCCAGTATCGGAACTCCACCTTGCACAGCTTGTAGGCGCACATGATGGGGAACACCTGCTGCTTGTATTCCTCGATCCAGTTGTCCGACAGGGGCCCCCGCTGGGTCTTGGTCGAATGGAAGAGCTTGGGGTCCTCCTCTGTCCTGTACTCGTTGGGGGGCACGGGGTCCTTGACGATGTCGATGAAGTCTGCGGTGAGATCCTGGTCACTTTCACCCTGACCTCCACCTCCTCCCCGTCCCTGCCCACTCTGAGTCCTTGCGGGGCTCTGGGCCTCCCCACGCCCGGGCCGGGTGCTGGGTGCAGGGGGGAGGCGCAAGGATGCTGCTCTGGGCCCCTCTGACCTCGAGCTCCTGACGGCAAAGCCTGACACTTGCCCTGTTGCCTTTTCTAATCATTTCAGCAAACCCTATGTTTCGGGAGCATTCTACCAGTCGCCAAAGCAGATTCATAAGGGGATGAATGGACACCACATGGGGGCTGGGGGCTGGGGTGTGGGGCGGGCAGAAGAGAAAGCCAGGAAAAGCTGCCCAGAAGGACGCATCTCCACTGCAGGGTGCTGTGAGGCCACACAGCACTGATCCAGCTGAGGGGGTTGGGCAAGCCACCAGGAGGTCCTCGTGAGGGAAGCGATGGGGGTGCCGCTGGGCCCTAGGCCATTTCTCGCCAGGCTAAGGGCCTGGATGGTCCCCCGAGGGGTAAATGGCACTGCATACGGTCCTCAGGCAGGCTGACCTGTGGGGCACCCTCCCAGGCGGAAGGGAGGTGTCAGGCCCAGGGCGGTCCTGACAGTAGGCACTGACGCCATAGGGCTGGGCACTTGGGAAACAGGACTGGGGGTTTGTGGGACCTGGGAAGGAATAGTGACAAGAAGAATAGCAGCGACTCTTGGAAGGATATGGGATATGCTACCTCTTGTCACTTGCCTTCTACCCCAAATCAAAACAGCCCGTAAAGCTGAGTCCAGAGGCTTGTGTGGTTGCAGGGCTGGGACACGTGTGCTGAGAGGGACCCCAGGACAGGGTGTGTGGCCTAGAGAGCCTGTCTTTCGAATGTGTGGGGTGGACGGCATTTGGGGGGCTCTGCCCCAGCCAGGCCCCCACGGCCTCATTGCCCTGGTGCATCCGCCCCAGGACCCGGCTATGGTTTGCAGACACAAACATTAGTGCCAACATTAGCTCTGCAGAGGCAGGGCAGGGGCAGGGCAGCTGAGTGTGGCTGCATCAGGGGTGGGGGTAGGGTGGAAGTCCCTCCCGGAGCAGGCCATGTGCCAGCTGCTTGGGCAGAAAGGCCCCCATGGGGAGGGTGGGGTCAGGGACCTGGGCAGGAGGTCCCTGCGGCAGGAGGTGGGGGGCCCAGGGAGCTCAGGCTGGCTGGACAAGAGCTGCAGGGGCCTGAGCCGTGCTGGGGCCGTCCCTCCTGTTATGGGCAGAAACTGTCCCCTCAGATTTGGACATTGGAGCCCTGACCCCCAGTTCCTCGGAGTGTGACCTTATTTGGACATAGGCCTTTAAAGACGTAATCTGATTAAAATGAGGTCCTTAAGGTGGCCCTGGTCCAGTCCGACTAGCTTCTGAAAGGGGGGGCATGGCCCAGCCTGGCCCACGGGCAGCATGCCACACAAAGGGGACAGCAAAGATGGGGCAATGTGTTTACAGGCCAAGGGACCCCACCACCTGCCGGGAACACAGGGGCCTGGAGCAGAGTCTTCCTGGTGACCCCAGAGGAAGCCACCCCTGTGGACACCTCTACCTCGGACTTCTGGCCTCCCGTGCTAGGAAACAATGAACTTCTGTGTTTAGGCTGCCCAGCCCTTTGTTCTGTCAGCAAACGAACAGCTTCCGAGCCCCCATGTGGGGTTGTTCTCAGGGAAAAGCCCTTCACACTCGGCAGAGAGGCTGTTGGGAGCTTGCTCCTCCCGACAGCTGGCCGAGCACCTGCCAGAAACACCTGCAAGTGGTCACCACCTGGGCCTGAGACCCAGCATTCCAGGCTGCTGGCTGCTGAGCAGCATCTGGCCCGCAGATGTGTTTTGTTTGGCCAGCAGGAATTCATTTACAAAGATTTTAAATTAGTTGCCAACATTAGTTGCCGGAGTTGGGTGATTTCCGGTGAAAATCCTGGTGGCTGGCCTCTCTTAGAAAAGTAGGGGTAACCAGTGGGGCCGTTCCCTTGTGGACCAGTCAACCTCGGGGAGGGGCAGCGGCCCTTGCCACGGAAGGGACACAGCTCTGCCAGTCCGAGGTGCTCGGGTGGTCTGCCTTCGACGGCCCGCCGAGCCCACAGGCACTCCTGGGGTGGGCGCACCTCGAAGGGAGGTTGGGGAGGGGCTCGAGGTGGAAGGGCACTTGGTGTGTGTGTCGGAAAACGGGGCTGAGAAGGCTGGTCCTGTCTCCCCGGGGGCCCTGCCCACTCTGACCACCTCACACAGGACAGGAGCGGGTCTGGAGCCCACCACCCCCAGAGAGCAGGGCCCCGTGGCTCGGCCCTTCCCAGCACGGGAGCGCCGTGGTGGACGTTTACCGATTATCAGCTGGTTCTTTTCCACGGGAGACAGGCTGAACACGTTGGGGTTTTCTCCCGCATCAGTTTTATAAAATGTTTCAATGTCGATGGAGAATTTCTCCACAAAGGGGCAAGTGAACCTGTGGCAGGGAAGGAGAGCATCCCATCAGCCCCGGCTGGTGTGGCTCAGTGGACTGAGCACCAGCCTGCAAACCAAAGGGTCGCCAGTTCGATTCCCAGCCAGGGCACATGCCTGCGTTGCAGGCTAGGTCCTCAGTTCGGGGAGTGCCAGAGGCAAGCACACATTGATGTGTCTCTCCTTCTCTTTCTCCCTCCCTTCCTCTCTGTCTAAAAATAAATAAAATAAAATATTTAAAAAGAAAAACATTCACCAGGACCCATGGGTGGATAGGGTGGCTGGAGGGGGGGCTGGGCCAGGACCTTCCGGACCCACTGGGCAGGAGAGAAGGGCCCCCTATGTGACCCTGGTTGACCCCGGTGGGAGAAGGAGGCTGCAGTGGTAGACTACACTTGTCTGACTTGTCCGCCTCTGGGGCCTTCCCCTTGTCCCAAGAAGAGCCAAGGCTGGGCTGGGGGAAGGGATGGGTTTAGGGGGAAAATGATGTTTCGGGAAGCTTCTGGAAGCCCTGTGTCCATTGTCCACGTGAGTAAGGCAATGTGTGGATGCAGGCACAGCTGTGGCAGCCTACTACTGAGGGGGCTGAACTGGTCAGTGGCCCCTTGGGATGGGCCCCCCTGCCCCCTGTCCCAAAAGGAGTCAGGTCCAGTGACAAAGGAACAGCTGCCCTCTGTTGGCTGGAGGTGAGCTCCAAGGAGGAAAGTGCTGTCTGGAGGAGGAATACCTCTGGGGATCCCCTGGCAACCTCCAGGCCCTCACCGAGGGTGGGGAAGGGAGCCCCAGGAGACTCGTGGGGACCCCACCTGTGTGGCACATGGGCAGCCAGCTGGGTGTAACCCCCATCTGTTCTAACCCAGTGGTGTTTAGGTACACTGGGCACAGAGTGAGGAACCCCCTACCTGGGATCCAAAGGAAACCCCAGTTCAACACAGGATTGAGTAAAACCTTATAGTAACTGAAGGTCTCAGGGTCGGAGGGGATCTGGGCCACCTGATCTACCCCCAGGTTGTGTTTCTCCCCAGCTGGCTGATTGTCCTGCATTCTCAGGCAAACACCAATTGAGTCTAAGGGCTCTTAGACGGTCCTTGCTGAACTCACGGCTTTCTGGCCTCCACCTGGGCAGGCTGGGAGGCACCCAGGGATGCACCAACTCTCTCCTGCCTGTTCCCTGCAGGAACCCTGAGGGACCCTCAGGGTGCCCCTACCAGGCTCAGCTCCCCGGAAGTCTGGGATCCTTGGGGTGCAGGGGCTGAGCCTACCGGGGGGGCTGCTCCTGGGACCCGCACCTCGGGCGCCCCCCACTCACCGGGTCCGTGTGTAGGGGTAGGCGTTCCAGGACTCCTCCACCACCCGCAGGGCGGCCTTGGGCAGGATGGAGCGGAACCAGCTGGGGATGTGCATGCCCACGTGGTACACCTTGTGCGTGTACTGGCCGGAGCCGCCGGGGCCGTCTGTGTACGGCCGGTTCTCCAGGATCTCCACTCCGCTGCCCTCGCCATACGTCTCATTGCGGCTCTTCTTCTGCAGGGACAAAGGCACGGTCACGCGCGGGGGCCAGAGCACTCTGCAGAAGGGAGGGGGCTCCGGAGGCCAAGCTCCAGTGTGCCAAGTGGGGGGAGGGGCTTTGAATGACTGGGCTGGCTCCTGTGTGTCACTGCAGGACCCCTAAATCCAGGCGCCAGCTCCACGAGCCCCGGCACAGCTGCAAGAGATGAAATGGGTGTGGCTCCCTCCACCCCCAGTGCTGCGCATGCAAACCCCTCATCCCGGCTGCGCCCGTCCGTCTCTCCCAGGACTGAAAGTGTTCTCCAGGTCAGGGACAAGGCAGGGATGTCTGCTGTCTCCCCTCCACACCACACTGTACTGGAGGCTCTCGCCATGGAAGATAGGCAAGAAAAAGAAATAACGAGGCATTGCAATGGGAAAGGAGGAAGTAAAACTATCTCCATTCACCAATGACACAATCTTACATGCAGAAAATCCTCAAAAGTCCTCCTAAAATCCTGTGAGATCTAACACATACAAATTCAGCAAAGATGCAGGATTCAGAATCAACATCCAAAAACACAGAATGCAAAAAAGAAAATCAGAAAAGTATTTCCATTTACAGCAGCACCCAGAAGAGTAACTGGGAGCAACTAGGGAGGCCGAAGTGAATGCAGAGACATCTGTGCTCACGCACCGGAAGCCCTGACACCATACATGTCAGGGGCCGTGGGGGCCGAGTGACAAGGGGAGGGGCTGCGAAGCCCAGACTGGCTGTTTCAGGACAGTCGGGGTGTGACGTGCAGCACAGGGAGCATCGTCAGTAACGTTTTAATAACTGTGTGCGGTGCCAGGTGAGTCCTGGAGATGTGGGGGGACCCCTGGAAAGCAGACAATTGTCTAACCGCTGTGCTGCATGCTGAAACCAATCCACAATGAAAGTAAATGTAAACTGTGGTTGGAAAACTTAAAAAATGAATCTAGTGTAAGAGAAAACACACAAGCACAAAACCCAGTGCGGCCTCTGGCACCCACTCAGAGTCCAGAAAGACCATGTGGAAGAAGTGGTAAGGGGCCTCGGAGCCACCACCAGAGGGGCCTGCCACCTGGGTCACCTCTAAGTGTCCTTCTGCTCAACTGTCCTTCCTCGTGTCCAAAAGCTCAGATGGCGGAGCTGCTCATGACTTTAAGTCTGGCACCTGTTTCCATGGTGACGTGACGGCATTGCCCAGGCCACCTTCGGTCAGCTTCCTGAGCAGCAAGCTCACACACACGGACACCCCTGTGCGCGTGCACATACCTACGCATACCCATGCACATGCACAGAGGTACTCCCAGCAGCACGGCCTCCCCCTGCGGCGCGACTCTCCCGAGGGCACGGAGACCTGCTGTATCTCCACCACCCAGAAAGACTCCTCTCCTTTAGAAGAAAAAAAAAAAACAGACCCAGGTCAAGGCTGTACAAGTAGAGTCGTACCAGCCCTGACTCTTTAAAGGCACTGCTGGAACTCGGCCCAGATCCCCTCTCGAAAGCAGCGACCATTTCCTGGCCATTTGCTCGGCCCCGCCCTTACAGGAGCTTTGTTAGTTAGCGGGTGTGGTGAGTGCTTTGCTTGTTCTTTCTCCTTTCGTTATTGCAACAACTGTTCAGGGGAGGTGTGGTGTTACTATTCGCCCCATATACAAACGGGAGAGTGGAGGCTAAGTGGGCGGGGGGGGGGCGGGCAACTTCTCTAAGGTCACAGTTACTAAATGGCAGAGCCGAGACTTGGACTCGGACACTGTTTGATTCCCGGCCCCAGTCGCCCACAGCATGGGCTCCTTGGGGAAAACACGCCATCTCGTCCTGGCCCAGTTCCTTCTCTGTGGTCTCAGGTTCTGGAACTGTGTATGGGGGCAGGACTACCGACCTCCCCAAGCCCAGGTGTGATGGTTTGAGTGGCATCTCCCAAAATTCACATCCACTCAGAGCCTCTGACGGTGACCTCATTCAGAAACGGGGCCTTTGCAGATATGATCAGATGTGTTAAGGTGGGGTGCTGCTGGGTTGGGGTGCACCCCAAATCCAATGGCTGCCGTCCTCAGGAAAAGAGGAGACAGAGACCCAGACATGCAGAGAAGGAAGGAGGCCAAGCCATAGTGAAGGCAGAGACGGGAGTGAAGCAGCCGCAAGCCAAGGACCTGGGGCCACCTGGGAGGGGCCAGACCACATGGACCTGGGGCCAAGCGCAGACCCAACCGGGCCAGGGCCCTTCAGAAACAGGAGGCTCCCGGGGTGATGGGCTGATGAGAGTGGTAGGGGGGCAAAGATCAGGCAACTCCCAGGGTGGCTCAGAGCTGTCCAGGGTCCTGGCCAAGCGCCTCTGCCGGCTCGCTCTGAGCTAAGCATTCGCTGCACCTCTTCTAGAATGGGGGGCTCTCTCCCAACCAGGCCAAACCTGTGTTTTTAAACCTTTCACACGTATATCGAGCACTGGCCAGGCACGACACAAGGCATGGGTACGCGGGTCCATGCATCCTGTTCAGAGCCTCACGGAGGAGGTGGCTGGTTCAGCAGGCAGTCTGCTCCTCACAGCCATCCCAGCAGGTAAGTGGGACAAGCAGGACGTGAGTTAAGGTCTTGCTCTTCTTCCCACAAAAACACAGCTGCCTTCCCTGAAACTCCCTCCATGTCATTAGGCCCAGCCCATGGCCATGCACTCCCGGGGCTGCAGCCCAAAGCCCATGAGCAGCTGACTCCAGATTGCCCCGGGTTCCGCACACACCCACCTCCTGAGGACACGCCAGTGGAGCGGGAAGTGTCCTGCACACATCCCTGTAGCCCGGACCAGGCACAGACAAGTCTGTTGACTTTACCTTCTCTTTTCAACAGCGCTGTTGAGATCTGACTGCTATGCATTCACACCCATGAAACCGTCACACAATGGAGATAATGTGCTTGTCCATCTCCCACGTGGGGCAGGGAGATGCTGGGGACTCGGGGCCAGAGGCAGGTGGGACAAGTGAGGCAGCAGGAGGAGGGGAAGCTGGCCCTCGAGGCAGGTGGACATCCATGGGGCTTGGGAGAGGGAGAGTGCACAGCGGGCAGCCCAGGTCCTGCGAGGCTTCACGTGGAAAGTTGTGAATGTGTTACAATGGAGCAGGCATTTTGAGGGACCCGGAGTCAGAGGCAATTAAATGTTTGAAAGAGCTTTGGATGTTCTAGAAGCTGAAAGTTGGTCCCCTGGGACCTGGACGTGCTCCACCCTTGAAAGCCACACAGAGCCAAGGGGCTGCCCACCATGGTCGGGGGCTCCCTGGGCTTGGGTGGGAATTAAGAAGCCACAGGACAAACATTTACTTGGCTGAGCGATTTCCAGGGTGCCCCGATCTGGGGGGCTGATGGCAATTGCTGCTTCTCTCCCTGCTCTCGAGGAATAATTACAGTGAGTGGTTCAAGAGGGAGCTGAGTGGCGCTTCTGAAGCAGCTTGGAGCAAACAGCCCCCCAGAGAGGCCGAGTCTGACTCTGCTCTCTTCCCGGTCAAGCTTCCCACATTGGGAGTCTGCCTGAACTCCAGCAGCTCCATCGCACTCCTCCCAGAAGGGCGCTGGGGGTCCAGGCTCTGCAGGGACCTGGCCTGAAGGGTGGGAGCCACCGAGCAAACCTGACGATGGAGTTGGAGTCCCTGCTGCCCAGGCTCCCTGGCTCTGAAGGGCCCTGTGCGGTCATTCAGTGCCTGAGGTGGGGGTGGGGGGCAGCAGGCCCAGGGGAGCCAGAGCTGGGCCCAGAGCGGGTTTAGAGTCCCTCCCTCTACTGGGAAGGAAGCTTTCAGGCTGGGCCACCGAGGGTGAGCAAGAGCTGGTGGGGAAGCTGGGATGGGCACCGCCACAGAGCAGGACCCCAGCCAGTGGAGCTGTGGTCCCATCTGGGCCACGGGGGTGGGATCCTGGGGGCCGGGCCCTGCCATGCTGCAGTCTGGTCAGGCATGGAGGAGGGAGGCCAGGGACGTCAGGGGCAGGGTGGGGCAGCATCCTCTGGTTTGTCACAGGATGCTGTTATCCTCAAACTCATTTGTGACTTTACTAATCAGCCAGGTGGGCGCCAGCACGGGGAAGGGACGTGTGGACCTGGGAGGTGGGAGGCAGGCTGGGTGCTCTTGGGAGGGTCATTTGATGTCTCTGGGCCTCCTACCTTCCCATCTGTCAAAGGGGCAGTCACGAACCGAATTTCTGTGCCCCCTCCCCCACCTCAAAAGGCCTAACCTCCAATGATATGAAGGGGTCAGGCCTTTGGGAGGCAATCGGAGAATAAGGGTAGCGTCCCCATGCTGGGGTGAGTGCCCTTATAAAAAGACCCCAGAGTGCCCAGTCCCCTCTGCTACATAAGGCCCAGAGAGAAGGCGGCCACCAAATCAGTCAGCTCCTTGATCCTGGACTTCCCAGACTCCAGAGCTGTGAGAAGTAAATGTATGTTGTTTCAGGCTGCCAGGCAGCCCAAGCTGACTAAATGTGAGGATACTATCAGCGAGATGACGGGTGTTACGCCGTGAGGTCAGCGCCGGTGACCTCACAGCCATGGACGTCCACGGGGTACTGCGGGTGCCCGGCGCCATGTGTGGCAGCCGGACCCCGACCCACCTGTATCATGTAGAGCTGGGCGATGCGGTACTCCTCCACGGTCATCGGCAGAGGGATGCGGTATTCCTTTATGATCATCTTGGAGTCCGAGCCCTCCCAGCAACGGGGAACTGCGTGTGGGGACTTCTAGGCGAGGTTCCTTAAATAACCATGACAAAGCTCACCAAGGACCCCTGAGGGAGAAAGAAGGGACAGGAGAGTCACTTCGTGCAAAGGCTGGTGGGGACGAGACCACCGAGGAAGGACCTGGTCGAGACCTACGGCTGGAGTTCTGGTGTCCGCTCCGCCATGAGCCCGACATGTGACCTTGAACAAGTCTCCTCCCCTCCCCAGCCCAGATTTTCCCTGTTTGCTCAGCAATTGTGTGTAGGGAGAGTGTGTCAGCGCTGATCAGCCACGGAGAAATAAAGGACTGTCATCCTACTACGGGGGTAGGGAGGCCGGGGGCATATGGGAGGGTGTCCCATCTCGGGAGAGTGAAGAGCATTCTGCTCCTATTTCGAGCGCAGTCCTAAGGAGCCGCAGCTGCAGCCCCCAGCTGACACCTCCTCCTGTGTGACACTGGCCTGGGTCTTGGAGGAATGAGAGACAGAGAAGAAAAATGGGCGCATTACTCATAGCCTGTGGACTATATCTCAATAAAGCTCTTTTAGAAACAACATACTCACAGTAGCTTCTGCTTAAGGCGAGAAAATATATGTGATAAAGATTTACACCTCAATTTTTAAAAAATAAAAACTTAATGCTTCAAGGAGGCACACTCCCAGTAATCTGGGAAATCAAATCGCCCGTCAGGATCCATCTGCGACAGGGCGGGGGCTCTGCCACGAACGTGTCTGTTACCCCGGAGAGATTCCATGCTGTCAGCTAGAAGCCGAGTGAAGGTTGCCAAGATCGGCTGTGGTAGAGTCAAGATAGTATTTTGTATTTTAGAAGGGCCTCGCTGGGACGGTACTCGTCGGTAAGGGCTCCCGGTCACCAGAGGCAGGGCAGCAGCCGCATGATAAGAGCGAGGGCCAACCAGGAGGCAGCTTCCCTGCCCCCCCCCTGAGACTGAGGCTTGACTGGTTGTCTATCGGGGTGGGGGAGAGCAAATACACCGAACTCTTGGGACAGTGGGTCAGGGGGACGAGAGAAGTTCCTTAATGGGCTCCTTGGGAAGAGAGACAGAGGGTGTGGGTGTCGCAGAAATGGGTCGGAGGTGGCCCCCGGGTCAGCAGCCTGCAGAGACCCCCATGTTGTTTGCTCCTTCACCACCGGTGGAACTGTCACCCCGAAGCCCCGGCACCAAACACACATCCTCATGCATCCAAGTGCTTCAAACACAGTCCAGAGAGGCATCTGTTTAGCAAACAAGAGTTCACCTGCTTTGTATACCCCACCAAACTGCACCCTCCCCATCTGGTAGCTGAAGATAAGACAAACCCAGAGCCACAAAAGACCCCACAATGAGGGGCTTCTGAGGCCCAGAGGCTCCCCACGGTGCCTCGTCTCAGCGAGTCCTGGCCTTGTGTTTAGTTCAGCAGGAAGGTCAGGCCTGCTTGTCTGTAGCCACGTCTCCCCCAGTCAGTTCAGAAATCGGCCCGGACTTCCTGTTGAAGATGGCAGGGTAGGAGCATTTCCGTTCTAGCCCCCCCTCGAAAACAGCACAAAACTATCGGACAGAAAATCACTACAATGGAACGGGGACATTGGAACAGCCCGGAGCCACAGCCCGTGCAGGACACCAGCCAGGTACAACCCAGTCTGCCCCTGGCACAAGGAACGTGCGGAGTGCCGCCATTTGCCCCAACCCCAAATAAATGCCCCCTCCTGAAGGGCATGGCCGCAGTCCGGGAGAACAGAGGTGTCTCCCTGTCTCTGGTTTCGTTTTTCCAATGCTTCCGGAAGTGTCACACACAGAGAAAAGCGCACACAGCATAAGGAGCCTGGATTTTCACAAACTGAACACACCTGTATGACCGGCACCCAAGCCAAGAAACAGAAAATTCAGCCGTGACCGGTGTGGCTCAGGGGGTTGAGCACTGTCCCACCAGGTAAAGGGCTGCCTGTTCGCTTCCCCATCAGGGCACATGCCCGGGTTGCAGGTTCAGTCCCCAGTCGGCGCACGTTCAAAAGGCAACCGATCGATGTCTCTCACATCAGGGTTTCCCTCTCTCTTTCCCTCTCTCTAAAAATAAATAAATAAAATCTTTTTGAAAAGGAAACAGAAACTTAACCACCCTGGAAGTGCCCCCGGCCTGTGCTCCCTTCTCGGCACATCTCCCTGCCATGCGCAGCCACTGTCCTGCCCCTGGCCAGCTCCGGACTTGACATTTGCCTGTGAATCGCCTGCCTGCAGTGGTCTGTGGCCTGAGGATGAGCAGCTTGTGTGGCATCACGCTGCACGTGCCCTGCGGACTCCGGCTTCTTCGGATCAGCGCTGTATTCCTGGGTCCGTCTACGCCGATTCCCACCGCTGCGGGTTGTTCACGCTCGCTGCTGTCCCATGTTTCAGGGGTGCGTGTACTACGATGGATGTGACCGTCCGTCACTGAGGGGCACTTGGGTGATTTCCACTTGGGGGCTGCCGGGCACGATTTAGTGAATGCAGAGATGCGACCACACGTTCTGGAATGGAGGAAGAGTGGCAGCTGATGGGAAAACCATTCCGATGTGCTGTTTCTGGGACGGAACCTAGATGTCCAGCTGAGGGGGATGCCAGGAGGGAAGGGAGGCTTAGGAGGGATGGAGAAGGGGCGCTGAGGGGCTGGTCATAGGACAAGAGAGCCAAAGACCTACGGAGCTTTGCCGTGAAGCCCGAAACCCAAAAGAGACAGAACCCTGGGGCAGGATGAGTAACCGCTCCAGGAGGAGAGTTAACCCCACATGAAGCTGCAGTCTGCTCCCCACTTCTTCACACGCTGCTCTGTAGAAGGAATAACAATCAGGAAGGAACCCACATGGGGCCTATGAATTAAGACTCGGAGGCAAACGAAGAGCAGGCATCGCAAGAGGACTCATCCAGAGAAGACGCTCTCCCCTGACTCAGAGAAGTCACAGGTGCAGACTCTTAGAAACTAGTGGGGGCAGAGAGGTGGAAGAAAGGAGACAGAAACTTTAAAAAGAAGCGATTTGGCAACAGAAAGAGATGAAAGCGGATGGGCGAGCTAGCAGAGCTCAGGGGAGAAATGGGAAAGAATCATAAATATAGCTCATGTTTTTAAAAACCATAGTACAAGCAATGAATAAATAGATGAATAAACAGTGTGACAAGTGGGAGTGCGGTGGGCAGGCTGGAGGGCAGCACAGAGATTTTTTTTTAAAGATTTCACTTTATTTATTTATGTTAGAGAGAGGAAGAGAGGGAGAGAAACATCAATGTGTGGTTGCCTCTTGTGTGCCCCCTACTGGGGACCTGGCCTGCAACTCAGGCATGTGCCCTGACTGGGAATCAAACCAGTGACCCTTTGGTTCATAGGCCAAGGCTCAGTCCACTGAGCCACACCAGCTAGGGTGATTTACCACAATTTTAAAGAAATTAATAATGCAATATACCCAAACCCATTGAATCTTACAGTTTGAATGAGTAAATTGTATGATATGTGAATCATATCTCAGTAAAGCTGTTTAAAAAGCCGTTTTCTCCTTCTCCCTTAACTGTAACCTGGCAGGAGCTGTTACCACTCATGAGGGAGAAATGTTTTTCTGGCGTTTAGCAGTTCCATTCCGTCTCGTGGTAGATAAAGGCAAACAGAAGATTTGTCTCTGGTTAAATTCAAGAAAAGTTTTTCAAACGCAGGCAGAATATGGCCTGTGTGTTAAGAACCTTGCTCCCACTCTGAGTGTGTAAGTCTGCACCACAGCCCGGAATGCTGCTCGCTGGGTGCTGGCGAGGGTTAGGCCGGGGTGGCGGAATTGGGGGTTGATTTTGCTCTCTGACTGGACTTTTCCGCCGGTGAAGGCAGTGGGGTTTGTGTAGAGCCGGCCTGAGGAGGGCAGCCGGTGGGTGTCGTCAGTGGGCTTTGAGTCAGCCAGACTTTCCACCACCTCCCGAATTCCTGAATCTGTTTGATCTTTCCTTTGCCCTCTGACAGAAGCCTCAAATCGGCAGAGACACTCAGCCCAGGCCCCAGGGGTCCCCGAGCTGGCGACAGACAGCTCAGGAAGGCAGGCGCCCAGGATTGCGCAGGGGCCCAGCTGCCGGGCTGGGCTGCAGGCATTAAGCCTGCGGCCATCAGGGGAGGACAGCCCAGCTCCTGGAGCCGAAGGACAAAGGTTGGCAGGTCCTGGTGGACATGACAGGGTCCCCAGGCAGACGCCAGCCCCTAATGAGAGAAGGCAGTGTGCTTTGCTTGCCCGCCGCCCCCGCCACCCTCCCAACCCTCCTAGCCGACCAGCTGAACCCTCAGACAGTCTCGTCACCTGCGCTCCGGCTGCCGGATTGCGCAGGGCAGACACGCATTTCATCTCCGTCTCCGCGGGAGTTGTGAGGGGCAGACAGGCTGTTCTCTGCTTTCCACAGGGCACATGGGGGGCTCAGCATGGCGTGAGGGAAGAGAGGCAAACGCAAGTCCCAAGAGCCCCTTCTACGAGGGAAGCAAGGCAAGGAGGTCTGGGTGACCAGCACACACGGACCCCACGGACCCTCTGTAGGGAGGTCACGGACGGACCCTCCAGTGAGCCTCACATGTGGCATCTAGCCCCTGGTCTCCAGAAAAAGCCCTGGGCTTCCAGAACCTCTGTATTCATGACCCTGGCCCCATGTTTATCGGTGTCTTTGAGGAAATAGCAAGGCCAGAGGACGTCAGAGTGGAGGCCACCAGGGGACAGGGCTCACCCTGGACAAGGTGCGTGGCCCAGGCAGCATCTGCCTATGTCTGGAGCCCTGGCCTGGGTGGGGGGTGGGGGTCACCATCCTTGTTCTCAGGTGGCTTGTCCAGCCAGAGCCCACAAAGGAAACAGAGAGGACAGGCCTGCAGCTGACCAAAAATGCATGGTGCCACCCAAGGGGTCAAGGCCAGGGTCCCAAGGTCACCAGGGACCCTCCGGGCATAGTGGGGAAAAGGCAACGTCCAGGTGGCAGAAACAGCTTCAGGCTCAAAGGGGCAGTGTGACCTGGCTGGAGGCACCACTGTGAAGACTGGGGGGGTCATCGGGGTGGGGCTCGGGGTGGGGGGCGGATGGCACAGGTAGGAAGGGCAGATAAGTCCTTCAGGCAGTGGCCACAGCAGAACACCCTACCTGGGAGGGGAAGCAGGAGCGGCGAGTTCATAGACCGAATCTGTGTTTCCTCGATTAGCTGGGGTTTGATGTCAGATGGAATTTGGGAGGAGGCTGTATGGGGACAGTGGGGTGGAATGCGCCTGAACGCCATTCAGCTGTGTACTACCCACGAGGTCTGGCGCTACGCCAAGCTGGGCCAGCGCAGCAGGGTGGACAGGGCCACGGGCAGCCTCTGGGGACCCGGGGAGTCTGGAACGCCCCTTCTGGCTTTCTGAGGTCTCCCTTCCACTTCCTGTAGTGCAGCCCCCTTCCTCTGCTTTTGGAAACTCGAGTCTCCAATGCTGGTCTCCAATTGGGGGCCTGAGGGGGTGAGGTTACAACGACTTCATCTGCCCATCTAGGAAGGCAGGCTCCAGAGGAATGGAGGGGGCCACAGGGTGGGGGAGGGGAAGGGGCCACTCATTGTGAGCCAGGGTAGAGGAGTGTGTGTAAGAAGTTAAGGATCAGCTGCCTCTCTGTTCCCTGTAGGTAAACTGACAACAAGCTCACAATGATCAACAACTGAATCTTAAAATAAATAAATAAATAAATAAAACTAAGCAAACAATAGAACAGGAACAGAATCACAGAAATGAAGACCACATGGAGGGTGATCAGCAGGGAGGGGGGAAGGGGGCGAATGGGGGAAAAGGTAGAGGAAATAAGAATTGCTTGGAACAAAACAGACAGGGGACATTAAGAATAGCGTGGGAAATGGAGAAGCCAAAGAACTTATATATGTACGACCCATGGACATGAACTAAGTTGGGGAATGCTGGAGGGAATGGGGGTACCAGGCAGAGGGGGCAAAGGGGGAAAATATTGGGACAACTATTATACCATAATCAATAAAATACATTTTTTTAAAAAAGGAGCCAGCATGTCCCCCGAGAAAGTCTGAGCTGGAAGGAACTGGGGTTGGGGGGGTCCCTGCCCCCACAGTGGTTCCGCCTTTACCTGTTAGACACTGGACTTCCACCCAGAGGACCCTGCTCCAGCCCAAACACCACTTTGTAAGCGAGGTGATGGCACCTGGGCTCCCCAGGTGTGCCGAGCTGGAGGACAGGGCACACCCTCCCCTCCACATCCCTGACTCCGCCGAGAGGAAGATGAGGCTCCAGGCACTCTGCAGTCACCGACCTTGCAGGGCAGGCAGTCACTCTGCTCTCGTGTGCCCAACTGCTAAGCTGGGGACGACTGCCAAGTCACTGCAGGACTTGTCACCAGACCCCGAGGGACAGTGGCCGCCTGGGGGCACTGCTGAGCCTGCGCTGCTCTGCAGGACTGGGAGCAGCATGGCGGCTGCAGGGCCCTTGGAAGATGCGCCAGGGTTTTGCAGCGTGTCTTCTCTGACGGCCCAGCCCAGACAGCCCCAGGCAGGATGGCTGGGGCTTCCTATCAGTCTGGTGCAGAGAGCAAAGCGGAGGCAGAGAGGCGGCCCCCAGCTCCAGGGCTGGGCACCCCGACTTTAGGACTCTTACACCCTTATCGGGCCTGCCAGCTCCTGCCTGGCTGGTCAGGAGAAGGGGAGAGGAGATTTCCTGTGAGGACATGAAAACCGAGACTCAGATCCTCCAAGACAGATCCCCCATGAGGGCAGCAGCTGGAACGCCCCTCTTTGGGGACCCTGCTGCCACTGTGACCATCACCACGTTGGCCTTGGGGGTGCACCCCACTCTCCACACTGAGTACAGCTCAGACAGACGCCTCGGGACGCTTAGACGTGAGGGCGGAAATGAACGCAGAGGGACTTCGAGCCGGCAGCTTGTTTCAGAGCTGTGGCCCCCACCGCTGTCCTGGGAGTGTGTTGAGGGGCCCTGTTCCCGCCCGTGGCCCCCCGCCTGGCATTCCAGACTGGCTGCTTCCTACCTTCCCCTGATCTTTGCTTTATTTCCTCAAATCCCCACCGTCAGGCCCTCCCTCCCTCCCACCTGCACCCGCTGCTCCTGTTACAACGTGTGAAAGATTTGGCCCCCGATCTCTTGCCCTCCCGTGCACCCAGTGCCATTCTTGTCATTTAGAACCTTCTCTGGCAGTGCACTCTCCCCCATCAGTTTTTGTCCCTCTAGTGAAGCCCGGACCCTTCCAGCTACCAGCATGCAAACATAGAGTGGCCTCTCCGATGTCCACCAAGCCAGCACCCCGCAGCATGTATGCGTGCTCTCTTTTTAAGATACTGTGATTTTTTTAAATTTTTAAAAATATTTTATTTATTTTATGTTTTAGAGAGGGGAAGGGAGAGAGAAAGAGAGCAAGAGAAACATCAATGTGTAGTTGCCTCTCATGCGCCCCCTACCGGGCCCCTGGCCTGCAACCCAGGCACGTGCCCCAACGGGGAGTCAAACCGGTGACCCCCTGATTTGCAGGCCAGTGCTCAACCACTGTCACACTAGCCAGGGCAAGATAACTTTTAAAATTAAGGGATCATTCACATGGAGCCTTATATTCATTTCAGGCGTATAACACAGGGATCTGACCCTCGGCTCTCCTCATCCCACCAGCCTCTCGGGGTCGCCCCCATTTCTCTGTCCCCCTTCATAGCAAAGCTCCTCTTCAGGATTTGCCAGCCTCTTCCGACCCACCACGCCAGGGAAGTGACAGAGGCTGAGGCCACCAGCGGCCTCCAAGTGGGCTCAGCCGTTGGCGGCCAGTTCTCTGTCCTTGCACCCAGCTAAGTCCTGTGTTTGACACCCCGGTCGGCAGATGGCACGGCCCCAGAATGGCCTGCTGCCTGGGTGGGGGACTTCGTGCTCGGCTGACCCCACCCCCCATCCCAGCTGACCACGCACAGGATCCTTAGCACCAGGGCTCTGAGCCGACCCAGTGGGGCCTATCGGCCATCAGCTTCAAATCAGGATTTTTTTTTTTTTGTCCAAAATCGAACAAAAGCTGGTGTCGTGCAGCCTGTGGGCAGCCCTGGGAGGAGGATGTCAGGTCTCGGGGCATAGGCCCCTAGCTGGGGTTTTAGGAGACAGTGTCCCTAACCCTGCCCCCTCCCACCCACCCTACTTACGGCACCCCACAGCTCCCTCTGCAAAAGCTGCAGCCCCTGGGCCCAGGCCCAGCGCTTTCCAGCTGTCACAGTGGAGCATTAACCCTTTAGCTCGGAGAAACTGCATAAAACTGTGCTCCCCAAAGCAGCAGGGCCGCAGAATCCAATGGGGTGCTCTGGACAGATACAGACCCAGAGCAACTGGGGGGTCAGAGCCTCAGCCTCGTGCCCTTGCTGCTCCCCGGGAGGAAGCTGGGGCAGGGGACACTCAGCCCAGCCAGCCCTGCCTCTGCCGGAGCTTCCCAGGGCCTCACTGTCCCTGATGCCCCGCCACGCAGGAAACCAGACTTTCTGCTCGGTCCTCTCGGGCTTAGAAATCCCTGCAATCGCTTCCCACACTCAGAAGTGTGAATAAATTATGAGTTAATCCTCACACACGCTGTGAGGGAGATGTATCACCCCCACTTCTCTGTGTATTCGATGGTACAATGCCTTACGGAGATGTAGCTCGCACACCACGCCATTCACCCTCTTCAAGGGTTTTTAAGGTGTTTACAGAGTTACCATTCTCTAACTAATGTTCTAATGTTAGAACATGTTCTCCACAAAGGGCAACCCCATACTCATCGGGGCTCACACTTGGTTCCTATCCCCCCCGGGCCCCCCGGCTTCCATCACACCACTTTCTGTCTCGGTGGATGTGTCTGTTCTGCACATTGCCCATCAGTGGAACCACGCACTGCGTGGCCTTCTGTGTCTGGCGTCTCTCACTCAGCATCACGTTCTCAACATTCACCCAGGTCATAGCCTGTGTCAGGCAGGGTGTCTTCATCCCTTTCTGTGGCTGAGCCACAGTCCCCGCGAGGTCATTACGCCCATTATTACAGCCGAGGAAAGTTAAGGTGCCTCATCCCCCATCACTCCGGAAGCGTCGGGGTCACGTTTATCTCTCCTTGTGGCCAGGGTAGAAAGAGCTTCAGAATGGAACAGTCATTGTCCTAATTTATACCAACTTCAACGAATCTGCACCCTCAGCATCCATCACAGAACTTTATGGCTCACCAATGTTTTTAGCTTCAAACTCTTGCTTTTTCAGATCAGTCCCACGAGGCCGAAAAGGCAAGTGTGCCCATTTTGGGATGAAATAATAAAAAAAATGTAAGTGGTGCATCCAAGACCAGAGAGATTTATTGATGGGTTGATGGTGGCCGCCTCTGAACCTGGATATACTGTGAGCGCACAGGACGGCTTCAGCGCTTTTTCACAGAGAGGTGTGGTTTGGAGAAATCATTTTCATGATTCTCTTCCAGGTTCTTGTGTAATGAGCATGAACCTCGGAACAGAGGGGCAGCCCTGCATAAACCTCATCCAAGAGTGATCTCTTGGTTTTATCACTATGTTTCAGTTGATATTTCCTCTTGGAAATAAAGGTTGCTATTTCTTTCAAAATACAGACTCTTTGGTTCCAGCCCAAATCGACTGCATTGCTGGGAGAAGGGCCTTGGCCCGATCCATGCCTGGGGCCTCGCCCGCCTTCCTTCCGGGCTGGGAGAGAGCCCGGCGGCTGAAATGAGAGTGGAGCTGTCTGACTCATCTTTTCATCCTCCGCAGGGGCTAGGGCACGGCAGGGACCTGGCACTTGGTGGGGACTCAAGAAGACCTGCTTGGAAGACAACCCCCAAACCCACCTTCTGGCAGGTGACGCCACCGAGCAGCCAAAGTGCTAACGACAAACTGCTCTGCTAGCAGTCCTCAGAGCAGCGACAGCATCCGTGGGGATCAGCGCGCCCTCCCTGCTGCGTGCTGGGAACAGCAGACCCGTTTCTCGACAGTGTGTGTGACTCAGGCTGCTTGTGGAGCTGGGCTGGCCGCCCCCTGAGAGTGTGTGCAGGGGCATGAACCCCAGACAGACAGACAGACAGACAGGGCTGCCCGCTGCCACCTACAGTGGAGTGGGGGCCTTGCCACCCCCTCGCACATGCTCAGGATTTACAGCGCATCCCTCTCGGAAAGCTGGAGCTTTGAAGCAGCCAGGGCGAGGTGGGAGGAGGAGAGTGCTGAGGGGCTGAGTCACGTGACAAAGCCACGCAGAGAGTCCTGGGCCGAAGGCACAGAACCCATGTTGTACAGCCTGTGACCTGGGCTTGGCCTGCTGCACCCTTGGATGAGCACAGGTCCAGGTGCCTCAGGCCACCAGCAATTGGGTCCAAATGTTGTTCTCCCCAGAAGGGAGCAGCAGGCCACACTGGACCTGGGGCCCAAAGGCCCAGCCAGGGACCCCAGGGTATGGTGTGCACCTGTGAGTGTGCACGTGTGGGTGCCCACGTGTGGGTGCATGCAAACTCAGGGGATTGGACCATCTCCCAGGTCTTGTGCAGCCTCGGCAAGTGAGCCTGTGGCTGTCACCAACCACCAGGCTTCCGAGGGCGACCGGGGAACCCAACCTGCCACCAAAGCTCCTAGGTCACCAACTGGCTCTTCTTTACAGAGTCATCGGCTTCCCTTCGTTGCCCCACAAAACCCTCCTGCCCCTGACAGATGCTGCCCTGCTCCAGGGAGGGATGGAAGGGAAACATCACAAGGGGAAAATGAGCACCGGTCAAAAGGGCCCATCCCTCTCTGTTGCCTTCTCCCAGTGGGAGGACCTCTCTGCTCTCAGAACTGCCCACTGGTAATGTGCTCGAGGAGGAGGCACTGACCACGTTTAGTGGGGAGTCAAGGTGAAGGTTGTTCCGGGGGCCAGGCTGCAATGAGCACCAGGAAACTGAGGGGAGAACCAGGCCGCCCCTATGAGCACACCACATTCATGTCCCCAGCGCTCGCTCCCCTCTCCGAGCCAACCCTCCACCCCTGCCTCTGCCTTCCTCCAGTTCTAGACAACGCCTGGTGACCATCTCTTCAAATGTGGCTCTGGCGTATTTGGCTTTTCTTTCTGGAAGTCTAATGAGATGGATGTTGGGCCATCTTCTCCACGCACCTCGTCCTCTCTGCCGCAGCCTTGTCTCCCCAGCGCGTTGCTGTGGGCGAGCTCTTCACCTCTCGCTTCCGGCCACTCGCCCTTTCATCAGCTCCGACTGCTCTCCTGTAAAAATTCTCTTTGGTTCTTTTTATGATCTGCTTCGTAATTTTTAATGGCTTTTTATTTCCTGCATGTCCTTGCAACCTTGCATTTTACTTACTTAAATGCAGCACACAGTCCTGACTGGTGTGGCGCAGCTGGCTGGGCATTTTGGATATCGTCCCGCAAAGCGAAGGGTCATGGGTTCAATCCCGGTCAGGGCACATGCCTGGGTTGCAGGTTCGATCCCCGGTTGGGGTGTGTGTGAGAGGCAACCGATAGATGTTCCTCTCGAACATCAATGTTTCTCACCCTCTCTTTCTCCCTCCCTCCCACTCTCCAAAAATAAATAAATAAAACCTTTAAAAAAAAACAAATACTAAAAAACGGGGTACACGCAGTGATCTGACCACCAGCGCCGACACGTTGCCGCGGCTGGAGTTCTGAGGGTCCGTTTCTGCTGTTGGCCATCCATGCGGGCTCTGGTAGGCTCAGGGCGCCCCATCTGCTCTTCCGCTCGGTTATTTTTGACTCCGAACAGCTCGTTTTCAGTGGAGGTTATTTGTAGAAAGCCTTGGAGACTTAGGACAGAGTCTGTTTTTTCTGAGAAGATCTCTATTTGCTTCACTGAGAGCCTGGGTTACTACCCGTCTGAGACCTCCCCACATTCCCAGCTAGTGGGTCTCTGAACGCCTTTCTCAGTCTTCCCCCCAAATAGATAGTGCGTGCATTTGTTTCCTGGCCATAAGGTACCATTAACTGGTGGCTTTACGCGGCACAAATTTATCCTCTTACAGCCCTGGGGGCTACAAGTGCCAAATTGGGAGCCTCGGTAAGGTGAGCCCCTTGCTCCAGGCTCCCTCCTGGCTTCTGAAGGTGGGGGCTGTCCCTGGTGTTGCTGGACTTGCAGCTTCACCGCCCTCATCTCTTCTTCTTGTCACCTGGCCTTCTCTCTGTGTGACGCTGGGTCCGTGTCCTCACATCGTCTTCTTCCGAGGACACCGGCCCTGGGACTCAGCCCTGACACGCTCTAGGAGACCTTCACCGTAACTTGATCACATCTGCAAAGCCCCTATCCCAGATAAGGTCACATTTTCGGGCATTAGGGGTCAGCACTTGGACGAAGTTTTTGGGAGATGCCGTTCAAAACAGCCTCTTTCCACCAGGCTGGACCCTGTCTCTCTGGGCAGCCAGGACCTTGCAATCACTACATTTTCTTCTCAGCCTGGCCTGGCTTTCAAAATTCCACTATTTCCACCACAGCACACTGCCTTCCTTCCGTGTCCCCAATCACGAGGTGTCCCTTCTGCCACCCCCCCAAGAAGGGGGCCTGGCTCGCCGTGACCCCACCTGTGAACTGCACCTAGAAACCCTTCTGCCTCCCGGGTGTCACTCTGGCCATTGTTCTCTACTCCAGTCTGATCCCGTTTCACGCCATCTCTTGGGAATCCCCTCACGGTTTCTTAGGTCCCAACTGCATGTCTTTGCCCCCGTGGATCCTGAACAAAACTTGTTCGATCGTACTGAGGGATCCAGAGCCAGAAGAGAGGGCTGTAGCATGCCCTCCCTCTGCAAGCCACGCTCTCAGCCCTGCTTAAATTTCCAGGAATTTTTTCAATTAAAAAAAAATTTTTTTAAAGAGAATGTGCACTGTTCTGCACTGGAGGCAAAGGCAGGAAGCTGCGCACAGCCCGTCCCCTCCATGCAGCCCGTCGGGGACAACAGAACTGAGCACCAGGCTGGACTTGGTGGCATTTGGATCTGCAACTCCAGCCGCTGCCGTGGCTGCTGCTGGTCCCGACTCCCACGGTGAGGCGGGCACTCCAGGCAGGACCCCTTCTCACTGGAGCTCGCACAGATGAGACTTCCGTGACAACCAGGACAGTGAGACTGACCGCAGGACGACGAAGCACCCACCTTTGCCCGTCCGCAGGTTATTCACGTGCTGAGCAAACCTTTTTCTCCGAAAGGACGTAAAGGTCCATTTCACTCTACTCCAAGGTCAGCAAATGACTCAAGATTCCGAATCAGCGGAGGAGGTTTTCCTTTCTGCGACCACCCTGAAGTCTCACGGCCGACCTTCCGAGTCCGCAGGCAGTCGTGCTGGGGAGGACGCAGCTGGTTGGAGGTGGAGGGAGGACGCGGGGTGACGCCAAGTCCAGGGTCCTGGACATGCACCGCCCTTTCATCATGCAGAGACATCACCGTGACTTGCGGGCACTTTCTGTGAACCTGGGGCCTGGAGTGACCTTGAAGGCTTCTCTGCTACAGGAGGCAGCCACACCACAGCTCGGCCTGCCCCACGCGCCCAGCGCCCTGTCTATTGGCACTCAACAGACACAGTACTTGGGATGAAAATAAAACCCAGCTCCGTGACATCTTGACACAGCTTTGCAGGAACAGCAGGCTCCTGTACTCAGGCTGCCCGCTCTGCACGCTTGTTTGTAAATTCATCACACATCAGTTGGCTTTGCTCGGATTCCGTGTTTCTGAGCCACTCGGCAGAGGGGAGCTCAGGCCACGGGATCTTCAGATCACCTTCAAACCAGGCCCACCCCTCCCGCAGGTCCACGGTGGGTGCTCTCCCTCCCGGGTGACCCCTAAGCCCCCTCATCTCACTCCCCTCCTCCACGGAAGCCTTCAGGGTGGGAGACCTGGTGCTGGGGGCTCCCTGGGTGCCTTGTCTACAAGTGTCCCCAGTCTGCTAATAACACGATAGTTTCAAGAGAAATATGCACACATTTGTAAGATGTTAGTGGAACCTGTGTGGGAGCAAAATTAAAAGAAATGGGGACGAGGTAGAGAGTGGCACCTTTTTTTCACATGGTCACACCCACACACGCCTCTCTCTGGGGCTCTTTCCTGTGACGTTAACTTGTCCCCACCTCTGCTCCCAGGGCCACCTGGGTCCTGGTGCACTTCCTGGTTCCAAACCCCGTTGAGCTTCCTTGAGTCAGCACTGAGGGTCCCAGGACCAAGTCCCAGATCCTGGCCCCCGAGGTCAGGGTAGGGGTGGAGGGTCAGCAGGAAGAATGTCAAGCTGAGCTCGGCCACTTGCCTGTGTCATATAACCGTGGCCTCAGTTGACCCATCTGGGAAGGGGGACTGGCTCTGGATGAGGTGGGAGCACTCAGGCAGTGCTGGGACCCAAGTGGGAGCATGGAGGCGGGTGTCTCGTGCCCACGGTGCCTGGGAGACCAGCTCCGCTTCTACTCAGAGACGCACAGAGAGCTCTGTGCCAGCCTCTCACCGGGAAGGCTTCTCGTCAACAGACAGACCTGGGCACGGCGCCACCGCAGCCCCTCACCCCGGAGGGCGCCTTCGCAGGCCTGGGTCGGGCTCTCTGCGTCAGCAGCTCCTGACAACGCTGGGAGGCTCGGGACCAGACTGCTGCCTCCTTCCACCAGAATGGAATCGTGGGAAAATTGAACTGCCCTGACCTCCTCTTCCAGCAAGCCCCCCTGGGTGGACAAAGGAAGGCCCACAGTCCTTCTGCCCACCCCCCAGCCCTGTGTGACGTGGGCACTGCCCTCCCCAGCCTCAGGCCCTTGGCGCTGGGGTGGCCACACACAGCCTAGGCCCAGGGACCTGGCTGTGCCCACATTCAGGGCGCCACGTGCACTTGGTGCTCCCCAGGATTTCATCAAGAACGGGGCCAACGACCAGAGATGGGATGCGCCCCGATGTCTCCCTACAGGGCTTTGCAGTCCAAGGAGTTCCCTGCCCCCCAAGGTCTGGCTCTTGGCCTTGACCGGAGACCAGGCAGGTGGGGACCAAAGTGGCTGCTCGCCTTGCTCAGGTGGAGTGCTGTGCAGCCGCGGATCCCAGCTTGGGGAAGTGTGTGTGTGTCCCGAATGGGAACCCCGGGAAGAGCAAAGGAGGGAGTGTCCCTGAGCACGCAAGTGGCCCTGTGAATCTTCCATCCCGCAGACATTCACACAGCGCCCTGGGGAGACCCCACGCCACTCAGGGATGGGGGGCGGCAGGACCAGGGGCTGCTGCAGCTTCTCTCCGCTTCCACAGGCAGCGAGCCGCACCCTCAGGCTGGGGCAGCCATCGGGGCTGGGGGTGCCGATGGTCAGAGCTCAGACCCCGGATACTGGGCTGGCTAGGGTGAGCCCCCCACCTGCCATGCCCACCCCAGAGGAGGCACAAGCCCTGGAGCCTGCGGTGGAGCAGGAAGGGAAACGGCAGAGCCCTGAATTACTGAGGAGGCGCAGGTACGGCTGGGCAGAGGCTGGAACCAGGTGTGGCTGTCCCCACTTCGCTCTGTCCCACCCCCAACCCCGAGTCAGGGAGTGCCGGGACCTTTCAGCCGCACAGACCCAAGGGGTCCCAAGGTGCAGGTGTGACCTTTCAGGTGGCTGGGCAGCGAAAACCAAACCGTACCTCACTCCCTGAGCTTTCGCTCCACAAAGCAGGTAGGACCCAACGCCCTCATTCCTTCCTTCAGGGCATTTTGTGGAAGAATGAACCAAAGCTGGGAGAGACCAGGCACTTCGGCCAGAGACTCACTGGCTGGGGACCAGGCCAAGACGGTACCAGTCACCACCTGAGGCCCCTCTCTGCGGATCCCGCATCACCACGCAGAACCGAGGCTTCTCATTTGCCCACTTGTTGTCTCCCTCAACCGGGGATCAGGCCATGCAGGCTCTCCCTGGGCAACAGGATGGCTTCCTGATTGGTCTCCAGGCTTCCAGTCTGGTCCCCCAACCCTCCTCCCCAGTGTGTCAGAGCACCTGGCAGCACTGGACGGCCCCCTCCAGGGTGCCTAGCCCCAGGCCCCTCTCCAGCTCCACCTGCCCTTCTCTCTGTTCCCTGAAGCCACCTTGGGTCCCGGCTTTGAAGCGTCAAGGACAGCGATCCGTCTTCCCATCCCAGCGTATGGTGCACAGAGGGAGTCCCTCGCTGTCGCCTGAGGCGTTGGCTGACATTCACCCTTGCAGTTCCTTCTGTGGAAAAGCCCTTCCCCACCTGGCCCTCCTGGCCCACTCCCAGGGCGTCTAGCGGGGCCGGCTCACACTCCGCCGGCCCCCATACCACTTGGCAGAGATGGGGGTGAGGAGCCGCCCTCCAGCTCTCAACAGACCCTGCTCCCTCTGCCCGTCCCCAGACCACGAGGCTCCAAGGCAGCACCTGCTCTGGCTCATTTCTGTGTCTTCCATGCCCAGCACAGCACCACAAGCACCCCAGGAGCCACAGGGGCGTAGGTGGTGATTCTGGGCGTGGAGAAGACCAACCGAGGAGGCACCCTGCAGGCCGGCATTTCTGAACAGGAAAGCTAAAGCTCTGAGGCTCTGGGGGATCTCCCAGAGGGCAGTCTGGATCGGGGCCAGTCCATGATGGGCATGGACCCCTTAGCAGGAGTCCCAGGGTGGGATCTACAAGACGGAGCCACCGGCCCAGAGAAGGCCAGGAAGGAACCTCCCTGGGCCCCAGAGGCAGCCTAGGTTCTGGCTTCTGGAGCTGAGTCTGTGCTCCTGCTACCGGGGCACCGCCCAGCCTCACACCTGTCCTTCAGCACATTGGCCACGCATGCCGCAGGGTCCTGCATCTCCCAGAGGCCGAGCTTGCTCATGGGACCTGCCTGAATGTCCCTCTGGGACCGGCTGGACACAGGGCCACGGGGCAGGAAGTGTGGGGTGAGCACGGGGCACCTGGGCAAAGCAGAACCGGAAAGTCAGGCTGGAAGGCCCAAACATTGGGTATGCACGCAATTCCACGTGAAACATTGGAACAGGCAGGTTTGTAGAGAAGGAAATCAGATGGACGGTGCCAGTGGCTGGGGAGGAGACATGGCCAGAGACATGGCCGGTGACATGGTGCCTTTGGGGGGGTAAAAATCTCCTGGAGCTAGTGAAAGGCGGGGGTGGCACAACACAGCGAATGTACCAAATGCCACTGAAGGTTCCCCTTGACGTGGGCAGCGTCATGTTGTGTGGATTCCAGCTCTGAGAGAACTTTTGTTGTTGTTCAGGGAAAAAAAAAGGCAAAACTCCAGTTCTCGGTTTCCCTTCCTTATCGGACAAGTCTCGGCAGCTGCCCGTTTCTCAGTGAGCCGGCAGCCCAGCTCCCAGAACCCCCATGGTGGGTCAGTTTTCCGAGCTGACTTTGTTTTTTCACCAAAGATCCCCAGCCTGCGGTGAGATGGGGCAGTTGGTTGGGACACTCTTCTGCTTCAAACCTTCAAGAATCCAATTCACCTTTATTCACCAGAGCTCCTTATCCTGGCTCTTGGGGTCGTGCAGAAGCGGATGACGGGGCTACCTCCTGCCTGGAGGTCTTGGCCAGTTAGGGTGCCTGCACTGGGCGCCACCTGCATCCCTCTTCCTTGGGGACACTTGCCATCCCTAGCCCACAGCCTCCTCCGCCACAGCTGCCCTTCCCTCCGCCGGGTTCTCAGCGCGGGAAAGGCGTTAGTTGCTGTGGGTGATGTCGCATCACACCCATGCTGCTCAGAGATCCTGTTCTCCCCACAAAGCTGAGTTCCCCAAGGCCCCGGAGCTGTGTGTTACCTCCAGCAGGTCCACAGGGCTGCCCAACTCCAGGGGGGTGCCGTCCCTTCGACGTGAAACTGTGTCCACCCACCACTCACTCCGGGGTGCATCCTGAGTGGACATACAATCCCCCCACCACAGACAAATTGTTCTCCCTCCCCCCCAAAAAAAGTCAGTAGAAAACTACTTTGCCTCCAATTAGAGGGGACAAGGGGACACAGTCCAGACAGCGAGCATGCAGGCAGAGCACGGAGGCGGGGCGGCCAGGCCAGCACAGGCGATGCCCAAGGTGGGTGGAGAGTGGAGCCCAGAGAGGGATCTGGAGCCTCTGGGCTCAGGTGTGGTGCTCTTCACAGGTGCCTGGGGGCTCAGCAGGGGTCCCTAAGGGGACACAGACGGGCTCACAGAACTCAGAACCTGGAGGGGAGCTTGTAGTCCACCCCCATCACTGTACAGATGGGGGATGAAAGCCTGAAGGGGTGAAGAGTTGATCGGCTCACCCACCCGTCACTGAATCCACGCATCTACCCATCCACCCACCCCTCCATCCACCTATAACACCCACACAGGCATCCACCTAACCATACACACATCCATCTACCTACATGTGTGCCCACACGTGCATGCACCCACGCACCGCACATGCACACAGGCACCCACCCACGCTCGAATGCATCCCGCCTCCCCCTCCAGGGAGCCAGGGCAGCGCTGGGACTGAGGCCTAGAACTCTCCACCACGCACTGAGGTTCCTTCTGTAAGCCTCCAGCAGTTCTGAGAAACCCCTGACCCAATAAGGGCAGTGAGAAAAAGTCCCTGCTGGGGGCGCTGGAGTGGAGGTGCATGGGTGCCTGCCCTCAGCTCAGGTCACCAATGGCTCCATGAGCCACCGTCCTGAGCCCGCCCTGCAGAGGAGGAAACGGTGGCCATCACACGACCCCTCTGATGGCCGAGAGTGAGACCTCTCCCTGCACTGGGGCCCTGGGGGCAGTGTGGCTCCACAGGGCGGGAGGCCCCCCAGTGGGCAAGAGGCTGAGCACAGGCTCCACGCAGGGCTGTGGGATGGGCGGGGATGGGAGGTGCCTGGGAAAGAGCATGTACACGGTGGGCACATGGACACCCACCACCCATCGGCTTCTGAGCCCACCAAACCCCAGGTGTAAGGGAGCCCCTGACCGTCTGGGGGGTGGTCCCCAAGAATAGCAGGCCGATGGGGTCTGGGTACAGCTGGGAGGTCCCCTGTGTGCCTGTGGCTTCAGAGAGCACTGTAGGGCCAGGGCTTCCAGAGTGATATTGGCCTCCAGCTGCTTGGAGCAGGTGGGGCGGGGGCAGGGCGGACGCAGGTGCTGACGCAAAATAAAAAAGACTGTCTGAGGGGCAGGTGCTATGGTGGGGCAGGGCCCAGGGAGGCCCTGTAGTCTGGAGGGCTCCTACCTCACCTCCTCCCTGCTTCGCTGCCCTGTGTCCCTGGGGCCCCCTGCCCTTGCCCACCCCCCAGCTTCAACGTGCTGCGGCTGCATATCCGGGGAGACACATTGTCATGTCCCAGACCCGCTCCTACAGAGGCGGCAGGGTGGGAGGGCCAGGTGGGAGGGCAGGGCTGAGCGCCCGCACTTGCCCCACTCACCTCTCTGTCCTTAGAGATGATACTGAAAACTGTGAGCCTCGGTTTACTCATCTGTAAAGGGGGCATGGGGTGCAGAGCACCCCATGCTGTGCCTGGCAATAATGCCTATGATGATATTGAAAAGTCTAACTGCTGAGTGCGGCCTGGGGCTGGGTGGGTAGGTGGCATCAGCCTTGAGCTCCGGGAATCTCAGGGCAGGGACACCATGGTGGGCTGGGGCAGGTGCTCTTTGTAACTTGTGCAAAAGCAGAGGCCTTCCCCCCAGGCAAGATGTATTGTAGAACGCAGAACTCCTCGCATTTTTCAGCAGCATCCAATAATCAAATCTGACATTTCTTCAGTGAAATATGTGAGCAGGGAATGCATCAAGACTAAAAATAGCCTCACCCAGGCTATAAATAGCCTCACCTCAGTTCAGGCGGGATTCTGCTGCCAAATGAGCTATGAAAAAGTGTTCCGTTTTCAGAGCTGGCCGGGTTTTAGAACGGAGGCTAAGGGACCGTGGCTCAGCACGTGAGCACCTTTCCCCACAGGCTGGAAACAATCATGCCTCCCTCCCGGTGCGCCCCACAGCTGACGTGGTCCAGGCAGGGGTCACATGCAGCCGCCCTAAAGCTTGCTCTGTCTTGACTCAGGGATCACAGCGCAAGGGGGCGAGCACAGAGCAGAAGCCAGCATGCACGTAAACACGCACAGGAATATGTGTGAATTTAATCATGCCAGCCGCAGGCACAGAGGCAAGAAGGACAGAAGCGCAGCTCTGGAGACAGAGCCCAGCCCTGTGCAGTCCCTAGTGGCCACTGACACCTGCTTAGGCCAACTCCTGCCCTCTCACGATCCCAGGCCTGTACCTGGATGAGGAGGAAGGGACAGGGATGAGGGGCCAGGCTGGGCTTGGTGGCCAGTGGCTTCCTCCTCTCTGGATCCTGGAGGGCTCCCCGAGAATGCCAGGTGGATTGGGACAAAGGGCTGGCACTTCCACTTTGGAGCTGGTGAACTTGGGTGGGCAGCCTAACAGCCTCACACAGCTTTGTCCCTTCACCTGCAAAGTCTGGACAACAGGGCATCACTGGGCTGTTTGAGGAGCGGGGAGCAACCGCCCCGCAAATGCAGGCCTGGTGCTCGTGAAATGCCGACAGCGTTTCAACACACAGTATAAAAGGGGGGCTGAAAGGGCAGCCCCTCCGGGTCCGGCAACATCCTCACACCCCCAGGATTCCCTCCTGA
Source organism: Anoura caudifer (assembly GCA_004027475.1). NCBI lineage: Eukaryota > Metazoa > Chordata > Mammalia > Chiroptera > Phyllostomidae > Anoura > Anoura caudifer. Next base: position 224,866 of record PVKU01001382.1, read on the forward strand.
GGCAGGGCCTTCATGCATCCCTCACCAGGGCCCCTGCGTGAATGTGGATGGAATTCAGAGCCTGCTGGCTGCTCTGTCTGCCACTGGTGGCCCCCAAGAGAACAGGTCAGGGGCTGGAGGGAAAAGCCTAGGGCGGGGACAGGCTCACCCTGGAGGAGGGGGTGGGACATCAGAGGCAGAGTACAGGCTTCGGGGCAGAATGGGCTCCCCCAAGTGCCCCCTTCTCTTGGTCTAGGCGAGTCACTCCAACTGTCAGAGGCTCACTCCTTCCGGGCGTGAAAGCAGGGCCAAGAGCATGTGCCTGTGCACCTTGCGGGGCATTTGGGGCAGGGGAGTGAAGAGGCAATGAATTTGTAAAGCACCCAGCAAACAAGACCCAAGAAATGGCAGCTGCTGTTAACCGTGACGACGGTGACGATGAGGACGGCAGGGCCTGCACGCAGGCGTCCCCTCCAGCCGTACCCTCACACTCAGTGCAGTCAGGTGAGGAGAGAGAATGCAGCAGTATTGCCACCAGCCTTCCCACCGCCTGTGTGGCACCGCTGTCCTCAGAATAACACGAGGACGTAGGCAGACGCGTTCTCCCCCATCGCCAGCTGAAAAACTGAAGCCAAGGGAAGAACAGGGCCTTGGCCAAGGTCACGGCAAGTCAGTCACAGGGAGGGAATGAGAACCCTTGATTCTGGGGCCAGGGCTACACCAAGGCCATCCTAGGCGGGCACCCCGAAGTTGGCAGCCTCCTGGCGCTCTCTGGGGGCATCTGGTGGCCCCTGCTGGGGTGACTTGGGGCAGAAGAGCTGGAGGGGAGGGTAAGAAGTGGGGGTGGCTGGGGTGCCGGGAACTGAGTCATCCTCGAGGCCGCAGCCCACCGCGCACAGTCTGGCCCTCCTATCTTTGGCGGGGAGCCTGGGGCTATTTCGGGAAGCTCTGCACACAGCCCGCCACTTCCCTGCCAGGCTGACAGGGTCAGAAACAATCCCGGCCCAGCAACAGCCCCGCACCAGCAGGGTGGGAGGCCAGCAGGCATCTGAACAGCCCCATGCTGAACAGCTGGATGGGGGTGGCGGGGGCAAGCACCACCCGCCACCCCGAAAAACCACTGAAAGGCCGTGAAACAGATACCGATTGCCAGGGCCACAAGACACCACGGGAGACACTGACTCTGGAAGCAGACGGACCTGAGTTCGGAGTCACGCTTTGACCTGAGCACGTCACCCAACCACACAGGGCCTCAGTTTACCTGCGTGTGGGAGCACCACCCACCTCACAGGTTGGGGCAGGGCTGAACGAGGTAACATGGAAGCACCCGGCACCTGTGCAAAGGATGACACCTGCCCTTGGCCTGACGCGTCGGGTCACCTCTCCGAGGCGGCTCCAAGCCACCTCTGCTGAGCAGCCCCCCACGCCCCGCCCTGCAGGTGCCCAGTGCCTGGTGCCCACCCAGACCAGGTGCTCAGCAAACACCCGTAGTTGGAAGCCACAGATGTGGGGGGGAACTGGGCTGGGAGTCGAGACAGGACTGGGGACTGAGACAGACATTCAGGGGCCTTTCCGAGGAGCCAGGCACCAGGTGAACAGCCCACATGAATCCCCAGGTGAGGAGCTTGTCTCAGCCGTGATGTATCTCTGAGGGACAAGACGCCAGGGCTCAGAGGAGGGACGTGACCTGCCGCTGTCCCTCCGTAGTCAGCACTTGCAGGGGGCCCGCAGGCTCGGGAGGGAAAATGAGGCCCCTGGGCCACAAAGGCCTCGGGCTAGGAGAGGAGGAGGTTGGGGGGAGGGCACTGGAATGACCTTCTTCCCTCTGGGGCCTGGGTGCGGGGCTCGGGAGCTAATCACAGGTGAAGGGGATTAATTACAGATGTTCTGGGATCTACAGGCCTGGCTGGACCCTGGCCCTGAGTTGGAGTCACCATGGCCGGAAGACAGGAGCCACCCAAGTGTCCGTGATGGACGAGCTGATAAACAAACGTGGTCCCTCGCTGTGAGGACGCCTAAAAAGGAAGGGAATGCTGGACCTGGAGGACACGATGCTGAGTGAAATCAGCCAGTCACAAGAGGACAAACACTGGGTGAGCCCGCTGCACGAGGCACCCTGAGGAGTCAAGTGCATGGACAGAAAGTAGAATGGTGGGTGCGGGCGCCTGGGGGCAGGGAAGCGTGTGCTTCATGGGGACGGAGCGTCCGTCTGGGGAAGAAAAGAGATCTGGAGATGGCTGCACAGCCATGGGAACACGCTTACTGCGGCCAAACGGTGCCCTTGACGTTGGTTAAAACGGAAAATTTCATGTTACGTGTATCTTACAATTTACAAAACACAGGAAAGACATTTTACAAGCCCCAGAGTTGGCCGCAGGGTCTCCTTTCGGGGTGATGAGAATGTTCCGGAACTAGACAGAGATGGGGGTTGCACAGCAGCGTGAATGTGCTGCATGCCACTGACTCGTTCATCTTAAAGTAGGTGATTTTGTCATGAGAATCTCACTCCAATGAAAGCAACTTCTAAGTCCCCGAGTGTGAGGCAGGGAATGCCAGGGGCCGTGGGCGCCTGCAGGGACTTTGTCACCCAGGGGAGCCTGTTGCTGTCTGAGCCCACAGGCTGGCGGGACCGTCACGGCGTGGGTGCCTGCAGCCGGGCAGCCATGGGGCGCCTGCTGCCAGCAGCGAGAAGGGCATGGATGGCAGGCCCAGCATCAGGCTGCCCCTCCATCCCCCCTGGACATCAGGAAGGCCTGGAAGTCAGACGCAGAGCAGGCTGCAGGGAGCAGCGGGGCCTGTCTTTCCTTAGCTGATGGGGACACTGGGCCCTTCAGAGGCAGAGACTCCCCCAAGGTCTGCAAGAAGCCACAGCAGGCCTGGGCGTCGCGCCCTCCTGCGACCTCCCGATAGGTGTCGGCGTGACTGCGTGGACATTGACGTCGACATCACACTGAGGTGTGCTCAGTGCATCTCCAGAGACAGGTCCCGGCCACACAGGGACCAACAAGCACCGAGGTGACAACTACACATGGGTCCTGGGGGCCATGTGTGCAGGGAAGGTTGGGCATTCAGAGAGGCAGGACAGGGCAGCAGGCCTGCGCCTCCCCCCTGAAAGGTGCCCGGGTGAGATGGGCTCCAACTCCGGCCTCCTAGGCTGAGGGGGAGAGGGCAGGGGGGCTTGCGACCTCCAAGGTGCTGCTGGCAGTTCTCCCACCGCCTCCCAGGGCCTCTGCCTGGGGGCTTGGAGGAGGAGAGCTCCAGACACCCGCCCCGGGGCCGCTGCCCCCACAGCCGCCACCTCCTTAGCTCTGGGCTCACTGATTCTATTAACAGAGGCAAAGCCGCCCTCACTGACAAAGAGCCTGAGGCCGCGAAAACCCCAGGTCTGTTTCCTGGGACCAGCCCCCGGCCAGCCCAGCGCAGCTGCCCTCCACCTGGTGACTTCTGTCTCTGAAAACTCATGTCTACCTGGGAGCTTCATCGGAAATAGGGTCGTTGCAGGCACCCTTAGCTAAGGATCTCTAGGGGAGGTCGTCCTAGACCTAGGGTGGACCTCAAATCCAAGACAGGTGTCCTTACCAGGACAGGAGAGGACAGAGAGACACACAGAGGGGACGGCCACGTGGAGATGGAGGCACAGGCCGGAGTGACGCAGCCGCAAGAAAGTGGCGCACTGGGTTTGCAACCGAGGCAGGCAGGACACACCCCCCAGGCTGACCACCTGGGTGTTGCCCAGCGTCCCCTGCTCCGGGCACCTGCAGGAGAAGAGCCCCTGGCCAGGAGGGGGACACTGGCACACCGCAGGACGGAGCAAGCCTGGCACCAGGCCTGCAGCCTCATTAGCTCGAGGAACTTGCGGAGCTGGCGAGAAGCCCATCTGCATCTGCTAGGAAGAGACTCGAGGGCAGGTGGGATGTGGAACCTCCTGGCCCCCCACCACCCTGCTTCCCCGCAACCCCACCGGCCAGCCCAGTCCTGCAGGCCTCAGGGGCACCAGTCACAGGCAAGTGGCCAGAAATGCGCCTTGGGGGAGGTCCTAACCCAGCGCCTTTGGGTCCCCCCCCTGCCCCCCGCTGACCGACCTTGGCTCAGCACCCTGTTCCCTACCCGTCTCCATTTCTGGAGAACCTTCCACTGGCCAAGGCTCCCGGAAGCCCAGGACTGAGACCAGGGTTTCCCAGGTCCCTGCAGCGGAAGGGACTCAGACAGTTCAGCACCTGCAAAGCCCTGGTGCCCCACCACCCCAGCCCACAGTGCTGCCATGCCACAGGACAAGGCTAGGACTGTGTTAGGACAGACTCTGTCAGGGCTGAAAGGGCGCTGAGGTGGCCGCGTCTAGCAATTCTCAAATGCAAGTGCAGGGAAGAAGTGCTTTAGAAATGGCTAGTTAGCTTGTTCAAGTGCAGATTCCTGGCCCTTCCCTGCACCCCCACCCCTGCCGCCCCGGCCTACGGAATAGAAGAGGCCCAGGGCCCCTGGTTTTACACACATGCCCCAAAGGTGATGGGAAGTCCCCCAGAGAAAGAAAGTGAATGGCCTGGGCTAGCCTCTCTGTGCAGGTGACAGAGGGGATCAAGGGCTTGCTTGAGGTCACATGGCGGACCCAAGACTGGAACCTACGTCTCCTGCACCTGCCAGTGGGGGTGCCTGGGGCCAGTGACTGAGACCCCTGCACTCAAGGTGCCCTGCTCCCAGGGACACCTGCACCCTGAGCCCAGCCCGCTCCAAGGGGCCACCTGCCCTGACCTTTCTCTAGTTCTCTCCAGAACTGCGAAGTTCCTGCCCGTGTGCCTGGGAGCGTCTCGCACACAGCCACTCCCCAGGGCCTAGCTGGGGCAGGTGGTCAGTAAAGGCCAGTGCCCGGCAAACATTTGTTATAGATGATTGAAGTCCACACCGTGCCCGCAGCAGCTGTCTGACCTTGGATTGTTCGCTTGGCCTCCCTGTCCCTGCTTGGCAAGGACTCTCGGGCCCTGCCTGGACCACATCGCACGGCCACAGAGAAGCCCCGTGCAGCACGCTTTGGAGACTGCGAAGCCGCCTCCGAGCGTGAGCTCCGAGCCTGGGTGTTAACAGCCATCACGTTTTCACTGATGCACTGGGAGTGAGCTGAGGGGCCCGGGCAGCAAGACCCAGCCAGGGGACTCCCCGTGGACCGGGGCAGGGGGCAGATGAGAGCCCCTCGGGGAGGGAGGAGGGAGGCAGGTTCCAGGAGTGCAGCCCGCCTCCTCCCCAGCACAGTTCACTGCTCTCAGGGTATGAATCCTTCCCCAGTCCCGAGCCCGCAGTGGGACCTCGGCCCAGACCCTGAGAGCCATCAGCCTGCAGACGGAGGTCAGAGCAGTCAGTACCTCCTGGGGTGGAGAAGGCATCCCTGTCCCAGCTCTAGCAGACAGGTTTGAACCGGATGGTTTCTGAGGGCCCCACGACCTGGGGGCGTGGCTCTGTGCCCTCCTGGGGCGCCCGGACTGCCAGCTCAGAGGAATGTGACCCATGCCAGGGCGAGGCAGGAGCCCCTCCCTCTGGCTGCCACCACATGCGCGCATTCCCAGGGGTTGCCAAGTGTCCAGAGAGGCGTGGAACTGGCCACTGGACGGACTGCTTTCCTCCAAGGAGCTCCAGGCAGGCTGCGGCCACGCGGAGCCCAGCCTTCTAAATGACCTCATGGGGACCCAGTGGCTCTGTGGCCCGGGCTAGTTGGCAGCGACACCCCTGAAGGCCGAGTTGACAGGCCCCTGCACGTATTGTCCCAGTCTGGGTGGACTGAGGGGCGAAAGCCAGCCTGAGAAGGCCGTGACCAAGCCAGCACTGCTGGGCAGGATGTCACCACGTCACTAGCTCAGCCCCTCCTTGAGAAATGGGGCCAGGGGGCCGGGGGAGGGGAAAGAAGCTGCCAGCTGGGGAGTCACACACAACCCCTGGCCCCTGCTATCTTTCCGTGGCCAGGGGAGACCTCTCCTTGGTGCCTTGGCCACACCCACCTCTGACAGTGGGACACGCCCCAGTGCCTCAGTTTTCCCAGCAGTAACACTGCTGTGCCGTGGGCCCTTGGGTGGCTGGTGGAGCACAGGCCTTCATCTCCCAGGCCACAGGCAGCTTAGTGACCAGGCTTCCAGAGAGGAGGTCCCGCTGACCGAGACACAGCTCTGGTGCTCCAAACATTTGGGAGCATGAGAGAGAGCACAGCTGGCCTGGGCCTGCTCCTGGGACACCCTGTGGTCCAGAGTGGCCGTTTGAAACCATGCATGGGAGGAGAACCGAGTAAATCGATCACCCCCCCGTCTCACACCTCCTCGGGCCGGCTGGGAGCACAGGCTCACAGTGCCCGCCCAGTGCCCCGAGCAGGAGGATGGCCCGTGAAGTCCAAGGAAACTCAGGCTCTGAGGTTCAGCGACTTTGCGTGAACCTCAGGACGCAAATCCGGGTCCGTGGCTAATAAGGTTTGCTTCTCCAGCCACCCCAGAGCAGCCCACACCTCCCACCTGCCACCCTAAGGGCCCAGAGCCCTGGAGTCAGGACCTTGGCCACGCGATGCCAGCGGACCAGCAGGCCAGTCAAACCAGGTGGCAGGGGTGTCTTAAATTAACTGTTCCCGCGGTGCCTGTGGGCACAGCCTGACAAGCCCGTTCACAGTCACAGGCCGTGATGAAGCTGTGCCCACACCTAGAAAGCTGTGAAGTGCTTTACAAGGGCACAGGGTAAAGGGTGAAGTGAGGGCGCTGGACGGAACAGAGTGCTCTGCACACACCGTCCTGTCTGTCTGTCCCCCAGGGCACCCATCCCAAGCCCTGCTGTGCAAACCAGGAAACTGAGGTTCAGAGAGGGCCCACACTGGGCTGACAGCGCAGCGGGCGGAGGACACAGCACGTGTGGCCCTGGGGGTTGTGATGGACAGAGACGGCCCACACGCTCCCGATGCTCCTCTGGGGTGTCACCTCCTGTCCTCCCTGCCACCCCCTGAGCTGCTTCACAGCACAGAGCTGGACTGGGTCTAGCCCTCCCCCTCAGCAACCACTCACAGACTCGGGGGGGCGACCACCTGCTGGAAAGGCTGCCCCCGAGCTCAGGCGCGGTGCGGACGCTGGGCTGACTTGGTGGGTGCCTGTGTGCCTGTGGGTTGGACTGAAACAAAACCAGGGCCCTGTCCAGAGGGGCCAACTTTCTCCAGGCCTGGGGTGGGCCGCCAGCTCTGTCCTCTGGAAGAGAAGACTCAGGCCACCAGACGGGGACCGGGGGGCAGGCAACCCAGCCTGGTGACCCGCCACCGAGCCCAGGGAAGGATCAGGGAAGGAGCCTGACCTCAGGGCCTCGTGTCCACCCGGAGAGCCCTGTCTCTGACTGAGCCTGACCGACAGCCTAGAAGGTCCCACCACATGGCCCCCTCTCCCTCCGGGGCTGCCGGCCATTGCACTTGCCCACAGGCCCCGCGTGGGCCCCTGAAGGCACGAGCCCTCCGCTGCTGTGTTGTTCTTCTACTGCCTCTGGGGAAAACCCTCAAATGCTTAAGTCCCTTTTTCCCTTTCACGTAATCTCCAACTTACAGAAAAACTGCAAAAACAACGCAAGGGCTCTTACTCTCACACGCCCTCCCCCCAGGACCACCGCGTAGATCACTCACTTTCCCGTCTGCCGTCTGTCCACACTCCTTTCTGAGCATCCACATGTGTATAATCTACCCGACGGCCCCTGACTCGTGGGGTTCGACTTTCGTGTTTCCGCTTTATGAGGGTGCAAAAGCAACTCGCGTTCAGCGGGCACTGAGCTGCCAACATCGAATTCTGACCTTCCTCCTGCAAGGCGCTACGATACTCTCGTGAGGCCGGTGTTATAAAACAGGCTTTGTGAGGATGCTTCTGCCCACCCGTTGGCCGGGGTCGGTGTTCTCAGAGTGGGTCGGCGGGCCAGGCGCAGCTCTGATGGTCAGTCGGGAGCATCTCGTACCATTGCTACAAAAGCTGTCTCTGTGGAGCCAGCAGAGAGACGGGCACCGGGACGCGACCTGCATGGTGACAGTCCTATCATTGCCCCCTGATGCCGATCGTGAAGTTCACTGCCAAGCGCCCTCATACCCGCTTCCTTCACACTGATGTGTGTGAAGGAGGGGGTGGGCTCTGCAGGTTACAGACAAGGAAACTGAGGCACAGCCTCCTCCTGTCCCTCCCCCTGCACCGAACCACCCACATCAATGTCCTCAGCATGAAACAGTCAGCCCCCGCGCTGCTGACTGCCTCCCTCATGACAGGACAGGACGGTGTTATAACAAACTGTGAAACCAAGGGACAGCCAGGCTGCCCCTGCAGCAGGAGAGCCGGCGGGTCAGGGCCCAGGCGAGGGGGATTCTACAGAGCAGCTGCTGACTCCCGCACTCCTGGGGGGGGGAGCGAGGGGCTGCCCCCTCCTTCCTCCCAGGCCTGCTCGCTCCTTCTTCCCTTTTCTCTCCTCAGACAACTGGGATGGACCGATGGACTCTGCCCTGGGCCCAGTGCACAGCAGGTCCCAGGTCTCACAGGTGAATGAACGAACGAATGAATGAATGAGAGTGAGTGAGTGAGTCGGAGGTCTGTGTCCTGGCTCTGTCTTCCAGGGCAGCTGCTCCGCCTCTCAGACACTCAGCTCGTCCGCCCAGTGTGACAAGAGTGAGCACTTCCAGGGCGGGTGTAAACTGTCGGATGCGGTGACCTTTTGGGAAGGTGCCTACGAGGTGGGTGTTGGGATCCTGGGTCAGCGTTTGCAGATCTTTGCGTTGGGAAAGAAACCCGAACATGGGGAGAAATGGAAAGCTAAGCTAAAGAGACCAAATACGAACAATGTAGGGAGGGCGTGCCCACACGCACGGCCTTGGAGCTCAGCACACTTCAAGCCCCTCTCTGACAGCACCCCTGCCTTTTGACCTGAGGCAGAGGGACGACGGAACGCTGCCCCCTGAGGCTTCCCCTGCAGACACCACCGGCTGACCTCTATCACACACCTGACAACACAACACGGCAGAGCCTGGGCTAGGGGAGGGGCCTGGAGAAGAGGAACCCTGAGAGAGCAGGCGGCTCCCTCCAGAGGTGGACGGGACAGGCCTGCCTTGAGCAGGTAAGACACTGAGCCGAGAACCAGGGCGTGGAAAGGACAGACGTGCCACCGGATCAACACTGAGAACTGCTCACAGCAGAAAGCCAACTGGTATGGGCAGCCCTGAGGGCGGGAGGGGAAACGTGTGTGTGTGGGGGGGGGTGAGTATGCACATGTGTGGGCATGTGTGTGTGTGTGTGCGTGCGCGTGTGTTCAGGGACCTCACAACGCAGACTGGGGAGAGTTTGATGTTCACAAGCTTCTTCCCTCCTGCAGTTTCATAAGCTGCTCACGTAACGAGCATGAAGAAGCACCACCAGCCGAGGTTCTCTAAGCCAGGCATGGGGCTGGGCCGGGCCACAGGCTGGGCCCTCCCCGGGGGCCCCAGCCCTACAATCCCTGCCTGTCCCACCCGGCAATAGCCCAGGGGGTGGGTGCCCACACACTGCCAGCCAGCACACAGTGGGAAGAAAAGTCACTTCCCCCTCGGAGCTTCCTGAACTTCATGAGATCTGTCTGAACGGCCAGGCTGCCCCAGCACCCCTCCCTGGGTCCCAGAGCTCCCTTCGCGAATTAAAGAAGACAGAACCACTCACCGCCTGAACTTCGGCCAACCGGTGATTACTCTGCTTTTCCTGGAATGAGCTTCCCACACATTCGCCGGCCGCCAGAGCCATCAGCAGCCGGGCCCCCACCTCCGACCTACTCTCACACCCTCTGCAGTTCGTGGGGAGGCTTTTACGACTCTACAAGAAATCAGGCTCAGAAAGTGCCGGCTCCTTGTGCCAGAGGACACGGGAGGGAGGGGCTGCAGGAGCGTTTTTGCGAGTCACTTGGGATGCAATCAGGAAGGTCGGTGGGCCGTGCCTCTCTCCTCCTCCAAGGCCAGCCTTGTTCTGCCTTCCTCCCCACTTCAGCTTTGCTGGCTGAGTGCACATGGGTGTCCCCGAAGCCAACCCAACCCCGGCTGCACGTGAAAGACCCCGGGCGGAGAAGCCCCGGCTGCAGCGGCGCCGGGCCAGCCTCCCGTAGAGGCCCAGCACTCAGATGAACACGGAACACCGCCACTCTCGGGACTGACCTTTTACATGTCACATCAGATTTTCCGCTTGCCGGCAAACCAAAAGCAAACCAAACAAAACCAGCACACCGCCCGCCACCCCCCCCACACCCCCCGCCAACTGTCATTCAACGCGGAAACCCATCAGAATTTACGGCAAGCCGACCGGAGTCCAGACGCGCCTAATGTCATTAAGAAGCCTGCACAGCACCCAGATGCCAGGAGGGTCTCGGTGACAGACGCCAGGCTCCAAGCAGAGGAAAAACAAGGCACAGCACAGCTGCCTGCAGACGCACCAGCGCTCTCCTCATCCTGCCCCACAGGAGCTGATGCGATTATCAGAGAGAAGACTGAGGACCCAGGGGTGCAGGGCTTTGGGATCGGAGCAAACAAGGCTTAAAAGGCCCAACCCCAGAACCAGAGGGCGAGCCCTGCCCAGGGCCCCCTTGCAAGCTGATTCTGTTATTAAAGCCATTTGTCAGAGGTGACGCGGCAACGAGACAGAGAATCCAATCGGCGGCCCCCGAGCCTGACCCTGGGACGCTTGCCCAAATGTCCAGCTGCCCTTGCCCCATTCACCCCCCGCCCCCAAGATGGGTCCCTGCTCAGAGCCGAGAGCTATCTCCCTGATACCTGCCACAGACTCTGAACTTCCCTGAGTCAGACGGGCCACTTGGTGTTCTTTCTATTTCAAGACCACACAGGGCTTCCTCTCAGACACCATGCAAATCCGTGGCTTCTAAGAACTGGAGGCTAAATCCGTTCCCTTTGGGCCTCACTTTCCACCCGCACCGGAGGTGTCCTGTTGACAACAAGGAGCACTTTTGTCCTTCCTTGCAGCCCAGAAGCAGAGGTGATGGGAGGGGCTGCCAGCCAGGGGACTGGCCCCTGGCCAGGCACCCACTGTGAACCCCATCAGGTCCCTCCAGGAAAGCCGCCCTGAAGGCCATTTGGAGGGGGGGCGGGCTGCTGGAGAGAGGCCGTGGAAAACACTGACCCACTGGGCAGCTGTCTCTCAGCCCCAACAGAACCAAACTCTGCTGAGGGACTGCCCCCAGCAGATGGTGGTGCTGCAGAGTGCACCCCCTGGAAAGGCTGCTCCGCCCAGAACCAGCCTGCCCAAGATCTCCCTGTGCCAGTTTTCTCAGAAATTCTCGGCTACGGGACAAAACTGTCCCCCCACTGAACTCTGCTGTCAGGTGAGGAAAGGTTAGACAGGGAGCCCTGTGCCCCCGGCCCATCTGGGGCGCATGTGCTAGCCTCTAAATGCTCCCCCGGCACCCCCCTGGTCCAGGAAGGCACACTGCCCTACCGAGCAGCAATTACACGGGAAATGGAAAGGCTCCGACAGCCAGCGCCCAAGCACAGCCGCCCGAGAGGAGACCCTCGGCCCCCAAATGCGGCCTGCCCCCGCCTCTCCCTCCAGCCCCACTTCTCAGAGGAAGCCAGCAGCCCACATTACCAGGACAGAGCCTTCCTGCCTGATAAACCGTTCTCAGGCTGTGACAGTTTTAGGAGAAAATTACCTTTCAGGAAGAAAATGTGAGGGGGAGCCGAGTGGGGACAAAGTGTCAGAGCTGCTGGAAGCCCCGCGTCGCAGGGGCTGGGCCGCCCCTCAGGTCCCCGGAGGTCCTCCACGTCCATGCCCACGGGCTCAGGGTGCCGCCCCTGGCATGCAGCTCCACAGGCAGCCCATGCCTGGGAGGGAAGGAGCCTGGGGCATGGAGGCCCCCCAGATGGACAGGACGGACAGACCGAGGGACCTTCGGGATAGAGGATCTGTGAGCCGGGCAGGGATGAAGGAGAGAGGGAGGCCCAGAGGGCGGGGTGGGGAGAGGGAGGGAGGGAAGAGGGAGAATCGATTCTCTCTCCTCCGCCGGGACCACTGAGCGGAGTTGCCATGGAGAGGGGGAGCCGCTGGCACAGCCCGAAGCGCGGCAGATCCGTGTGCCAGAGGGGAGGTGGCAGAGGAGCCGTCCCCACCCACTTCCCCGCCCAGCCTCCCCCAAACCAGGCCTCTGGGCCACGGGGCCAAGTTGGGAGGGGGCCGGACCCTCTGGGGCCAAGAGCAGCTCCCTGCTCCGGGGGTGGGGACACAACCTCAGGGTTTTGCATCTGGCTCCTGATTCCATCCTGCTCCCAAGGGCCCCTCACAACGATGTCCTGGGAAGGCCAGGGCCCAGGTGTCCCCGACATTGCAGACCTCCACCTGCCTCCCCACTTCTGAAAATCAGCGTGGCCAAACCCTGAGTCGCAATTCCCCCCGAGGTTCAGCCACATTTGCCACCCGCAGGAATAAGGGAGTGCCCACCTACACGAGGGCTTCGATGCCCAGAGCCACCTGTGCAGGAATGGGAGGAGCATGGCGTGAGCCTTCCTGGCCACACAGGGCTCCCCAGGTGGACAGCGCTCCCAGGTGCTGCCCGGCCGTGGCTCTGGCAGTCTCATCTGCCTGCCGCTGCTGCTGGCCACAACCCCAGCTGCAGGACTGGCCTTGGCCACCGGGCCTGGCTCACGCTCCAAGCAGCAGAAGTGGGGCTAGGGAGAGAGCCAGGTGGCCTGGGTTGGGGCCTCAGGGTCTCCTCTTGGAGACCACGTGGCAGAGGCAAGTCCGATTGCATCTATGTACCCCCATCAATCATCTGGGATAAACCCACTGCCTCCCAGCTTGTCCTCTTGGGCACAGGGATACTGTAACAGCTGGGGACAGGAAGGGACAGGGGTGGGGCCCATCCTTGGGGGAACGGGTGCAGCAGAACACAGGCCTCGGAGAGCCTGCAGCCAACGCAGCAGCAGTGCGGGACCTGGCGGAAGCCCAGGCTTGGAAACGCCGAAGCCATGGCCCTACCCTCACTCTCCCAGCGATGTGTCGTTGGGAAAATGTTCTGCTGATGTTGAACTTGAAAGTGCCCCACCATGAGGGTGCGTACGTGCCCCATCTGGATAGCAGCACCACCCCTTCTCTGGCCGAGTGCGGGAACACACCGAGTCCCCGCTTCCACGCGGAAGGTTAGCACGGCCGTGGCACCCGGCACATCCACAAGGCTGTGCCACTCCCACCTCTCCCTAGTTCCAGAACGTTCCTGTCACCCCAGCGGAGACCCCCATGGCCTCCTCTCTGATGACCGCCAGCCTGCTCTCCGTCTCTGTGGGTCTGTCTGTTCGGGACATTTCCTATAAATGGGATCGCACCCTAGGTGACCACTGGCATCTGTGTCTCTCTTACACAGAGCATGTTTTGAAGGCTCACCCACGTTGTGGCAGGTGGCCATGCTGCATTCCTTCCTGTGGCTGGGTCACAGTCCACGGGGTGGAGAGGCCACGTCAACGGACGTGTGTGGGCTGTTTCCACCTTTCGGTTGTCATTCTCTCACTTTGGAAACAAGAGTTGCAGAGCTCTGTGGAGTCCCCCAGGGCCCCCCTCAGGGATCTGGTCTCGAAGGTGCAGCTGCTGGAGGCCCCAAACTGAACAGTAATCCCTGCTTTGCCTTTTCAATTCAGCGTCGCTCCCCACTGGGCCACGGGGCACAGGAGGGCTCCTGGAGCAGCCAGAGGTCCCAGAGCGTGTGGTGGCCTACCAGTGGGGTCTCAGTCCCTTTTTCCAGAGACACAGCTGGGCAGCTGGATACACAACCACACCACGCCCGCCCTCTGAGACCCCCAGCCCCGTCGTGCCCTCTGACCCTCACTGGCTGCATGACCAGCAAGTGGTTTCCACTCTCTGAGCCTCAGCTCCTTCATCTGCAAAATGGGGCAACAGCCTTGGCCTCGTGGGGCTGCTTTGGGGATGAGGCCGATGCTGTCCCTCAGGGCTTTCCGTGGTGACGGACGTGCTCTGGGCCTTCGCTGTCCAGTGTGCCACCGCTAACCCCACGTGGCTACCAAGCACCTGACAGAGGACCCGTGCGCCTGGGAAACGCAATCATGAATTTTATTTCACATTCCTTTAAAACAAAGTAGTCGTGTGGGGTCGGTGGCGAACAGAGCTGCTCTGAGGACACGGTGATACGGAGACGCAGGGCACGGGGCCCCGACCAAGCCCCAAGCCCCTCAGTCCTGGTCCTTCGCCTCTTCCTCTCCCCACTTACCCGTGGTGCCTGGGCTTCTGTTGGCAGTCTGGCCCCCGAGGCCCCCCTCTAAAAGGACAGAGGGCGGGCGGTCGGGCTCTCAGGGAACAAGGCGGACTCCAGCTGGGGCTTGGGCTCGGTGGACTCCATAGCGATGTGGGTCCCTGGACTGCGGACTGTCCTCCCGCCCCGAATGGCCCCAGACACCGGTTCTAGAACCCTGTCTCCCACCGTTTCCCCCAGCAACTCCTGAGGCCATCCCTGGAATGTCTGGGTGGAAGCCACAGGGTTGGAACAGACCTTCCCCGATTCCTTGAGTGATGGTGGGGCCCAGGGGGATGTGCAGAGGGTGCTCCGGCCCAGGCTGGGACGTGGGGAGGTGCTCAGGGAGACCCTCCCACATGCACGCAGCGGGTGGTGCTCCTCCGGCCCAGAGAGTCCACGCTGGAGCCCGACCCTCCCCCTCCGTGGGAGCACAGATGCGGGCGCAGTCAGAAGGGCACATGGGGGTGGCAGGGCGGGCGCAGAGGTGAGGCTGAAGCCCATACCCCAGCACCCACCTTGGCCTGTACGGGTCCCCCCACCCCGAGAGGCGACCCTGAGACAGGCCCAGGTTGGGGTACCTCCGTACCCCACCCCTAGCCAGGGCCCTGGGGACCACTGCGTGCTTCTAGGGAGCTGTGTAGCTTCAGAGCAGGAATTGAATCCTGGTCAAGCCAACCCGCCCCATCACCTCCCCACCCCAACCCACCCAAGAGGGCTGGGAAGTGGCAGCTGAGGATTCTAGAGAAACCTAAGCACGTCCCCAGCTAGCCCCCAGCCCTGGCCTGCTTTGAGCTCAGGAGGTGGCTTCGTCACCCTCAGCAGGAAGCTGCTGCCCAGCCTCACCCCCCCACCGCACGGAGCTTTTCCTTAGCTGCCCCCCCATGCCTACCCTCAACGGACTGCCCAAGGGATCCCTTTTACACCTGCAAAATGTCCTTGGGCGGCCGGCTGGCCCTGTGTCCCCTCTGCCCAGAGGCTTGCCCCCTCCTGCAGCCTCTGCTCTGGGCCCCGCTCTCAGAGGCCTTCCTCCCCCACCCCTACTTCAGACCGAACCCCCGCCCTGGCCCCTCCTGGCCCTTCCTCATTTCCTTCACAGCGCTGACCCTTACCTAATGCGCCCGGGACTTTTCTTTCTTCTTTCTTTTTTATTTTTAAAACTGGGGGGTGGGGGGTACACACAACATCAAATGTGCCCGTCTCCACCACGGTGAAGGGCGGTGTAGCGGCGGTAAGTACGTTCTCATGGCTGTTCCCCCATCACCACCCCCGTTTTAAGAACTTTCATCTCCCCAAACGGAAACTGTGTCCCCGAAGAACACTCACTCCCAGCCCCCACTTCTACTCTCTGTCTCTGTGCATTTGACTTCTCTGGGTGCCTCATCTAAGTGGAACTGCACGGTCCCTGTCTCTCTGTGTCTGGCTCATTTCACTCAGCCCGGGTTGGTTGTGTTCCCTGCTGAACCCTCAGGGCCTAGAAGCACTCCTGGCACCCAGCAGGCGCGGAGCGGAGCGCAACTTCCAAGTGAATGAATGAACTCGTGAATGAATGAGCTCACAAATGAATGAATCAACGCACAAATGCACGAATGAAGGCACAAGTGAATGAATGAACACATGAATCAATGAATGAAGACTTTGCAGAGGTTAGTACCCCAAGGGTCTGGGCCTGTCCCAAGGCTTCAGACCCCTACCTTTCCCAGGCCCACCGTCCAGAGGGACAAACACACTCAGCGCCCCAACTGATGGTGGGTTCCCCGCCCCCAGGCACAGCACACTTGTGGAAGGATTGCTACATGGACACAGGGTCCCCAGCAACGGGCAGAGGGAGCACTGTGTCTCAGAGCCTTGCAGTGGCCCTGTGTGGGGTGTGGCAGTGAGGACAGTGGAGGTGGACAAGGGCCTGGAATGCCGGGACTCTGCCACAGAGTTGGGGGCCTGGCACCCAGAGGGGTGGGCGGGCCCCGGTGCAGCTGCGGCTCAGAGTGGGGCCCACAACCTTGGCGGTCCCCGGCCTTTCACCTCTCCACATCCTGCCTGGCTATTTATAGCCTCCTGCTCTCTGAAAACTCATTTACTCATGTTTCTAGGCCAGATGAACTTGGAAAATCAAAGCTAGGCGAACCCTCCGAACACACTCAAGTCTGCAGGTTCTTCAGCACTCCAGCCAAGCCACCCTGTCGAGTGGGGGGCACTTGGGGCTCTGGAGAGGCTCAGGTGCCTCACCCTGGCCAGACTGGGGTGCCCCAGGGCAGAGGCGGCCACAGAGAGGGCAGAAGCCCCGCCTGACCTAGGTAGGGGTGCTGGAAGATGGTGACCCCAGGAAACGCCCAGACCACCCAGAGCTCCTCCCAGTTCTGGGAAAACAGACAGACCAGGATGCGGGAAAACAGCTGTACCTTTAAATAATTCGGCCTATAGATACAAAAAACATTTGCACATTGAAGCTGTTTGCAAGTTTGGCTATTTTTAGGGTGAACCCAGTCGCCGCCCCTTGGAACCAGATGAAGCCCCAGAGGCACGGAGTCTGTTTTCCCAGACGGAGTCCCTGTCCTGTGTCCCTGGGAATGAGGGCCTGAGCTGGAGGTCCGGGGGCGAGGGCACCGGGGCCCCCACCTGAGCCCGCACCGGGGCCCTGGCAGGTCTGCTGGGTGTTTTCAGCGGTACCACTGCTGCTGCCATCACAGCCGCCCACCTGGGTCCAGATGGGGTTCCTGTGCGGTCGTGTTTCTAGAACAAGTGGCAATTAGAGCGGATTTTCTCTCCCCCAACCCCTCCCCAAAACGGGAATAAATCAGCTCTACCAATTTCCCAGCTAATGATTTCCTCCATCAAATTAAAAAGACGAAAGAGAAAATGTTTTTTTAAATGGATTACCAGCCCTGTGCTTACAGAGACCATGTGACCCATCAGCTCCTCTTAAGTCCTGGTGCATCCAAGTCCCCTCATTAATGAATAAATAAAAGGTCATGGGCTGAGTCGTGCTCCTCCCCCACCTACCCGCCCCCAGTCGGCACAGCACACCAGGGCCAGCTCCAGGCTGGCTATGGGAAGCCGGTTTCCCGGGGCCACAGATAACCCGAGAGTGAGTGTGTAGGACCCATTTCACAGATGAGAAAAGAGGCTGAGATGGGAGGTCCTAAGCACACAACCCAGAACACACAGGCGTTGCAGAGGACTGAAGGGGCCGGCGGGGCGGGGGGGGGGGGGCCCTGATGCGAAGGCACGTCCACATGGAGAAATGAAAACCGGTGGACTGGGGCGCCGAGCAGCCCATGCCTTTGAACACAGGGAAGCTGAGTTACATCACCTGGGACCTTCCCTTTCTCTTCTGTTCCTCTGCAGCTGCTGGGACAGGGACAGGCAGTGAGCTGGCGCCCTGTGTGTTTCGAGGGTGTCCGCCCCTAACAGCATGGACGAACCCCGAAAGCATTGTGCTAAGGACGGACAGAGTGCGTGAGGCCTCTACCAGGAGGTCCCCAAAACAGGCACATTCAGGAACAGAAAGGAGAAAGGAGGTTACTGGAGGCCGGGGCAGGGAGGAATGGGAAGTTGTCACTAATGGGTGCAGAGGGAAATAAGAATGCACCCTCCAAAATGCTACGTGAAGGTACAGGAAGGGCCAACACCACCATCTTGGAACCTCTTCCATCTGTTCCCAGACAGACTTCAATGCCTGGTGCACAGCTCAGTAGCCCTGGGACACCCTGCCATGCAGCCACATCAGGGACCATCTGAGAGGGCTCTTTAAGTTAGCTGGTGGCACCGGTCAGGGTTGCCCAGGTCTCTGATGACCTACCAGATGCCAAAGGGCAGGCGGAGGCCAAGAAGATGCCTCAGGGCCTTTGCACTTGCGGTACCCGCTGCCTGGAGTGCATTTCCCTGATATTAAAGGACTTGCTTCCTCAGTTTATTTCAGCCTCTACAGAGAGGTCCTCTCTGACCATCCTGCAATCAGACAGACGCAGGGACGGTCATTGGGGCCAGGTCAGGTGGCCAAGAGTAGGAAGGAAAAACCCACAGCCCCAGGGATTCGCAGCCAGCAGGCACCTCCCTGCTGCTCCTGGCTGGAGAGAGGCAGCTCGCAGGAGGGCGCCCAGGACCCTGTCCTGTCGCACTCAGCCAGGAGCCATGCCGAGTTCTGCCACCCCTCTGAGCCCCTGTTTTCTCTTCTACGAAATGGGGGTGAAATTGGCTTTTTTGAGGACTGTATGAGATGACATAGGTACACATTTAGCACAGGAGTGGGACGTGGTTGAAGCTGATAGACAGTGACGAATGTCC
Source organism: Anoura caudifer (assembly GCA_004027475.1). NCBI lineage: Eukaryota > Metazoa > Chordata > Mammalia > Chiroptera > Phyllostomidae > Anoura > Anoura caudifer. The sequence goes on from PVKU01001382.1 coordinate 243,358, forward strand.
TTCGAGTCTCCCAAACACACAGGCACATTCCTTCAAAGAGGATCCAGGGTCACTGATCTCCAGCAGCTCAGAGAAGGACACACAGCACGAATCACTGTTCAGGCCCGAAGGTCAGGGTCTTAAAGGCCAGCGGGGGTCAGCCTGCAGGCCTCACTACCTGCTGTGGGGAATTAGCCAATTTAAACCTTTTTGTCCCCACTTTAGATATGAGGAAACTGAAGCACAGAAAGCTTAGTGATTTGCTCCAGGTCACACAGCTGGGAGGGGAGCCAAGCCCTGGTCTTGAGGCTCCAGGACCTGAGTGGGCTCTCACTATTTCCTAAAGTGTCTCAGCAAAAGTGTGGAAGGAGTAAGGAGCGGGGGGAAGGAAGGAAGAGAAGAGGGGAGGAAGGAGGGAAGGAAAGAGGAAGGCAGAGAGAGGGACCGTGGGCCAGCTTTGGGAAAGGCAGATTCCCAGCTCGCTCCAACATCTGGACAACTCAAGCCTCAACACGCTGGAGAGGAAGGTCTCGGAGCAGGCCCTTGGGGGAGGCCCAGGGGGCAGCTGGACTGGCCTGGTTCCTCTCGAAGGCCTCCAAGGTCAGGCCCAAGGTCTCAGTTCTGCTCAGCCCAGCTGCTAACTTCCTCAGAGCCGAGCTAGGGCACTGGGGGTGGGAGGGGTATCTCCTTGTCCAGGCTCCACCTTACGATTCCTTCCCAGAGGGACACCTGAGGGCCACACCCAGCAGGAGGCAGGTGTGGGGGGTCCTGCGTGCTGACAGGGATTCTGGGTGAGCTGCTAAAGCGCATGCTGCTTGCAGCCCCTTCTCAAAGGCAACTCACTTCCCTCCACACAACTTTCCGAAGAATATCCACACACCTCTCCATTAACGAGCCCCTGAGGCTGCTGCCACACAGAATTGCTCCACAGCCCCCTGCTTTCATGCCAGGCTCCACAGGGCAGACAAGTGATCATTTGCATATGCAAATACCAATAAGAATATGTCACTCTCTCCTCTACCTCAGACCCTCCGGTGACCCCCTTCATGCTGAGGACCAAGTACAAAGTCTTCACCATGACGACAAGTCCTTCAGGACGGAGCTGCAACTCCCTCCTCTCCCACCACCTCTCTTCTCGCATTAGCTCCTCAAGCTCGCCAAGCACGCTTCTGCCTCGGGGCCTTTGCACCTGCTGTTCCGGTTGTGACCATGCATGGAGAAGCTGACAGTGGCACCCTGGCTGGTGCGCCTCAGTGGACTGAGCCCCAGCCTGTGGACTGAAAGTGTTGCCGGCTCAATTCCCAGTCAGGGCACAAGCCTGGGTTGTGCAGGCCAGGTCCCTGGTTGGGGCACGTGAGGGGCAACCGACTGATGTTCTCACACATTGATGTTCCTCTCCCTCTCTTTCCCCCTCCTTCCCCCTCTCTCTAAAAATAAATAAATACTTTAAAAAAAAAAAAAAAAAAGGAATCTGAAAGCGGCTTGGCTGGGCCCCACCCCCAGCTCCCAGGGACCACCAGGGCAGCTGAGCCTCCCAAAAGGGGTCGAAAGCCAGCCCAGCCAAGTCACCTCAGCATTTCCTCATCTATAAAATGAGGCTGGATTCCTGGGAGTGTTGCAAAGATGTAGTAAGATAATGTGAGACCTTCAAAGCACCCAGCACAGGGCCCAGAGCAGGGCAAGCACCTGGTCAATGCCAGTGGCCACTCTGACATGTCATAGAACCCCCATCGGACGTCCAAGTTCCCGTGGGCCCCCCTGCCCTGTGCCTGGGGGCAGGAGGACACACTGGTAGGTGTGTAGTGGCACGAGGCTGCAGGCGGCTCGGGAGAAGCAGCAGTTCCCAAGGTTGGCCCCTTGCCAACCTGACGCTGACAGGCCAGGCCAGCAGGTGCAGGGGGCCTGGCGGAGACCGCAGGACACATCTCCTCCCTGGGTCCTGACGCCGGCCCAGATGCCCAACTGCACAGCAGCACGGCCACCCTGCTGCCACTGTCTTCGGAGGTGACTTCTCCAAGCACCAGAGTGACACGTGACTGCAAGAACTGGGACCCGCACCTCGGACAAGGCCCAACGCTGTGTTGGGAGAGCTGCCTTGTCTCGCAGTAAAACCCGACAGAGCTTCGCAATTTTCTCTACTATGGTCTCACCATGACAGCCAGAGGGGGAAGGTATTAATTCCATAAATCTACCTTCTGACTGCAGGGTGGATGGCCCTCTGTGCTGGCTACTCGTGCCCCTGCAGAGGCTGGGGCAGGATGGGCTGGGGCATGGGGGCGTCTGCCCAGGGTCCAAGAGCGGGAGTGCCGGGTGCAAACCGCTGCAATCCCCAGGGGGCCTCACTGGTCCAGACACCTTCCCCCAGAGCCCGCAGAAGCCTGGCTGTCACCCCCCACCCCCACCCCGTCTCCATCAGCCGGACAGTCGGGGCTCTGCCGGGGCCTCCTCTCTGGGCCGCTCCGCACTCCCCCTTGCTTTGAGAAGCCCTGGGGAGATAGAGCCCCTCCTCCCTCGCTTCCTCAACCATGACCCCGCCCTGTGGGGCTGTCTAGGGGGAGACGTCATCCTTCTGGGAACGGTCACTGCAGGAGCAGCTCCCCTGCCTCCTGCCCTCTCACTGATTTGGGAACCGGAGGGCCCTGCAGTTGGGTGGCTCAGCAGGGAAAGGCCCCCCGTCAGCAACCTGCACTTACACTTTGGGGAGGCCAAGGCAGCCCCGCCTGGAGGGGGCAGCGTCTTCCCTGCGACCCGGGCTTCAACCTCAGGATCTGAGAACCTGCCAAGGTGCAGGTGGGGCCTGTGGGGAGCTGAGCCAAGCAGTGCCTTTCAATGAAAGACCCTGTTCTCCGGAACGCACAGCCAACAGCAGCCTCACCCAGGATTTCCAGCCCCTCTGTTTGAGAGGATGAGACACTCAGGGCAAGACGAGACCAAGGCTGAGCTGTGCACCCCTATCCTCAGCTTCTGATCACTCAGGCGCACCCCCACCTGGGCTCTGATCTGCCCTCGCTGGCAGCCTTGGACACACAGGGGCCTTGGACACACAGGGGCCCCCAGCCTCCAGCCTGGATGGGGCCTCCCCCTCCCAGAGACAGACAGGAATACGGCCGGGAAACTCGAAAGGGACCTGCGCACCTGGGTCCCTGCCAGTCTTCCTGCCCCCTCTGGAGTGGCTGACTGCTCGGAGAAAGGACAACACACACTTTGTCCTGTTAGCTCACTCTCCCGAGTGTCCCCAGCTTGGAACTGAGATCCAGAGGGAAAATCCCTCTTGAAAAGCACACTTGCCATCAAGCGATGGAGGGGAAAAATGTCTACAAAGATCCCTGCAGATGACCGAGTGAGGCTGCTGACAAGGCTGTCTGTCACCCCTGAAGGCCCGTCTCGGGGGCCAGCACTGGAAGGAACAACGGGACCAGCTGTCCCCTGGGCCACACCTATGGAGCAAAACCACCCAGGGCACAGGATGACCGGGCAGAACGCCCACCCCACGCCTTTGAACCCTGCCACCCTGAGATCAGAAAGGCAGAATGCCCACCTCCAGCCTGTGAAGGTGAACAGGTCTTCTCTCTGCCGAAGAAAGAACCACAGAGAACAAACGATGACACAGGGCAGGGAGGGACTAAGTGCTCATTACCCCTGGGTGGGTCCCAGCCACCTCCCAGACAAGGCCCCTCGAAGCCAGCCCCAGGCGTCCGAGAGCCCCATGAGCTAGGACACCTGTCAGAGCAGATGGGGCTCGGCAGTGGGGACCCTGGTGTGGGTGGGCCATCGCAGAGCCGCAGGCCTGGGTGGCAGCCAACCCGTCAGCACCCTCTGGGCAGGGGTGCTCCACCATCGTCTCAGGGACGAAGCCCAGGACCTGGCACTAGGCGCTGGGGTCCACGGCTGCCACCGCCCCACGCAGAGATGGAGGGCATGAAGACTGGTGACACAGCCAGGTGGACGGTGAAGCGTGGTCAAGCATGCCAGACCTCCCTAGGCCAAGTGGGATGACAGCCACTTCCACCTGTGTGCTGGGGTCACAAGCCTCCTGCCGAGCTGGGTGCCCGATTTCAGAAGTGCCTGTCTGCGTGAGCCTCGCTGACCCAGGACCAACCCTACATTTCAAGGCATCAGTCTCAGCGCAGGTCCTGGGGCTGAAGGAGCAAGGGTGGGGAGTGGGGGTGGAACGGGGGACCCAGGGCACAGCAGAGCTGATCTGGCCCCCCTGAGGGCTCAGAGGGGGCTTCCCAGGGTTGGCGATGGGCTGGCCCCCAAGAACCCATGTGTCCTTGCCCACTGGGCCTGTGAGCAATGCTTCAGCCAGGCTAGGCCCGTTGGTTCCTGCAAAAAGTCCCTGCTACCTCTGTGTCCCAGGAAAGCGGCCAAGCCCCCCCCCGGGGACATTATTCAAACAGCTGCCTCCCGCCAACTGTGGCCATAGAGCAGGGGATTTGGGGGGCTGGTCACTGGAGGGGCACAGCCCTCCCCAGCGGGGCCCTTGCTCACCCTGCCCCCTGCATGGACATACCACAGCTTCACATCTGCCCTCAAAACCAGCTCGGGGTGGTCGGATCAGCCTCCGCCCTCCATAGGCCCTGCCCGACAGGACGGCGGGTGGTCCTCGGGGAGGTGGCCACAGATTCCTCCAAACCCAGGGCATAAACGCCTCCCCCTCAATCCCAGAGAGGTAGAAGGGCTCCCTAATCCAGGGGCCGGGGCCTACAGACTAAAGGAAAGACGTGATGAAGAGATGGAAGGTTCCTCACGGTCTCCCCAAACCTCCAGGCGCCAGCCCAGTGCCAGCCACCAGACACCGTGTGGACACTGGCCTAGACTGCGTGCTCAACAGTGTGGGCAGACAGGACACCGGAGCCAGGGTGGCTTGTTCAAGGTCATCCAGCTAGAACCTGACCTCTGACCAGAGACCTCTCCGACGCCCCAGCCACCTGCAGCAACTGCCCCACGCTGGGCGGGGCAGATGGGCCACCACTCTTAGGGAAAACCACAGGTCCCCAGCAGGCACCGGCTCTGCAGCCCTCAGAGTCATGGCCCCCCTGAGCCTCAGTTTCCCCACCACCTCCTTCAAAGGGCAGCTGAAACAGGCAAGGAAGGCCATGTACCGAGCCTTCCTGCTCCAGTTGGTTTTATTTCATCCTCAGGGCAGCCTAAGAGGCCAACACCTCGTGATTCTAAGGGGGACCCTTTGAAGTCCCAACCATTGCCCCTTCTCCTTAGCTCAAGATGGAAATGAGCCTCAACTGCCCGATGCATCCTGGGGCTGCATGCATACAGACGTAGTAAACTCAGGTACGTTCTGTTCATCTGTCTCGTGTCAATTTGATTATTAGAACAGTCAGAACTAAGGGGACAAAGAGGGCACATTTTCCCTCCCCCACAACCCCCATTTCGCAGAGGGTAACTGATGAGGCTCGCAGGGGCGACAGCACTGGTCCAAGGCTGCAGAGCCTGGAGCCGGCCAACCCCAAAGCTGTTGTCTCACTCCGAGGCTCAAGGACCGCAACCCGGCTCTGACCTGCCTTTGGGCCCAGGCCCCGTCCTGTTGGCTCGGGCAGTTGTGGGAAGCTGGTGAGGGAGGGATCCAGGCCAGGCTGCATCCATCCAGGATGCCTGCCCATCAGCAGGGCAGGGACAAGGCAGACAGAGATGGGCCAAGCTCTCCAGCTGCCTGGACTAGGAAGGAAGTGACTTCCACAGATGCCAGGACAGACCGCAAAGGGGCCCAGAGGAACCCGGGCATGACCCTGGGGTCGAAACCAGGCTCTGCCCCAGAGCCCCTCCCAGGCCTCTGGACACAGTCCCTCCCCCAGCCTCCATAGCAGCAATTTCCCTGAGTAATACTGGGATATGATAAGAAATATATATTTGGTCTCCATCTCCCAGCTCCTGGCACAGAGCTGCTAAAACCCTTATAATTTCCTGAGAGATAAGAGTGTCCTGTAAGCTGATGAGACGTTGGTGGCTGAGCACCCCAGCCACAGAGTTTCAGGATAGCAGCTGGTCACACCAGGAAAGTGGAGAACAGTTAGAGGAAGCTGGGACTGTCGGCCCCACCCCCGCCTCCAGGAGGGAGGGGGCTGGGGACGAAGTGAATCACCAATGAAAACTCCATGAAGACCCTAAACCACAGGGGATCAGGGCTCAGGGAGCTTTGGGGCTACAGAGCATCCCTGAGGCTGGTGTACCCCAAATCCCTGGGGACAAAGCTCCAGCTGTCCAGACCTTCCAGACCTCGCCCGGGGTGCAGCTTCATCCAGCTGTGCATCTCTCTGTTTCTGTCTCACATTCTTCCTAATAAACCAGGGACATGAGGAAATGGGTCCTTGACTTCTGTGAGTGTTCTAGCAAGTGTGGGTGACTTGGGGACCTGTGACGGGCATCTGAAGTGGGGGGGGGCAGTCTGGTGGCACTGAGCCCCCCTCCCTCCCATGGGGTCTGCACCAGCTCCGGACTTGTCGGGCACCCGGGCAGCACCCCCAGAGACCTGGAGAACCGCTTGTCAGGGGAGCCGCCATGTTCCTCGTCAGAAGTGCTGAGTCAAGGAACCGTTTTCCTTTATCCCCAGTCGAGAAGCGAAGGACTCGGACTTGAACAGCCTACAACTGGCCTCCCGGCTCCGACCTTGGCGGTCAGCGCGGGCACCTAAACCTGAGAACATTGTTGGGACTTCTGACGCACACGGTCCTTCGTAAATATCACACCTCTCCCCAAGGGCCAGACCAGGGACACACAATCTGTCCTTTGTTCTGTGTATCACGGCAACACCCCCGGAGTCAGGAGCACACGAAAATATTTACACGGCCACAGCAACTTCTGGGTTCTGCGGCTCACTTAGGCAGACGTGTTTACCTTTCCATCACACGACACTTTCCAGGTCACTTCTTTCTCAGGACACTGGTGCTCCCAGCCACAGCACCAAGGGAGGCGGGGAAGTGGCTGAGAGGCTGGGCCCACCCCTTTCGCAGCCCACTGGGTCGGCGGCGGGACAGGGGGGTTTCAGAGGGAACCCCAGGCCACAGGTGAAGCCCCCTGGGAATCAGTTATCTTGGCTCCAGACCTGGGCTACTGGCAGTGACCAAGCTTGCTGGACAAGGTCACGCTCTGGTGACAAGGGGAACCTACCACAGGCCTTCCCACCTCCACCCCGCCGGCCAGGCACAGCCACCTTTCCGGAACTAGTTTCTCATCCTGATCCCCAGGCTCAGTGACAAACAACACACCCTTCAGGAGCCCCACACGGTGAGACTCTGACATTGCCGCCTGCCTCCCACCCGCCAGCCACACGGAGGCTGGAGAAGCCTTTTCTAAGACACACATCGGAGCCATGAAGTCCTCGGATCCTCAGCCCTCTGCACTCTCCCTTGGCCTCCTGGACAACACCCACACCTTAATGGGCGCACGGGGCACCTAGGGCAGCTCCTTGCCCCCAGCTCACGGGTCTTCCCAGCACCAGACCCCAGGCAGATGGCGGGACAGGGTCCTCCTCTTGCCTCTGCACCTTTGCACAGGCTGCTTGCTTCCAGTGCCGGCAGGGCCTCCCCCCGCAGTCCCACCCCCAGCTCTCGTGTTTGAGCTACAGGGTCCAGCTCCAGCGTCAGAGCCCTAAGCCCCTCCTCTGGGGACTCCTGGCCTCACATACAGATGCCCCCCACCACATCCCCCAGGGCTGGGCACGTGCCCTGGGCATCACATCCGGCTACTGATTCTGTCCCCTCTGGTGACCAGTGAGACCTGAGAGTGGAGGCCAGACAGGACTCATCTCTGCAGCCTTCTGCTCGGAGCCCCCACGGGGGCTGAGTGGCGATCCCCACACATGCCCCCTGCTCCAGGACCCAGTGCAGCCCTGGAGTCACCTTCATCCTGGCAGCCCTGAAGCCTGTGGGGGCCAGGCACAGACCCCTCCACCACTGGGCTGGCCGCGTCCCCAGGTCACAGCGGCTCACGCCTATCTGCGGACAGCGAGCCTGTCGGGGCACCATTTAGTGTGCAACACTATCAAACCCCACTCTCCCTGCATGGCACACTCCGGCTTTGCTCAAGGAGGCCGCGGATGGCGACCACAGGAAGACCCTTCCCGTGACGTGACGGTCACTGCAGAGTCACAGGGAGAGCCGTGCTGGCTTGCCCACCTCTATCCTTTTCCACGAACTGCCCTGCTCACTGCCAGCCCCAGGTGTCTGCTCCTGCCTGGGAGGAGGTGGGCAGAAATGGGGGCAGCGAGAAGGGTAGGAAGAGGCAGAGGGTGGCAGGGTTCCCTCCGCTGAGACTGCAGCCTCAATAGGGGTCACTCTGCAGCCGCCTTGCTGAGCATGAGGACGGGGAACCAGAAGATAAACAAAGCTCATCAGCCGAAAAGGAGGCAGGTGTGAGGCCTGGGAAAGCCGCAGAGCTGCCTGCAGGCCACAGCCTGGCTCCGGGCTCACCCAGGCTCAGCCCTGGGCTGCAGCGCCCCCGCAGCGGAAGCCCGGCCTGGGGAAGCTGAGAACGCTGCACTGGGGCCATCAGTCCTGGCACAACACACTGTCCCTCCACGTAGCTGTCCCCATGACTCCTGCTGGGGTCCCCTTTATAAGCTGCTGCCAGCACTGAGTGGGAACCACTTAGGACTGCCTGCCTTTCTGTGTGAGGTCCCAACACACCAGCATCCTCGGCTACTCATTCTCTGCAGACGCCCCCTCCCTGCTCTACCAGCGACCCCCGGGCATGGTGCGTGGCAAGGAAACCTGCCTTTCTGCACCCAGTGCGGCTGGGGAGGTGTTTAGCAGACGTATTTATAGCTGTGCACCCGTCCTCGCTCCCCAACGCTGCCTGCCTGCCTGCCACCCGGGCTTTTCACTCCACGTCTATATTTATCCCCCAAAGCCGTTGGGATAATGGCGAGGCCAGAAATAGCCTCGAAGACATTCACGTGCAGATGATGGACAGGTCCCCAGGTCCCCAGCCCCTATGCCTCCACCTGGCCCCGGGTGACGGGGAACAGCTGGATGAGGCCGGGAAGGTGCCCAAAGGCAGATGGGAACAACATAACCCCTCTTCCCCCGCTGGCCGCAGTCCTCTGTGGTGACGCAGAGGACAAGTCCCAAATGCACATGCCATCTACTGGGCTGTGGGGACACCAGAGGTGACACGGCTGCCTGATGGAGATCAAAAGGCTAATCAGCTCAGAGACGGAGCACAGACTCAAAGGGAGCAGGCACCAGCGCCCGGCCGATTCCCAGGCACACCCTCACAGAAAGCAGGTAGCTGCGCCACAGCAGGCAGGAGGCAGGAAGACAGATGCCCTGCCCGCTCCCACCTGGCACCTGGATGCAGGTGCAGGGCTCTTGGAGGGAGCATGCCCTCTGCCCCCCGGCTCACCTGGCCACCTCCCACCTCCTGGAAGGGAGGGCCGCTGGGAGGCAACCTGGCTGGTCAGGGATAAAGAAACGGGGACTTAGGGGACCTGGGGGCCAGCCCTGCTCCTCCAGTGCAGTGTCCTGGGGGACAACTCTCCCCCAGGATGCAGCACAGACACGCGCCGGAGCACCTGGAGCACCCGCAGAGGGAGGAAGCTCAGAGCACGGCTAGGGCAGAAGGGAGCCCACTGCTGACTGACTGATGAGGCAGACTTTATAGAAAAGGGGGCATTTTGGTTGGGCTTTGAAGGGTGTGCAGGAGTACACCAGAAGAGACAGGGTAGGGAAGCTCAGGGAACAGCATGGGCCAATGTGCGTGGTGTGTTTGGGAAATAGCAGGAAGGTGGCAGACATGTAAGGTCCAGGGCGGTGAGATGCAGATTGGGATGGGCAGGGCTGGGCCTGGCCACAGACCTCAGGGGCAGAGCCTGGGAGCACAGGGGACTCAGGAGACACACTGGCCCTCCTCAGGCTATGGCTGTGATCTGGCTGGGTGTTCTCTGACCAGTGCCTGCTCCTGACAGGGAAGAGCTTCCTGATGCCGAGCTGTCTCCCTACTCTGGGCTGGTCCATGACACCGCACCCTGTCTGGATCTCTAGCCCCTGGACCTGCCTTAAGTCGGACTCCCCTGTCCTCTTCCCAGGAGCTCTGACCCCTTCCCCCAGGAGCACCTCCCCACAGGAGGGGAGAGAATCCCGTTTGTGGGATGACCACGAAGGACAGATGCTGCCCTTACAGGGCCCCCCACAAGTTCCAGCCAGCCCTGGCTGCTGGGCAAGGCAGATGGCAACTTGTCCATTTCACCGATGCGCAACCTGAGGCTCAGAGAGGCGAAGGAGACCTGCCAGCCAGGATCTGACCCGGCCGGGCCATTGGTTCCGGAGTCCGCTCAAACCTCCACACCACCCAGCTCTCCAAGGCGATCCTTATAAAACAATGTGTGTGCAAAAGTCTGGCAGCCCCTCCGTGTCAAACACAGGGCCACCGTGGGGGCCTGCAGTCTTCCCCCTCAGCACACGTGTGAGAGAGACGAAACGCAGGCCCACACCAAGACCCGTGCACGCGTGTCCACAGCAGCATCACTCGCAGCTGGAAAAGGCGCAGGTCTGCTGATGAATAAAGGACAGACGAATGCAGTCCGTCCATCCGTCCGTCCAGGGGACTGCAACATGGCCACAAAAAGGAACGGAGCACCAACACCGGCTGCCACATGGATGGACCCTGAGAACGTGATGCTGCGTGAGAGACGCCAGACGCAGAGCCCACGTCTATGAATTGTCCGGCGCGGGCACATCCGCATGGACAGAAGCGGAGGAGTGGCTGCCAGGGGCTGGAGGGGAGTGAGAGCGCAGGGGTGCGGGGCTTCTTTTCAGAGTGATGCAGATGTTCTAAAGCTTTGTGACAGTCGCACACATCTGTGAATTATTGAAATACCACTGAATTGCGCACTTCAAATGGGTGAGCTGCAGGCTCTGTGAATTATGTTTCAATCCGGTTGCTAAAAACAAAAATGAAGCTGAGCCGGGTGGAACCAGTGTGCGAGCTCGGGTGCTCCGGGGGGGGGGGGGGGGATGGACAGAGCAGGGGAGTCCCTTCTGCCGGAGGGCGGGGCCTGAGCAGCCGGGGGCCACCAGGCCTGCCCGCTGTTCCCTGTCACACACAGGGCCTAGATGCCAGCCCTGGCCACTAGGGTCCTGGCTGCCCCACCTGGGGCAGTTACATCAGCAAACACCCTCCTTTGCACTAAGGCTTTGCTTCCAAAGCACCAAGGTCCCTGGTCCCAGAGGCCTTTCCTGATGGCACAGAACTGCCCCACCCCCCGTGGCCCAAGTCCTGTACAGACTCGGAGCAGAACTCTGCCCACCGCCCCAGGTGGCTGCCAGCCCAGGGCGCCATGGCCAGGCCGGCTTGGATGTCAGAAAAGGAACGTTTGTCTGCTGAGCGCCTACGATGCGCTCAGGGTGTGCGAGGTGCTCCACGCCCATTTTCTCATTTGCCATCTTTCCTCTGGTCACAGCCTGCCCAACTCTAGGCCGCCTTCACGAGGTGCTTTCATGGCCCAAGAAAGCATGCCTGTGGCCTCGGATGTCCCCTTGTGACGGGAGTGGAGCGTGTGTCATGGGCCGTCCCCGATGTAGGGATGTCCCTCCTGCTCAGAGGCCATCTCCTCGTATCCTCACCAACGTGGCCCAGTTCTCAGTGCTGCTGAATAAACTGATTCACAGTGAAGGACTGGGGTGAGTGTGGCGAGGTTCCCAAGGGTGCTTACAGTGTGAATGGGGACGGGAAGGAGCGCCGTTTGCCAGAGGGAAGAGGGGACCGACAGAGGGAGAACAGGTAGGGGACCCCGTCTGAGCCCCTGAAACACAGCTCAGGCAATGGAGGGTGCAGGGCACCTGTCATCAAATGGTCGCCCGACTCCAGGCCCCTCCTTCCGTGGGGACCCTGCCCTCAAGAGCCAGCACCGCGAGGACCAGACAGGAGACGCCAGGAGGGGAGGTATCGGTCTGAAACCCACCGCCGGTCAGTGGGCACAGCACCCACCGCACCTCAATTGTCCTGGAAACCAGGTCTAAGCCTGAGAATCACTGCAGGAAGGCTGGGAAGTCCCCAGCCAGGCATGGGGGGCGGGTCAGCCCGGGGCTGGGGGCCAGGTGGGGAGGAGGGGACCAATGGCCGTGCCCACATCTTGGCCCCAATTCCCTTAAGGCGGGGAGCTGGCCCCAGGTTTCTTGGTGTCCCCACCTCCTCTAGCCTCCGAGGAAGACACCCACAAAAGCACTGGCTCCTGCCTCATACCAGTGGTCCGGCTGTGGCCTCCTACCTCTGTGCACCAGCTTCTTAGCTCTGTTCTGGGGCCACCTGAGGCCACCTGGGGCCCCCATGGTGCTAACCAGAGCCAAGGGCAGTGAGGCAGCCCGCAAGTTGCTGGATGGCAGTGATTTCCAGGTTGTCATTTCTCACTAGGACCTCTACTGTGACAGGGACACACTGAGTTAAAAACTGAAAGAAAAATCACACTGGATTTCTGCACACACACACCCCCACCCCCGTTTGCCCTGCAGAAGCTCAACTTCTCCAAAGAGAACACAATCTCCCCACCTTCCCCCGGCAACCCTGGCACCGAGGAGAAGTCTGAAGGTGACAACAAGATCTTTCTCTGTGGAGCTGGGATGGTGATAGGCCTGGTTCTGTGCCCCACGGTTCCACACATGGTCTAGGTTGTGAGAGCTGTTTTGCAACACAAAGTTCCCAGTCCATCCCCTCTGCACAAAGCAGCACCCAGGACGTCTCAGGGTGAAACGCAAAGCTGCCTCCCAGAGACTGTGGTCAAGTTCAGGGCAAGGCTGGGCCCTCATGGGCTGAGTGGAACCATTCTTGGTGACCCAGCGCAGGGCAGTGAGGTCCAGGCCCCCACAACGCTCCTCACTCCCTTTATTACAAGAGGTGGTGAATCATGGGTTTAAACAGACCACCCTGGTGGACGGCAGCCCCTGGCCTGAGGCCACTGGAGTGTCTGGTGACTGCAGGGGCTTCACCGCTGTCCTTGGACTGAGCTGCCCAGAGTGTACACAGCCAGCTCCCTGCACGCGCCTCTGATGCAGGCCCCGCTGCTCACTCTCCCGGGGCGGCAGAGCCTCCTCAACGGTCAGCGCCGAGAGCCGCAATGCCTGTCTCCGGCTTGGCACTTAGTAGAAGCTCAACAAAATCTTCAATAACGTGCACAGCAGTGTCAGCTCTGACCTGCCCAACGCTCAGGACCGGCAATGAAGACCCCTGCCTGGCAGAGGTCCAAACGCCGGCCCGGAGAAAGCCACAGAAGGCCCAGAGCACCCGGAATCCTCAGCTTGCAAAGCCTTAGTCAGTTCCTGCCCGGCAGGGGGGTCCCCCAGGACCCCATGCTCAGCTCAGCTGTGGTGTCTGGGACCAGCCCCTCTCCCCACGCCGCCACCCCGGGCCCTCAGGCCTCTGCAGGTCCCCCAACCCCAGCCCTCCGTCCATTCCTTCAGCTACAAACACATCAGACTGGACGTCAGAAGCCCGAGCCGGGGGGCTCCCAGACTGACTAGTTTGCCTTGGGACTTTGGACAAGCCACCCCCATTACTGGGCTCAGCTCCCCCAAAGGCTAAGAGACGAGACCGAACTCCATGATTCCTCGGGTCCTTCCAAGTCCACTCGATGCTTCCCCAATCCCCTTAGGATCAACTTTTAAAAACATACCTGAGTTCAGTGCCTTTGAGGCCTCTACCCCCCACCCCTGCCACCTGGCCCAGCGAACACAGCTGCACCCCATGGCAATCTGAAAGCCTTGGGCGATCCCCAATGAGGGACCGGAGCAGGGACCAGGAACAGGAACGAAGCCAGAGGCGTGCAGCTCCCGCCACAGGGATGGAAGAAGTAAGGACAGCTCCCAGGAGCCATCTGAGCCACTTGGCCAGCACCGGGAGTGGGTGCCTAGAGGTTCTTGGGAAGACGAAGGGGACCCTGAAAAGCCGGGGTTCATCACGAACATGAGAGTGGGGGGCCTGAGCAGGTAAAAAGAGGGCGGGTCCACCCTGTACCCGAGTCAAACCGAAGAGGCCAGGAGGGGGGCGAGAGGGACAGCGCCAGGGTTAACAAGCTTCTGCAGGTGACACCGCCACAGGACGGAAAGTGTGTGTCAGCCACTGCTGTGGTCTGGCCTCAGTCTCAGCTCTCTTCCTCCCTGGGAACCTGTGACCTCGCTGAGCCTCCCTGGAAACAATGGCAGGAAGCTCCCCTCCCTGCATGAGCTGGGGCAGCAGGAAGGAAGTGACCGCCTCGGAGCCTGGCAGGGACCCTCCCCGCCAGCTCTTCCTCGGACTGCAAGGCAGACTCTGGACCATCCCCTGCCCTGCACCTACCCCACCCCCAGCTCTGGAAGGAGGGGCTCAGTTCCTTTGGAGCAAGAAACTCCTGAAATAAACGCTGCTCCTCCAGTCCTTCCCTCCCGGCGAGGGTGTTCTCAGCGTGGGGAGGGGGGCTGCCTCTCCCCACTAGCTTGATGAGTATTGCCATCAAGGGTCCCTCCAGGCCACACACGCGCCCAGGAGCAGCTTAGGGAGCAGATGGGGCAACCCTGCTCTTCCCACGGGGGCCTGCTGTCTTCCAGGGCCAGGCGGAGGCGAGGACAGGGAGGCACAGGGGGGCCGTGTGGAGAGAGCGGGGCCACCCCAGGGCAGAGGCTTCTGTTACGCTCAAGGCTGCGTCCCCAGCACCTGGAACTCTACCGGGTGGATACCAAGGAGTCAGTACATGTTTGCTGGATACATGGGTGAAGCTGAGGGCCCTGGAGAAGACACACTGCAAGCCCCGCCCCACCCCTCTGTCTTTGCCCCCACAGGAGGGAATGCAGCTGTGAGGAAGGAGAAGCGCGGTGCTCTGCAGGAGACGGGAGGCAAAGGCTCCATTGGAGGAGGCCCTTTCGGAGCCACACGGCCGATGTCAGAGCTCAGGCCATGGGCAGAGAAGCGCTCACAGCTGGGTAGTCAGAGGTACAGCAGGTGACCTCGGACAGGCCGTGAGTCAGCGCCGACTTCCCCTGCCAGCCCCCCCCCCCACTGCCCTCACCACCCCGCAGCTGAGACACCACCTTGGAGATACATTAGAACAAAATGAAAAAGCACAACACAGCACACTCCCTGCTGAGGAAGGGGGGCCTTTCCACAGCAAATGAAAGCAGCGAGTGACTAGAGAAAAAAACCTGCCTTCGGTGCCCACGGGGCGGGAACCTCGGCACCGAGAGGAGGCACTGGGCAGAGGGTGGAGCGGCCAGAGCCGGGAAGGGACTCCCGGTAGACAGACTGCCAGGAAGGCTGGGCTGGCTGGGTCCAGCGGGGAAGTCCCACTGTGTTGAAGAAACCAGACCACGTGCTTCCAGGTGTGGGTCTGATCCCAAGCCCAGCGCTGAACAGCTGTGTGACCTTGAGTCAGACAATGGGCATCTCTGAGCCTTGGCTTCCTCATGTGACGTGGGGCCCACATGGCCCTCACACCAGAGCCCATGCACTCACAGCCCACAGCCAGGCCGGACGGAACAGAACCTGGGGCGCCGGCACCCCCTACCCCTGCCTCCTCACCCGGTCAGGTCAGTTTCCTGGGATGGATCCAACTTCTGCACCCCAAAGCTCAACCCAGCCGATCAGCACGCGGGAAGAAGGCTGTGTTGGAGTTCGGGAAAGAAAAAGACAACGTCCCTGTCCCTGTCCTGCCCACCAAAGGCCTTGGCATGACAAAGGGGACAGGGTGAGACCTGTGCCTGACCCTTGAATGTGGGACTGGAAGGACGAGAGGCCTGGGAGGACCCAGGGTTCCAGCTCTTAACTCAGGCGGAAGGGGAGCGAGCAAAAAGGCACTGGGGGCTGACCCCTAGTCCTGGGGCCACCCGTGACTCCGCAAGGACCTCGGTCACATCCCCTGCAGCATCTCGTCCAGGGAGACGGTTATGAAAACGTGTGCATGACCATTTCCCCATCACCGGCCACGGCTCGTCGTGCTCGGTCACAGCCGGCCCCTCCCTGCTGCAAAGGTTGGGGAGCCCCCAACTCCGGTCCTGTCCTGTTGGCCAGGGGTTTGGAGAGCCAGGCTGAGCCCAGGGAGTGGGGAGAAGGAAGGCACCAGGCACTCTGCCAGGAGCACAGCAACCAGGTTTGGTCGAATCTGGAATCCACCGTTACCAAGGCAGAACATCCATCCCTCTTACTTAGTAAAGAGCAGTCAGCATTGGCAAAAAGGAGGAATGATGAATACAATCTACCCCGTATCCATCAGGTAAAGTCAGGTGTTTGCGAAGGAAGCAAACGACGGCAGAGCCCTTGAACCCCCAAACTCCAGAGCCAGAGACAGACCTTACCTGTAGTTCTGTGGGAGAAGGTTCCCCTGCTGTCCTACCGCAGGACGGCTCGGCTGGCTAGGCCCACAGGAGGGCATCGGGGACCAGGACACACGTGCCAGCATCCTGCAAGGAGAAGCCAGTGGGGGAGGAGGTGAGACACCTGGGGAAAGTCGGGCCTCAGCCCGAGCAACGCCAGAGACCGGGCATCCAGCTGTGCCCAGAGGACGGGATGGGGATGCTGGCCAAAGGGGGGTTTGCTTGACCAAGGATGCGTTTCTCAGAGACAGAATCTCACACCCTTTCCTAGGACCCCACACCCTAGGGGGAGGCAGCTGAGGGAGACACCTGTGACCCGAATGGGCAGCTGTCTCATCTCAGAGGCTTTTACCCATCAACCTCTGGGTACTTCGGGACCTCAGGCTGCACTGGCCAGGCAGGTGGAAGATCGGGGAAAGTCAGCCCAGCCATCAGTCAGTAGCTGGCAGCATGGTGAAGCAAACAACTGACTTCCCTGCCTCCCTGTGCATCCCCTGCAGGCAGGCAGTGTGTGACCGGGAGACCCTCCCCCCCCCCCCCCCCCCCCCCCCCCCCCCCCCCCCCCCCCCCCCCCCCCCCCCCCCCCCCCCCCCCCGCGCCAGGTGCCCCGAGGCGGGAGTGGAGCACGCACAGCAAAGGCAAAAGGAAAAGAACTGGATCTGCAGGGAGTCCTGGGCACAATCAGCCTATGTGACCGCAGAAAACTCCCCGGTGCCGATAAAGCCACCACCGGACCCAGGGCTCCCACAGAGTCACTCACAGCCCACGCCCGTGGCCGGGCACCCAGTCCTGTACGTCAGGGCATGTGTGAGCCCCAGACCTGCGCCCAGGAAGCCAGCAACAGCCCAGGCCTTCCAGGGGCCGTGACTGGAGGGCAGGCCCCTGTGGGCCAGAAACCCAGAAACAGACTCCCAACTCTGGAGCCGCCCTCCTCTGCGGGCTGAGGCTGGAACAGGGGCTCGAGGACGCCAGCCTGTGCCTGCCAGGAGCCCAGTGTTTACGCACCGACCACCCAGCCCGGTCCCATGCTCCCAGAAGGTCCCATGCTCCCAGAAAGTAACGGCTATTTCTGCAAACTCCTCCCTGGGATGGGCCTGCAGGGTCAAGCCCTGTCTCCGCCCTGCACCTGCCCCTCCCGCACAAACGGCTCCTACCCACGCTGGACCCCAAACGAACAAAAACGTCCCACGGTCCCAGGTTCCAGTACCCCGCTGGGCACGCCAGTGGGGGGTGGGGCCCAGCTTCTCTTCCTACACCCCACAAAACCCACAGCTCCCCATGAGCGCATCCACCCTGCCCCTGCCCAGCTCTTCCATGACCTTTCTTAGCTCTGCCACAACCCCTGCAACCCCCCCGGGAGGTCCCTGTAAGTCTCTCCGTGTGAGAGGTCGCGGTTCTCCATGGTAACAGGCCAGTCCCAGGCAGCAGGGTGGGGGTGGGGCATTGCAGGCCAACCAGCTGCCCCTCCCTGGATGAGCAAGGCAATGGTGACTCAGAATGAGACCAGCAGGAACCCCCCCCCCCGCCCCCCGCCCAGAGGCGCGCTGCTGTTGCTGCTGTTGCTGCTGTTGGGGGGGGGGGGTTACCGCTCACACGAGGGAGCATTTCAAGTGCAGAAAGTGAGTGTGGAGTCAGCTCAAGGAGGGAGGCCGCTCCTGGGGCGTGGGAGGGGGCAAAACAGCTGGAAAAAGGTAGGAAGCCGCTGCCAGGTGACTCAGGGCTCCTCCAGGGACCCCGCACACAGGGGCCAAGAAGCCAATCGGCCCGCTCCCTGGAGGGGAAGTGAGAAATGCAAACCGTGCAGTTCCGTGTCGCACGTACATGCCAAGCACACCCGTAGTGGTGGGATCATGGGGTGGGGTCCTGGAACCTGCCAGGAATAACACACGTGCTTTGTTGTTTAACAGAAACAAAAGAAAATGTTTTATTCCTTTAGGTCCCCCCTGCCCAGGGTCACGGAGGTGTGACTGTAACATGCTGTGATGGATCACAGTGCACACTGCGAGGATTCGATGCACACAGGCACTGGGACAGGACCCCTCCACCTCCATGTCCCACATCTGCCGCCGCCCTCGTTTACCTGTTCGGGGTGGGGGGCTGCTGAGGTAGGTTCTACTCTCAGCAGGTCTCACTCCCGCAACGCAGTCGGACCCACGAGAGTCACCGCGCCCTGCGTGAGACCCTCTCTTTGCAGTTTTAGACCTTGACCCACCACGGGCTGCTCGCACAATCGGGGGAGCTGCCGGGGGCAAACACACAGCACAAATAAAGAAAACCCGCCCCTGGAGACAGGAAGTCCAAACCGCTCCCCTGAAAACATCTCAGATCCCTGGCTTTGTTTCGGGCAGCGGATGTGAGCCGTCCACTCACGTGAGGCTGTCTCTCTACACAATTTCTACGAAGAGGCGATCGGTCCCCCTTGTGCCCACTAAGTAAGTGTCAAACACTCACCTGGCAAGCCCCGCTTTGACTGGGCACCCATGCACTGGCCGGCCCAGATGTCCGTGCGTGGGAAGCCAGCCCCGGTTGAACGGGTAAGTTCCTAAGAGTGGGCAGTGTGACTGGGGTTGAAGACTTGTTTCCATTCTCCGTTGGCATGGAGACCAGGAGGCCAGTGGGAGAAGACTGGGCAGAGAGGAGCCGTGTGAGTGGCCGTGGTCGCGGAGCAAACTGTCCCGGAGGCGGCTGGCAGCCCCGCCCGCAGGGCACAGCCCCTAATTTTTTTGCTTTATTGAGATATGAGTCACATGTCCTAAAATTCACGGGTGTGAAGTGTCCATCTTAGAGGCATGTGGTCCATTCACAAAGGTGTACAATCACCACCACCATCTAGTTCCAGATCGTTTCGGTCACCCCCAGAAAAAAACCCCTGCCCATCAGCACCCTTCCTCTGTCGCTCCCCACGCCCCCTGCGCCCAGCCCCTGGCCAATGCCATCTGCTCTCGGTCTCCGTGGATGCTCCTCTTCTGGACATTTCTTATAAACAGAGTCCCTCGTGGGGCCTCTGTGGCTGGCGTCCGTCGCCAGCACGACGTTCGCAAGGGTCGTCCCCATCATGGCGGGTGCCAGCGCTCCGTCCCTTTTCGGGCCCAAGTCATATTCCCCTGTGAGGCGGGACTGCGTGTGCTCACAGGCTCATCCGCTGCCGGGGACTCCGGCTGTTTCCATCTGTTGGCTCCTATACACACTGACGTACTAGTTTTTGCGTAGATGTATGTTTCCGATTCTTTGAGGTACAGACGTAGGAGTTCCTAATTTCTTGATAAGTTAACTTAAGTGATACCTCGGTGTTTTTGAGAAGATAAAAACGGTGTGTCTCTGCTGTCCCTGCTCCCCTGCACCCAGCTCCTCTCCCCAGCGCCCAGTTCCTCTCCGCGGCAACAGTCTGCATGCACACGCCCTGCTGTGTTCTACACATAGCCTGCTGGGAGGAGGTGCGGCCAGCACAGCCCCCTGATGCTCGGGAAAGAGCATGGGGCCCAGCCCGAGTCCTGTCGCTGCCATCTGTGCCCTGGGAAGCCCCTTAGCAGAGAAGAGGTGTCACGACTGAGTGGCCAGAAGGAGGGGCCTGCAGTTGGATGGTTTCTGACATCCGGCTCTGCTGTCTCTTGGCTCCGTGGCCTCGACAACCTGGCCTGTCTGCCTGGCCAGCATCACAGAAGGGCCGGGAGGAGCCCGTGGGCCGGTGGGAGTAAGGGCCCAGCACCAGGCCTGGCACACGGGAAGCGCTCAATGTCTGCTGCCGGGTCAGCCCTTGGACATTACCCTCAGTCTCCCCATCTGGAAAATGGATGTAGGCACCTCCTGCACAGTTACGCTGGAGAACACAAGACCCTGGGGTGATGCCCAGTGGGCCACCATTTCCAAGCAGCGCAGAGGAAGGGGACGGGTTGCCTTGTGTCCCCATGGGGAGGCCCAGCCTCCCCGCTCAGCCTCCCGCAGCCCAGAGTTCTCTGCACCTGCCACCCACAAGCATCGCAGACCCGCAGCTGTGGGTGGCTGGCTGGATTTCTCATTGCTGGTCCCTTCCCTGCCACCCCCGCCCCCCACCCTCAGGAGCCTCCCCTCTGCTTTCTCCACACCCCACTCTGGAGCTCAGCTTCCCTCTGGGAAGCCCTCCGGAGGCAGCAGCAGCAGCAGCAGCAGCAAAGCCTGGGAGACAGTGAGGCGGAAGGACGCATTAGCAGGGCCATTAGAAAGCTGTTAGGAGCACTTCTCCTCCCAGAGCCCAAAGGCGCAAATCCAGGCCAGGGCAGGCCGCACAGGGTCCAGGAGCAGCGCCAAGGCCCCCGGAGCATGCACGAGTCCATGAGGGAAGACACCCAGCAAGCACACATGCACACCAAACAAGAAGGAGAAATTCTTAGCCGGCAGCAGTTGGTAGCATTATGTAAAATCCTAGGCCCACAAAAATATCCCTGGGATGATAAAAAGTTAAATTTAGCTAAGTACAGAGTGACTAATACTATGAGGGAGAGGTCCCCCCCCCCCCCCGCCCCCTGCCCCGTTGCCTGGAGCTCCTACAGCTGGCTGTCAGAAACTTCTGACGAGGACCCAGGGCTGGCGCGGCACAGAACAACAGGTTATGTAACGGGAGGCACAGCCGTCGCTGCGGCCTGCTCGAGGGCGGGGCGCGTGGGGTCTGGCTGGAGCTTCGCCAACCGGACCAGCCTCTGGGAGCCGGGCCATGGGAACCTGGGCGTCCCAGGGGCCTCGAGCGTGAAGCCAGGCCTCGGAGGGGTGCGTGGGAGGGGGTCCACCCAGCCCCTGCTGCACAGGCCTTCTCCCCAGAGTGGTTGTGAGGGGCGCTTCCTTTGGTGACCTTGAACGAGGCCAGTGCTCGCATGGCCCCGTGACCTGCCATCACCAACAGAACAAGGTAGAAGTATGGACAAGGTGCCAGGAAGCAGGGACCCAGGTGTCAGCACATTGGGAAGGTGTTCAGGGCAGCACTGCTCACAGCAGGAAACCGCGGGACTGACCATGTGTCCTCCGAGGGGTGACAGGCAACCAGGACGTGGTCCAGCCGTGCCAGGGACAAGTATGCAGCCCCCCAAAAGGAGGGAACTTCTGTCACATGGGTGGCCCTCAAGGGTATTAGACTAAGTGAAAGGAACCAGACACAAAAGAACAGATACTGGCCCTGGCTGGAGTGGCTCAGTGGATTGAGCCCCGGCCTGCGAACCAAAACGTCACAGGTTCGATTCCCGGTCAGGACACATGCCTGGGTTGTAGGCTAGGTCCCCAGTATAGGGCGTTTGAGAGACAACCAATCAATGTTTCTCTCCCTCTCTTCCTCCCTCCCTTCCCCTCTGTCTGAATATAAATAAATAAAATATTAAAAAACAAAAAAGGAACAAGGACCCAGAAGGAGTCAAATTCAGAGATAGGCACTGGCTGGGTGGCTCAGTTGGTTAGAGCATCATCCCAATACACCAAGGTTGCGGGTTCAATTCCTGGTAAGGGCACATACAAGAATCACTCAATGAATACATAAATAAGTGGAACAACGAATGAATCTATCGTCCTTCCTTCCTCTTTCTCTAAAAATCAATTTTTAAAAAGGCTTACAGGATCGACCTCTCTCAATCCCTTTCCAGAACAACTTCACAGAGACAGAAAGGGGAGTGGTGGGTGCCAGGGGCTGGGAGGAGGTGACTGGGTGCCACTTGGGGTTTTGTGGGGATGGAGCCTCTGTGCGGGAAGGTGGACGTTCTGGGAGGGCGGCGGCAGCGGTGGCTGCACAACCACATGAGTGTGCTCACTGCCGCTGAGCTGCATATTTAAAAACGGTCACAGCGGCACATTTCGTGTTGTGTATGTTTTACCACAATAAAAACAGTGAAGTGCACAAAGGAGGAAAGAGAGGAGCTGGCAGCCTGGGTGTGTCCACGGCTCCTCTTCCAGGGAAGTAGCCGCTAGGTGAGAAGCCCCACTACCTGGAGGTCCCGGGGCTGAGAGGCTGTGGGGAGAGGTTATCTGGAGAGGACCAACATCCCAGCCAGCAGCCCCACATGACGCAGCCACGCACCAGCCCTGATGTGCCTGGCACCGGAGTGGGGACCTCCTGGAAACTTGCCTTCCACCCCCAGCAGAGCAGCGAGCTGCCCCCACCAAGTCCCGCCCACCTGGCCGCAGTGGGAGCGAACAGAGAAAACGGTTATGTTTTAAGCCTCTGAGTTTGGAGGACTTCGTTAGGCAAGAGATAACTGGACCCAGGGGCCAGGCTTGCTGGGGGTTTTGCGGAGTGTCTCGTCGAGCGACACATGTGGGGGCTCTCACACACTCATGTGTGAGTCACTGAGAGCAGGCGGGGCCCAGGGGGTCCGAAGAAGAGGATGATTCCCCACCTGCAGCCCAGCGGGGGAGACGCCACAGTCGAGCTGTGCGCTGAGCTTCGGGCGGCTGCTGGCAGGCCCGGGATCTCCCCGAGGATCCGACGGAGTGGCCAGGCCATTAGCTGATGGACTTAGTCCACTTTCCACCATCCTGTCCACAGCAGGGTGCATACACCATGGACAAAGACGCCGACGGCATTCTCTGTGGGCAATGAAACGGTCCCAGGTGTGGGGGTTGACCCCAGGGCCCTAGCTGGCTGACTCTGGGTCCGTTCTCCCTCTCTGAGCCTCAGTTTCCCCTTCTGCACGAGTAGGTTGGTCAGCAGTCCTGTCATTTCGACAGAAGAGAATGCTGGGATGGAATCCAAACCACGGAGCGGCAAGCGTCCCGATGGCCTGCACGTGGGTTACAAGGCAGACGCACTCTCCGGCACCCTCGCCTCTGTCCCCCTGCAGCCCTCGCTCGTCTCTATGTCCCTCATGAGTCTGCCCGCTCGTCCTGTGACACTGCCCGGGGCAGTCTGGCTTGGTCCCGGTTCCTCTTCCTGGACTCCATGTGAGCCCCTGGGTTCAAGGCAGGGCTATGTGACCAGTACTCTGAGCAGAGGGATGAACACCCCTTCTGGGCCTGGCCCGTAAGATGCCCCATGCGGTCCTCCATGGCCCAGACCCAGCAGAGGGCCCTGCGGGAGCCCCAGGGGCTGGCAGGCCCAGATTCACGGCATGGAGGCCACCACCGGAACATTCAACTCAACTGAGACAAGAATGCCAAGAAGTTGTATTGACACAGGGCAGAGATGAGAGGACTGTTTGTTACGGCCACTAGAACGACCTGTCCTAACACTGAGCTGTCACTCTGTGTCAGGTGTGTGAAGGGTACATCCTGGCCCCACCATGGCCCCACCATGGCCCCACCATGGCCCCACCGTCTAGGTGATAAGCCACCAGATCGGCGAGAGGCCAGTCCCGCACCTGCAATCACACAACAAGAGCTTCTTCACACACTCTTCATCCGACCTCGTCCAAAAACCTTCGACACGGCTCCACCCCCCAAAAAACAGGTAAGTAAAGAGAGAAACCACAACAGAAGCAGAAAACCTATACCGATGCTTTTGAGGACAATCTGTAAGCAAATGAATAAAAAAACACAACACAACAAAAACAACAACAAAAACTTAACAACTGTGTGCTTCCTGGCAGGCAAAGTAAAAAGGGAAACAGGCTGGGCCACAGAGCTCTCACCAACAGTGAAGGCCACCACACTGGTTCCTGCTGTGAAACACAACTGTCCTTGCCCAGCGCTCAGAGGGAATGCTCCCCGGGGTTACGATGTGAGGGATCAGCGGCTGGGCAGCAGGCCAGTCCCACCCTGGACGCTGTCCCCTCCCCCAGGCAGGACCAGCTTTGCAGCCCTGCCTGCGCCCGGACTGGCTCTCGCCGGTGAGATCCCCAGAGTCACTGTTCAGCCGCCGCCACATCACCACGGCGGCACCATGACAGCAATGGGAAATATTTACATGCCACACCACTGACGGGTTGTTTAGACCATCTGGCCACTGGATGCGGGAGGCCTGTCGACCACGTGGCCCGTCCACACACAGTGCTGATGGCGGCCGGCTTGGGCACGCAGGCGGCGGCCCTCCACCCTGTGCTGGTCACTCTCCCGACCGTGGGGGACCCACGGGGCCCTGGTGGCCCAGGCCTGGGCCAGCCAGGAACAGCGTTCCAAGACGCCCTCCTTCCTGCGCTCGGCCTGGCTGGGCATCGGCGACGAGAGCCTGAGTGGCAGGCATCAAGGATCTAGTTCACTCAGCAAGGCTGCTGGGGTCTGGGCCACCTGGAGGTTTCGCTGGTGACCCCGAGGGATCACTGGGAGCACTCGGAGGAAAAGTCAGCACGGTTCACGCGTGTTTGAGGCCACATCTGCCTGGGGTGTGTCACGCTCAGGAGGAGGCAGGGACAAGGACCCCGCGCCGTGGCTCCAGACAGACAGGCTGTGTCAGCCTCACCTGGCCTGAGGGACCATGTCCTCCCCCTCCAGCCGGGTGGCTCTGCCGGGTTCCGGCACCCAGCTGAATACGGAGATTTTCTTCTGGGTTCGAATTCGATTTTTTTTCCCTTTTCCTTTCTTTTTTTTTTTTTTTTTAATTGGGTTGTTGGGTAAGTTGCTTTATTATTATTTTCTTAATTTTAGTTAAAAGCAAAAAATTCCCACTGGGAGCCTGTTTGAAGGCAGCGGTTTTCTGAATGGGAGGCCCACACTTGCCACCCACGAGGCAGCTGGGGCAGCTGGGCGGTCGCGGCGGCCTGAGAACGTAGTCGGCCCTGTTGCCTCTGCAACAGCAGTGAGTCAGACGGAAACTCTCTGCGGGTGTCTGCTTGGCTTGACGCTGTGACAAGGGCCTCCAGCGGGGCGCACCTGTAGGGCCAGGGGCTGGGCTTCCCTCACCGTGAACCACCGCTGGAAGGTCTCTGTACAACTAATGCCCTGTGAGGCCCACAAGGCCCCAGCAGAGTGCCCTGTGCCTGGGCAGCACACGGATGGGGGGCGCAGGCTGGCTGGCCGCCTTGCCTCCTGGCATCGCTGTGTTGGCTGCAACGCAAGAGCGGCGATGCCGCGTGGCTGGAAGCCACTTCGCGCCCCCAGTCATGAGCTGGCTGGGATGCACTGGCCCAAGTTGGGGATCTCCCTGCAGCCTCAGGACAACAGTCTTTCCTGGGACTCAGGCTTCCCTCTCTGCAAGTAGGGTGAGGCCCACAGACCCTCCATGCGGAGCAGGGACGGTGAGAAAGTCAGAACCCACGGCAGACTCCGCCACAGGCTGCAGCACAGCCTGTGCGCAAGCAGGGATGCGGGCCGGGGCTTCTGACCACACTGTGAGTATGGGATGACCACCGGCCCCTCAGGGAGGCCCAGGTGACACCCCTGGGAAGCTCTCCCCCACCGGACAGGCCAAGGAAACACTCTTTTTGCAGAAGTTTCCTGAGTCCATAGGGACACAAGAAAATGGTGACTGGGTCATGGCTCATTTCACGGATGCCAGGCTCAGAAAACAGCCAGCAGGTGGCCAGGGGCGGGATTCTCCTGTCAACACAGAGACGAGAGCTGGCCAGGGTGCATCCCTGCCACTGGGGCATGGGTTGGCCCCAGGCCTCCAGGGACAGATCCGGGATCTGTTCTGGGCCCAGCAGCCCCCGCAGGCCCAGCCTCGGCTCCTTCTCGGGGACGACTCTCACCAGCCCTCAGCCTCTCCTACACCCAGGGCACAGCGCAGCGCCAGCCACCGCCAGGCCCTCAAAAGTTCACGGTGATTGAGAAGCGCGTGGTTAGGGGGGTAAGCTGTTTGAAAAGCCTCGCTGGCTCCTTTTTTATTCTTGGACCGTTCTTCCTTCCTAGTCTCCTTTTGCTCGTGAGCGGGTGACTGACGTGAGCCACTTTCTGCGTGTGTGTGTACATACACAGAACAGAGGCGGGCCACCTCGACCCCGTGTAAGCGTGCAGTTCCGCGGCCTGAGGCGCATCCACGCTGCACACCCATCACCACCCTCCGTGTCCAGGACTCTTCCACCCTCCCGAACAGAAACTCCATCCCCATGAGGCACTCGCTCCCCGACCGTGTCTGTCCCTCCACCTGCTGGGGGGACATCTGTGAGCGATGACTCCTTAAAAATAATGTCCTTGACAAAATTGTTTCTGCAATTTCACAAGTTCTGGGGTAATTTTAAAGCTGGTGGAGCTTCTCGGATCCTTGGTGATGGATGGACGAGCTGGCCGAGGAGGGCAAGGCGGCCCCCCACACCCTACCCCTACAGGGAAGGAACCTTCCAGGCCACGGCCTGCCCCAAGGAGTCCAGCCGCCCCCGCCCCCGTGCCATTCTTACCCAGCGGTGCCGGGAACCCTGCTAGAGGTGCTCTTTGCGGTAGGAGTTCTCACATGGTTGTCTCCTGATTTTCATTTGACTTAAAAGCTCTTCCTTGCCTGAGGTTTTGAGGTTAAAAACCACCGCCTCACACTCCTGTCGTAAGTGGGAGTGTGAATCGGCCCTACCTTTATGGAGAGCAATTTAGCAACAGCTGTTGAAATCAAAGAACACCCTTGACCTAGCCCTTCTCCTTCTGGAAATCACCCCGCAGGCAGGAGCGCATATTTGCATGGACACCTGCGTGCCACGGTGTTCTCCACGGCACTGTCTGCTCCCAATTTTCTATTAAAATCCAAAGCACCACGCAAAGGGAGCCGGTTTAATAAAATGCTGGGGCTTGTGGCAGTCCGACACCAAGGCCATCATCATCAAAGGGACCTGGGCAATCTCAACGGGCCAACTGAGGCACACCTTCAGGATTTACGGACTGCTGAGTCCAAAAAGCAGGTGCAGAAGGCAGGCAGCTACTAGAGGGTTTTGTTTTTTTTTTAAGTGATACATATTCATGTATGCCGAGAATCTCTGAAAAAATACACCCACACAAAAACTAGCCGCTGTGGGTGTAGAGGGGAGACTGTAGGCGAGGGTGCAAAGGGGCATCTGTTCACCTGCCTGGCCCTTTGCCACTCGGTGCCACAGGTGTGCAGCTGACGGAAACCGTGTTTCCCTGTCGGATGGGATCTCGTTGCCGACGCCAGTCCTTCACGGCAGTCTGTGAGCCCAAGGCTCCACAGACCAAGGAAGGTATCCGATGGATCTTCACAACCTTGCCGATGTCCCCGGGGCAGTACCACCTACGACTTTTGGGCTGCTATGTAATTTTTTCTTAAATAAATGAAAGAACGAGTGAGTGAATGAATGGTTCAGGTGAATGGACAGTGAAGAAAAGCATTCATGTAAAAAGAATTCCTGTTTTTTGAAGTTGAGGAGACCAGGATGCCAGGGAAGGAAGAGGCTGAGTGGAGGCAGAGCCGGGCTGACTGCTGAGATGTGTGGGGAAGTACGTTCAATAATATTCGAGGAAGGTGCTCACTGTGGACAGGGTGGTTCGGTTGGGGGCAAATGTTTAACTGAACAGGAGTTTTTAAAATTTAAATTTTAATAACAATTTTAGGTTTCTAAAAAGCCAACGTTTAATGTTTGTTATGAAACAGCAGAATGCAAACAAAATACTAGGTGGTCCAATACTAAAATATATTTTTTCTAAGATCCACATTACAGTCTACCTTTTAATTCTGTAAACTATGTATTCCCAAAGAATCAGAAAGATAAAACCCACCACTCTCCAGGGAGTTGTTACAATTCTCCAGCACTCTCCAGGGACCAGTGCACACCCGGCGCAGGAACTACAACTGGCTGGCCCCTGGGTTTTGCCCTGAGGACCCCCAGACCCAGGAGGCAGGCTGGCAGCAGCAGCCTTGATCACCCAGAAGGGGGCTGACCAGGATAGCAACCGTCACAAAACTCAAGGATGTCAGTCCTCGGAAAAGTATACGGGCCCCCTTGGGCAGTCACACCAACAACTGCAGTTAAAATAAGGCAAAAATAACAATAACAATCACAGTAGCAAAGCCACACTGAGGAGAGAAAAGGAAAAGAAATAAAGAGGAAAGGCTACTGAAAAGGGAATCACAGGGAGACCATGGTCTCAGCAGGAGGGACGTCTGAGAGACTCGCCCCAGCCTCTGAGGACAACCCAGCGGCAGGTGACACAGGGACTTTGTCGGCACCTGGTAGCCTCAGCCATGCATGAACGAGTCGTGACCCCTGATGGACTGAATGCTTTCCAGCACTCACTGCTTGCTGACAGAGAGGCAAGAAGCGCCTTCGGGAAAGTTCGGGATACTTTTGGGGAAACGGTAAGGAACCCCTCTGACCTGGATGCACCTGGCTGAGAGGCATCCTCAGACAGTGATGGGGAGGTGGCTGTGCTCTGGTTTCCAGCAGGAGTTCATGGTTCACTTCCAACAACCAGATTCTTCTCACCGGCACCCTGCTCCCACGCAACACGGTGGCCTCAGTGACCAGAGTGGGGACCGGAGACAAACCCAAGGAGCAGAGCCCGTCTCAGAGAACGCATGGGGGTCCATCCCTGAGGTTGCACCCTTGCCCAGGACCGGCGGGGCTGGGGGAATGTGGCCAAAGCCTTCTTGGGGGTTCCTCAGACTGGCCTGCGAGGCAGGTGGTGTCATCTGTCCCAGATGAGAAAATTCTGGCCGACGACGGAGAGGAAGGGACGCATGCCACACCCCACAGCCAGAAGGGTGTCACCAGACACAGTACCCAGGTCTCCTGAGTCCAGGTCACACCACCACAAACGAGACACTAACGAGAGGCTCAGCCCCAAGAAATAGCTGGCCCGGCCCCAGGGGATCTGGGGTGACATGCACACATCACACCGTCGTCCCCACTCTTCCTGGGATGCGATGCTGCCGGAGCCTGCTGGGTGTCACTCCTCTTTCCAACCAGAAAACAAGGCCACTGACATGTGGACCTGCAGGTGGAGAGGTGCAAGAGGGTTCCCTCCCACCCCAATGGCCAGCCAGTCACCCGGACACACAGGAGAGCCTAGTGGTTGCTCATTTGTTTTGCGACTTGGCCGCCCAGCCGTCTGCCATATGACTCCTTGTTCCCATTCAGCGTATCGACCTGGAGAGACCAAAGCGAACGCTGCTTCCCTGTCCAAGCAGCCGTGCGCACGCCCTGCTTCCCATGAGCTCTGCCCTGCATCCTCCTGGCTGGTCTCCTGGCTTTGGTCGCGCCTGAGGAGGGAGGGTGGGACTGCCGTGCAGCCAGCATTCCAGGGAGCACCTTGTCCAGCCATGTCTTCCAGATGCTGGTGGCCCCGGAGCCCCTTCACGAGCCATCCCCACTGCACTCTGGGGCCCCCCAACACGCTGCTGGACTGTTTCGCTAGGAAAACCGGATTTAGCCGCTGCTGGTTGGAGATGCTCCTTATCGCAGGGAAATCCAAGCCTGCCCCTCAATCTCTCTGTTCCTAAAAGTAATGGATGCTGGGCTTTATCAAATGCTTTCCTGGCATCTGTTGAAAGAGTCTAAGCTTTTTCCCTTGCAGCGGATCTCTGAGTATTTAATCCTCTGCTTATGTTTTCAAGGCTGGTCCACACCCGGAGTCATGAGCCCTGAACTGGGGTGGGGGGCACAGAGAAACATGCCAGCCTAGGAGCTTTTGCCTGCCCGGAGAGGGAGAGGGAGAGTGAGGGGGAGGGAACACAGAGCACGCTGCACCCACGCTCGGCCGCTGCGCGGGAAGGCAGAGGCGGGGATGGCGGGGATGCGCGCACAGTGACAAGGGCGGCTGGCCACCGCCAGAAGCTGGGAGAGAACAGTCCCCCTCAGAGCCTGTGGGAGGCGCCCACCCGGACCACACCGGGAATATGGGCTCCTGGCCTCCTGGACCATGAGCGAACAAGACACAAACAGCCTCAGGAAACCAATACAGGAAGCTCTCCGCCCTGGGCAGGTAGCTCGGTTCGTGAGAGCATCGTCCTGAGGCAGCAAGGTTGCGGGTTCCATCCTCAGAGCACATAGAAGAATCAACCAAGGAATGCATAGATGGGTGGAACAAGTTGATGCTTCTCTCTCTAAAAGTCAGTAAACATTTTTTTTAAAGAGCAGAAAGCTTTATGAGGCAGCGGGGGAGTTTGGCTCAGTCTGGAACCCCTGCAATCACATCACTGCCAACCCCCACCACACGTCCCGACTTCCAGGACACTTGGGGAGCCCGGGACCCCTCCCCGGTAGGGACCTTGGGTCCCAGCACCTCCAGAGACAGGAGAAGTCTCAGCGCTTCATAGGCCCCTTGAGGCACCAGGCGCCATGCCAGGCACCTTCTCTCACACACGTCCCCTTTGAACCTCAGGACCGGGTGAGCAAACAGGAGCTCCGACAGGGCACGTGCCCTGCCTGTCCCCACAGCTGCCCGTGCTGCCTGCGTGGGCCTCGGCCCCACCACGTGCTCCGTCCTCTTGCAAACCCGGGTGCAGCACCTGCCGCAGCAGAGCTGTCTCCCACGCGCCTCGCAGCTGTGAACGCCAGGGAGCCCAGGCAGTTGGCACCTGCTCTTTGAAAAGGTATTTATCTTTCCACTCGCTGAGAGCAAGCAAGCACCTTAAAAGGACATGCCCAATGGCAGGTGCACAGGGCTCCACAGAGACAGATGTCACTCGCACGCAGCCACCCCCGGCGTTAACGGTCAGGAGCTCCCTCCCCAAAAGAGCAACAGGACCAGGCTGCACGCGTGGCCTAGGCCAAGCCCGCAGGTGTGGGCGCCTCTCCTGAAGCCTGGGGGCAGCCAGGTGCTCTGGAAATGCAGAGACCTCGTCCAGGGGCCCCAAACCCACTTGTTCTAAGACAAGCTTGAGGGCTGGGGTTTTTTTGTTGTTGTTGTTTTTGTTTTTGTTTTTTTACCATTTTAAACATTTTTAAGTGGCATTAAGAATATTCACAATGCCCTGGCTAGTGAGGCTCAGTGGACTGAGGGCCAGTCTGTGATCCAAAGAGTCACCAGTTCGATTCCCAGTCAGGGCACATGTCTGGGTTGCGGGCCGGGTCCCCAGCAGGGTACATGAAAGAAGCAACCACATGTTGATGTTTCTCTCCCTCTTTCTCCCTCTCCTCCCCTCCCTTTAAAAATAAATAAATAAAATCTTTAAAAAGAGGAAAATTCACAATGTTGTGCCACTGTTTCCAGAACATTTTCATCACCCCAACAGAAGCTCTGCGCCCCACCCCCCACCCCCCAGGCCCTGGAAGGCACCATTCTGTTCCTGACTGTGGGGGTCCCTCCATCATCGAAGTGGCATCGTACGAGACTGGCCCTTTGGGTCTGGCTTCGTTCACTCGGCATGTTTCTGAGGTTCTTCCATGTTGCAGCGTGTGCGGAATCCCTTCCTTTTCATGGCTGAATCATAT
Organism: Anoura caudifer; assembly: GCA_004027475.1. Taxonomy (NCBI): domain Eukaryota; kingdom Metazoa; phylum Chordata; class Mammalia; order Chiroptera; family Phyllostomidae; genus Anoura; species Anoura caudifer. The sequence continues at coordinate 274,823 of PVKU01001382.1, forward strand.
TTCATTACCCAGAGAGGCCATGCGTCGTTCATCCATTCATCTGGCGGCAACTCAGCCCTTCACCGATTGACATCCCCACCATCAATGCACAGGAGCTGCCCTTTCTCCACACACTCGCCAAGAGCTGTCATTTTTCTTTTGGGGGAGGCAAGAATCAAGAGCAATTTCAGAGGGAGGGAGGGAGGAGACAAGTGCCACAGGCAATGGCCCATCCCTGGCCTCCATAGCCCTGGGCACCTGTCCTGCACGGCGGGAGCCATGGAAGGAACGCTGGCTGCAGAGCCCAGAGGGCTGGGTTTGGTCCCGACTCCAGGGCTACGGCTCAGCCCCTCTTGGCAAACACTGCAACCCCTCTGAGCCTCGGTCACGCCCCCCATGGGACCGGAGCTCCCGTGTCCCTTCCTGTGGGAGGCGGGCGCTGAGCCCCCACAGGAACAGGGCAGAGAGTGTGCTTCCACAAACTCTGAGGGATGGGACGCCTCCTTCTCTGCCTTCACACCTAGGAGCTGAAACGCAGGAAAAGGCAGCTGGACAGAGGAGGAGCGGAAGATTTCTCCACGGCCTGGGGAGGGCGACCGTGGGCCAGAGTGACCATGCAGCACGCGGACCAAGCCATGGACTCAAAGGCTGCCCAAGTCAATGGACACCACAGCCAGAGACGCAGGTAGGGCAGAAATTACCACCCCAACTTGTCAGGTGAAGGAACGAAGGGAGGCCAGAGAGGCCCAGCCACCTGCCCCAGGTCGCACAGCAGGGCTGAAATCAGCATCTCTGCCTGTGTGTGTAGGACCCACTGCCCCAACTGGGAAGCCCAGGCTGCCTGGGAGCCACTCCAGGGAAAGAAGCAGGACCCTCTTCCCTTGCCAGCAGGAAGGCGTGGAACCTGGCGGCCCCCGGGCTGGCATCTCCATAGTGATGGAATCACAGGGGCTGAGCGGCTAAAAATAAAACCCCTACCTCCTGAAACCCGGTCTGTTCCACTCTAGCTAGCTGCACGGGGCTCCCTGAAGCTCAGCGGCTCCAACAGCAAAGAAAGGCCCCTGCGCCGGGAGAAAGGTGGCAACGTACCAAGGACACCGGTAACACCTGTGAACCGCCATCTCTGCTCCCCTGGAGAAGTGGCAGGAACTGTCTCCCATGGGGGCCTGGGCACATGGGTGCCCGGGGGTAAGCGCCAGCCAGCTTGGGGAGCCCCGGCCGCCGGCACGGACACTCCTGCCCGAGAGAGGTCCCGCAGGAGCCTCAGGAGGCTCCTCGTCAGCTTTGAAAGCAGGGAGTGTCCCTGCTCCAGGTGTGCCTCGGGGACAAGTTCCTGCACTCATAAAAGTTTTATGTCACGCTCAGATTCTCAAGTGGGCTCCCAGAAGCCTTGCTGGTGCCCACATGGGTCCCTGGCTGGGGACACTGTCTAAAACCGAAGGGTCACTTGCAGCTCCGGAGTGGGACGGCCATGAATTGAAGCCAGGGGCTACGAGTGTCTGGGGGAAGTCACTCCCCCCTTCTGGGCCTCAGTTTTCTCCTCTGTAAAATGGGATTGATGCAGGGGGGAGGGGGAGGAAGGGCCCTAAAAGCTAGTCACTCAGCTGCCCGGTGCATCCTGGTTTGTTGGTGGGCTAGCCTGAGAGCCGGCCAATGCGGGCCATGCCCACAGAAGGCCACCGCTGCGGGCCCACTGCGTGCCAGCTGAGCGCACCCCAAGTGAGCTGGCACTTCACACATGCGGACCACACCTCGCTCCCCGTCTGCATGACCTTCCGCACAGCTGCCCTCTGCTTTGGCATGTCTTCTGAATAATCCAACGGGGACCACAACTTACATTCCCAGTACGACTCAGAAACTATGTTACGGCTACGGCTCATTTTAAACGGCCTTAAAATTCGAACAGGGCCCTGGCTGGTGTAGCTCAATGGATCCACTGCGGGCCTGTGACCACACATGGATGCCTCCCTCCCTCTCTTTCTCCCTCCCTGCCCCTCTCTAAAAATAAATAAATAAAATCTTTTTAAAAATTGCACACAAAGCACAATGCATGCAGCTTGACGTCTGTCCCCCAGCCCTGAGTTAATCATTAAGCCCCTCCCTCGGTGGCTGGGAAACTTCCCGGACAGCTTCCTCAGTGCCACCGCACCCTCAGAACGCATTTCCTAAGTCAGCTCTTGTTGCTGCTTCACATCCAAAGGCAATTAGCCTAATGAAGGCAAGTGTGACTCGGCGAATTTCAGGCTGACTTCCTGCTCGGACTCAGCCAGGCAGGAGGCTGCCGGCACCCGGCACCCCACCCTCCGGCTCAGATCTCCTGCAGCGCCAAGGGTGCCCCCCCACCCCCCACCACCCTTACTACTATTACTACTACTACTATGGGCTGGGAGTCAGCGAGTGCTCATGGGCCACGGGGGTGGGGGTGGGGGGCCACAGGACACACCTGCCCCCTCGTCCCGAAGCTGGCTCTGAACCCCATGAAGGAGGGAACCTTCTGGCAAGCAGAAGTCACAGGGGAGTGAGCCCCAGACGGGTGGAGGCCAGGCACCCCCGACGCTCACACCTGGGAGGGATGGAGACTCACGCCATCCTGAGCAGGAGGCAGCAGCTCGACTGTGTGGGATGACTGATAGTTCCCACAATCCCTCCTCCCAGGGAGGGAGCGGCGCTGCCCTCGCTGGGCAGACACAGAAACAAGCGCAGAGGGCACAGAAGGTGTTGCAGCCCACGGCCCCTCTCTGCGGGTCAGGCCGCCTCACACCGCCAGGCCCCCAGGCTCCCTTAGCCCACTCGCCTTTCGTTGTCCCCTGGTCCATAGGCCACCCCTCGCCGGCCTGGACACAACCAAAATGTCCACCAACAGACAGCAGGTAAACAAGTGTGCAACGGGCTGTGGGCTGCTATCCAGTGAGGATGAACCAGAGGCTGAACGAGACCAGCCGGTCACAAAGGGACAGGTGCTGCGCAACTCCACTCGGCGGAGGGACCCAGAGGGTCCAACACGGAGCGGCGGGCGGTGTGGGCCGAGGGGGGTGGGGTTTGTGTTTGGCGGGCCGGAGCTGCAGTGTGGGGTGATGTGCAAGTTCCGGAGACAGAGGATGATGGTATGACAGCCAGGCAACGCCGCGAACCAGCCTCGTGCCGCTGGACCGTGTGACGGCAGACCGCCCGTTTTGTGGTGCATTGCATGTTCGACCACATGAGCAGCAACAAGGTGCCACCGCCTGCTGCAGCCCGATGCACCTGGAGAACAGCCCACTCAGTGTAAGAAGCCCAAGGCCCCGTGCCGCACAGCTCCAGGCATGGGAGACGCCCAGAACGGGCTCATCCGCAGTCGGGAAGAGCCCACCAACTGCTGGTCGCCAGCAGCTCGTGGGCAGAGGGGCTCCTTTCGGGGAGAGGAGAATGTTCTGGAATTAGAGCTGGAGGCTTCACAGCATCGTGGATGTGCCCAACGACACTGAATTCTAACCTTAAAAATGGTTACTTTCAGGTTCTGTGAATGTCACTTTGATTTGTGAAAAGGCAAGGTGGGCCGCCTTGTGCCCTCTGACCCTCCATCTCTGCAGGGGCCGCGGCCCCCCACCCACCCACGGCCGCCTCTCCTGCCCGCTCCCACACACTCCGCACGTGCGCAGTGTCCGAGGCCTGAGCGTAGACAGAGGCATGGGATCCTCCTGGTTAGGACTCTAGTGAAAGCGAGAAAAACTGGCAAGGGAGATGGGGTGGGCTGGACTCCCTTCCCCCAGTGTCCTACTGGACACTTCATGAAGGCTGTCCTGCAAGCGCAGAACCAGGGGAGGCCTCCTCCACCACCTGGCCTAGACACCGGGCGCCGGGTCACGGCCACGCCGAGACGACAACTGTCCAGATGGGAGGAGCTCCAGGGATGTGTCTCCGTCTGTCCAGAGTGAGGACCCAAATCAGTCGCTACGGACACACGCCTCAGGGTGGCTGGGAAAGCAGAACCTGTAACCCTGGGTGAAGGGACCCTGCCCTGAGCCAGGGGCCCCCACATGGCCCACCTGCACCTGCTAATCCTTCAGCTCTCCCAGCTCAGAGGAGCCTGGGACCGAGGGGGGCAGGCAAGGGGGCAAGACAAAGTGGCTACGCCCCCCTCCCCCACCTGGTTTATTGCCCTGCTCCCAACAAGGCTGCTTGGGTCCCTGCTCCTTCTCTACAGAACGGAGAGCGAGAGAGAAAAGACAGAAGTGGGGAGCAAGGGGGCCGGGAGAGGGGAAGACACAGACCCAGCTGAGCGGCCCAAGGCAGGGACCCGGGCAGACGAGCTCTGCACTGCGCCCCTTTCGAAAAGCACCCGCCTCGCCCCCAGCACCTCGCAGACACGCAGCAGAAGCAGGCCCCACACCCCGTCTCTAATCCCACCCCCTACCCCCCCAGGTGTGGCTGCAGGTTGCGACAACAGCATCAGGACCTGGCCTCAAACGCTCACACAGGCCAACGTGGGACCCCGAGGGCTTGGTTCCAGGCCGTGCAACAAAGTGCGTCTCGCAGGAAAGTGGGTCTGAATCTTTCTGCTGGAGGAGGGTCTTGCCTTCAATTTGCAGAGAGCACAGCTCCTGTGAAGCGTCAACACGGGGTGCTGAAACGTGTGCACAGGAGGGGCCGTGGGCCCAGAGCATGCAGCCCCAGAGTGGGCTGCCTTTCCCCAGCTTTGAACAGCAGAGGCACCCACGGTTCTGTTCTCTCTTCTCGGAAAAAAGAAGGAAAAAAAGGACACGAGAAACTATGACAACAACAACAAAATTCTAAACCGAAAGGTAATGGGCACTGTTCAGACTGAAATGGACCCGAAACACTGGTGGATTTCAAAAACGCACCACACACGACAGGGGCCGCTTAACAGGGCGGAGCATGACCTTGAACCTGAGCACCTGGGTCAGTCAGGTCAAGTCCCAGCCGGTAGCCCAAGTCATGACCTCACTGCGTGGCAGCGGCCCCATGCGTGAAACAGCACGAGGGAAAACGCTAGAGCCCACATCACGACCTCCAAGAGCCTCAGTTTCCCCACCTGCAAAATGGGCCCCGCAGCATTTGTGCGTGTCCATCAAAGCACTGTGTGCCCTGAGGGTGTCACACGAAACGGTGGGTGAACAAGCAAAGACTCTTCGATCTCTGGACCTGCAGCCAGTGCCACCCCCCAAACAGTCACCAGGCCACCATGCTGGGCCCCAGCAACTCAAAGACAAATAAGCCATAGTCGCTCCACTTATGGGGCATCTGGGCCAGACCAGGGCCCCTATGGGGGTGACACGGTAAGTCACCAGGTTCCTTCTCCTTGAGCAGGGACATCAGCATCCAGAAACGGCCATAATCAAGGTCACCGATTGGGTGACATTATTAGTCTACCAGGGTGTCCAACCTGTGGCCTGAGGGCCACACGCAGCACAACACAATATCGTAAATTTACTTAAAACATGATGAGATTTTTTTGTGTGTGATTACATGTCGTAATGTATTTAATGTGTGGCCCAGAGACGACCAAAGGTTGGACGCCCCTGGACAACCCCCTAAACAGCAGTCCTGTAGCTACTGGGCCACCAGGACACCCAGATTTTACGAGCTGGCCTCCAGTTCACTGCCGTGGTCTCTCTGTACCCACTCCCGGGATTCCAAGTGTCCAGGGGAAAAAAAACCAAGTCCAAGGGCGTGACCTTTCCACGAAGAGGAAAGCCATTCCTCTTCGTGGAAAGGTCACGCCCTTGGACTTGGTTTTTTTCCGGGGCTCCTTCCGGCTTGCCTCCTCAGAAGAGTCTGAATTCCTTCCTCCTCCCCGCTGGGAAGTCAGAAGGAACATTCCTCAGGACGGGGACTGGTAGGGAGGACGGAATAACAGAAGTGAAAAGAAAAGTGGGTGTCATTGGACTGTTGACCTTGGCACCCCGGAAGCGCAGGACAGGCCATGCTGGGGAACAGTCACTTTGGCTGGTGACCCCACGGTGAGTCACCCCGGGCTGGGAACGACAGTCAAAGCGGCACTCTCCTCGAGGCTGGCCGCCCAGCCGCCTACACACACCCACATCTGGACACCAGCCCTGCAGCTCCTGGGGCGGACGCATAGGCTGTGCTGGCCCGAGGCTGAATCAATGCAACGAGCTCCTTTCCAGCTGGGTGAATGAAGACCTGCTGAATCGGCCCCCACCACAGCCAGCTCAGCTCCACTGTCATAGGTCACACACCATGGGACAGATGAGGTCTCTGGTGATGGTGACGCATGACCGACGGCCAGCAGGGCCAGTGAGAGCGCTCCGGTGTGAGGGGGGCTTGGTTAGTGGTGGTGGCTTGGTGCTGGGTCTTCCCACATCAAACCAACCCCTTCAGGTCGGCGGTTCTGAACCGAGGGCCGCAGGCTGCAGCCGTCCCCCACCCCCAGATGGCGCAGCCACCACCAACGTGGGGCCAGTCAGACGTATCAGTGCCGATCGACTCCCTGAAATATGCCTCAAGAAGCAAACCCCCAATAAGTAGGAAACGACCAGCTTCCTCGCACCACGGCCTGAGCAGCCCCCAGGCCTGGCCGGCCCTGCTTAGGAGCCTCACTTGTGTGGAGTGTTCAGAGGACTTCAATGCTTTTTTCCATCATGATTGCCCAAGAGGGAAAAATTCTAAGTGCAGAAAATGTTTGGTTTTTCTCCCTCTTGCGGGGGGGGGGGGGGGGGGGGGGGGGGAAACAGCGCAAGTGAAAAGTTGATGCTTACAAAGTGCCAGGAAAAGCAGTGAACGGCCCTCCGGCAGGGCAGAGGGGAGCGGCCGCCTCGAGAAACCGGCCTTGACCGCTTTCCAGACCTGCAGGAAAGCCTGCCCGCTGGAGGCCCCGTGCAGCTGGGAGCTGTCCTCTGTTGAGAATGGGAATGGCCACCTATTCCTCCCTTGACACACCCCCGTCCCTAGCCCCCCACCTTCTCAGATGGCTTTTGAAGGGGCTGTAGGGACAGCGGTGGGTGGGGGTTGGGGGGTGGGGGGTGGGAGGTAGCACCCACTGAGCAAGCCCTCCCTCCACCGGCCTCACCCAGGACACACACCAGGTGGGCCCTCCCTGGGCCCCAATCCCTCTGTGGCCCGAGGCCAAGCGAGGCCATCAGGCTGCAGGACCTGACTCAGTCCCTTCGGGGCAGTAACAGGGAAGAGCTCCCGCCCTGCTCTGCAGCACAATCCAGCTGTCCGCCAGACCCTCCGGAGAGCCAGGGAGCCGAGCGGAGGAAGTCCCCCAGCTGCCGGAAGAGAATGTTCCACCCTTGGCCGTGAAGTACCTGGCCCAGGGAACCAACCTGGAAGAGAAGAGCAGTAACCTGCATCACTGCCGTGCCAACTCTCCATGGGCACTCGGGGCACGCTGTGTTTGGAAAGGCTCCTAGGAGTCAGACGGCCAGGATTTGAGGCCCCGGGAAGCCCCTGGGAGCCTGAAACGCCTCCTTCCGAGGACCAGTGCTGTGAGAGGGGCCTATGTGGGGTTGCCAGCCCTCCTTGTGTGAGATCAAGGGCACCTCCCACCCCGGTGCGGAGAGCCCGGTGGCCCAGAGAGAGAGACCACGCCCTTTCTCCAGTACCTACCACAAGGGATCACAAGAATCTGTGGCCCCAGCCTTCACACATGCAGTGCTAAGCATCAGTGAGGGCGCCCTGTTCTAGATGCCGCCAGAGATTCCCTGAGGGGCAGGCATGATGACCAAGGGGACAGGCAGGCTCTTTGCACCAGGGGGTACTCAAGGAGGAAAGACTCTACCCACCCACGGGAGGGCCAGGTGGGAGCTCAGTAGTTAGAGCCACACCTGGAATCCATGGTGGAGGGGGGCGGTGGGGGGCGGGTCCTGGCTGGGCCCCAGCTCCCGGTGCCAGCTCCAGCAACTGCATGACTCCCGGAGCCCGGCTCCTTTCTGGGACGATGCTGGCAGCCCCCAGGAATGCTGGGCAGGCACCGCCACACAGACCAGCCCTCGGGGAAGCACTTTGCACGGAGTCTGCCCTCATTACTCAGATTCCTTATTTAGGAATTAAAATCACTCAGCACCCCAAAATTAACATGCCCGGCACTTTTCAGGCCCTTTGTGAACACATGCAGAGCGGCAGGATTTGAATCACCCTACATGCGTGCTTCCAGCCGGGCAGAACAAAGGTCCCTATTGTGGTCTGTTCAGCGCTACGATTTTCACACCTCTGTGCTTTTCTGCTGGCGGTGTCACTGCTGAAGACCGGCCGCAGCGCTGTCGAGTGTCCCTGCATGCAGGAAGGCTGCAACGTGCCTCTGGGAGAGAGCACGCGTGTTACATGAGCTTTGTTCAGGTGTGAGGGGTGGCGCTGTTGGCCAAGTTCAGTGTCAATGAGTCAACAATATCTATTAAATACGGTGTCTTTAAACAGAAAGGCATAAAACAAGCTCATGTTGTGCTCGGTTGACAAACGTTGTGTGGAGGCTCAAGGGAAACTGCCACCCTGGGATTTCCCCCAGCAGCAGGGGCTCCGCTGTCAGGTCGAAGCGCAGAGCTGCCGTGAAGCCCGAGACCCCTCGGACTGTGCGCTCGGGACGCGTCGTTACCCTTGGAGGCCTCCTGCTCCGCGGGGCCTGCGGCTCCTGCCTGGCTCCAAGACAGGGCTCGGCCTCCACGCCCCTGCACCCTGCCTGCTGCTGCTTGGAGAGCTCTCTGCCTGTCCCCTGCACCCCAACCGGACCCCTTCCCACAGCTGGGAATCTTCAGGGCCATACTGAGGGGAAGCTGAGGGGAGGGTGCAGGGGTCCAGCAAGGAGGGGGCGAGAAGCACTTCCCGAGCGCTCTTCTCCAAGGCTGCGTGGCTGGCTTTTGATTTGCCCTTTACGGGAACCAGCCTGGTGGTTAATTGTCTGCCCGTCTTCCCGCAAGGGCCGCTGTTCACAGGAGCCTTGTAAGCAAATGTCAGCTCTCCTTGCAGACATGCTCTTTCTGTCTCTGGCCATGAAGGGTTTGCAGGGGTTTGTCATGGTGTTTGCCAGGCTGGGCATGAGGAAGTCAGGACTCCAAGCCCATTTTACAGGACCCCAAACCCCAGGGCTGCTGCCCATTCGTCAGCCTGAGCTGGTCATTTGGGACCCGGGTTCCGGGCTGAAGGACGGGTCTTGGGCAAGTCCCTTCTCTTCTGCCAGCCTCACCTGCTCATCTGCCTCATCCTTAACAGGGTGATGCCCTCCCAGTTGTAGGGTGTCCAGACCTCCATGAAGCCTGGAAAGCAGTTTGAGAAGGCTTCACCAGGCTCCCCACTTTACCCCCAGGCCATTTCTCTCCTTTCACACCAAAACACCTGTTCTGATAGGGTCTTTGCCATAAACACAGATTTTAGACTCTAGCTGCTACACCCTTTACAGGTGCTGTGGTGATCAAAACTCTACCCATCCTTCAAGGCCTCTTTAAATCCCACCTCTTCCAGGAAGTCAATCCTGATTGCCTTTCCCAGAAAGGGTGTCTCCTCTTCTGAACTCTTCCTCCTGTTTGAGCAACACTTAGCTTGCTCACACTGTGTTTTGGGGGGCTGGGGTGTAGCGGGGCCCGGCGGGGGGCGGTGGGGGGAATGCATCTCCCTGATGACACTGTGAGCTGGCCTGCAATGCTGCTTATTGTATTCAACTCACATATCTGTCCAGTTTTCCACACACCGTTAGTGATGCCTCACACGGAATACAGACAAGCAGATTTACACGTAACCGTATGCGCCCTTGTAGGCAGTAAAGCTGAAACAGGCAGGCTGACCATGAGGGTGAGGGGACACTGCACCATACACTGAGAATCCTGCCAGCCGGGACAGGCGGTGGCCAAGCAGTTGGAAGAGTGCATGGGTGATGTGGGTGCAGACCCAGAAGGCCTTTGGGAAAATCGGTGCTTCTGTCTCTGGGACCCATGAGGTAGACCAAGCACACCCTGCATGCGCAGAGGACACAGACAGTACACGGGTTTCTTTCAAAGGAGGGAACAACCTAGTTCCCCCCAGATTCCAAAAGAAATTTTTCACACAAGACTCTAAGAAGCCTTGAACAGAGGTGCCCAAGGCCCCAGGTTTGGGGGCAAACCAGACGAGGGCTGGCTCTTTCTGACAACACCCCCAGGGGCCCAATAAATGCTTAATACACAGTGACAGAACCTTCACGGAGAAGCCGTGCAAAGGCCACTCAGTGGCATCATGCCCAGGGGCTGGGGACCCTGAGAAGCAGTTTTCGGCAAAGAGAACAACCTTGGGGAAGCAAGGCTGAGAGGTGGCAGGCAAGCCTGTGGCTGCTCATTGGCACTGGTGACCTCTCTCCTGCCATGGCTGAGGAAGCAGGAGTGAGGTGGCTGTCCTTGCCTACCAGGACACCCAGCCCTGGTGTCTTTCCCAAAAGCAGCAAAGCATGATATCAAGCCCAGACCCATGGCTTGGTGGGTTGGGCGTCGTCCAGCAAACTGAAAAGCCATTGGTTCGATTCCCAGTCAGGGCACAGGCCTGGGTTGAGGATTTGGTCCCCGGTAAGGGAGGCAACCGATGGATGTTTCTCTCACATCAATGTTTCTCTTCCTGTTTCTCCCTCTCTTCCCCTCCTTCTAGAATCAATAAAAAGAAAAAAGAAAACCCAAGAACCAGCATAATCTTGAAGCACCAGAAGTCTCCTCCAATCTGTATCTCTACAAATAACTGCACATTCTCCATGACTGGCTCCGCTTGGAGTCCGAGTTTGAAGGGCTCAGCCGGATGGGATGGTTGGAAGACCATCTGCCTGCTGTTGAAACAGGCCTCAAGGCCAGGAGGAAGGAAGGCCGGGTCCCCCCAAGGGGCAGTGCACCAGCAGCTGGCTCAGGGTGGCTCCCCCCATGCACCCAAGAACACTTTCCTGAGCGCCCGCCGTGGGCCAGGCACAGGGATACAGAGAAATGAGATTCAGCACCCACCCACCCCCACCCGGGAACGCAGCCTGTAAACAGATACTTGCCATTCCACTTGGAAATTGGATGGGGGGCACAAAGGTGGAGGCATGGACCCTTCCTGGGAGGCCCAGTGAAGAGCTGTTAAGGGAGAGGAGGTAGGGCCCAGATCCAGAAGGACCCACGGCACCCAAGAGAAGTGGAGCAACCACTCAGGCTTGTAGAGACGTTAGTTGGGGAACAGCCAGGCCTGGAACCTGGACTCTCGCGGCCGGCCTCTCCCCACGGCCTCCCTGGCCAGCATGCAGAGGCACCCTCCACACGCACCACCCAAGGCACCGGAGCCTGTGCCTGCCACCACAGCAGAGCATGTGCTGTCCTCGTCCTTTGGCGAGTCACTCCCCACCAGAATGACAGCCCTGCCCAACTCACTGGGCCTCCCTCTGCAAAGGGAGGGGGCTGGGAAGCTTCCCAGCAATGCGCACGGTCTCTTAACAGGGGGATTGAACAGCGACAGACAGCCCAGCAGCTGGATGCGCTGGGGTCCCAGGGTGGGGGGCAAGCCGGGGAAGGACTTCTACCGCACCCAGATGCCAACCGGGCAGGGGACCAGGGACGAATGAAACACCGGTCCTCCGGAGCTCACAGTCCAGCGGGCACCAAAGTCACTGTAAAATAAGGACTCATCTGGGGTGCAGAGGGAGTCAGGACAGAGACAAGTGGAACTGGGGGCCTGGGCTGTGGGGAGATTCAGATGAGAAGGGGGCATTTACCACCTTCCCCCCCAAAACAGGGGTCTGTCTTACCAGCTCCAGTGACTCCCAATGGGGTGTGGAAAGAGCTGGTAGCGGACCAAGAAAGATGCCCAGATGAGGTTTCTGAAGACTCCCAGGGTGGGGAGAGAGGGCAGGCCTGAGCGTTCAGAGGAAGGGACAGGAGTGCAGGATGAGGAACCCAGAATTTCTATGCAGGAACAGCAAGTCCGTTAGAAGGGGACAGAGCTGGAGAACTTGCCTTGAAATGACATTTATGTAGCAAGCCGCTGTGTTTACATAGAACAGCCATTTGGGGTTTCTTGAGGGGATCAGCACACCTTATGCGGAGGGAGACACTGAAGTTCCCCTCTACACAAGTCACCCCTGAGCCAGACCCTGCGAGAAGGGGCGCGGGGCAAGGGCGGGGGCGGAGGAAGCAATGCCTCTCCCTCAGGAGCACCGAGGGTCACGACAAGAAAGGGGCTGTCTGGGTGGAGATGGGCCACATTTTCCTCTGGCCAAGGGAGACACCGAGCACCGTTCCAAAGTCCAGCCCCGCTCTCAGGGCCACACCCATGCTTGGGCCTGGGACACCCACCCGGCCGCGCTCCCGGCTGGACGGAGGTCCCGCTGGAGGTGGGCAGCGGCAGACGCTGCAGAGAGGCTTTGCCGCCCCCGCCCCCCGGACAGGCCCCGCACAGCACACACACCTGCCCCTTGGCCGCGGCGACCCTGGTCACTGGGGGAGGGGAGCCCTCTACATCCCAGTTGCAACTGACGGAAATACAAACACGAGCCTCTGGGCCCCAAATTCGGAGGGCTGGCGACACCCGGAGCCAGGTTCAGGGCGATGTCCTGAGCCTGGGGTCCTGGCGCGCCCGCCACACCCTCCCCGCGTGGGTCCACCCGGCCGGGGCCTCTCCCTGCGGAGCCCAGCCCTCGGGGCTCCTTGCCCGCTTGGGGACACGCCGCCTTCCGGCCGAGCCTCGGAGACACTCACCCGCTCGGCGTTGCCGCCGCTCCCTCCTCTCCGGCCGCGCTGGGCCGCTCACGCGGCCGGGGAGGCGCCGGCCCCGCGGCCCCCGCCTGGCCGCCTGCACCCCGCGGCTCCGCGCGCCTCCGCCACCGCCTGCTGGCCCCGCGGGAGCGGCCGGGCCGCGGCGGGCATGCTCCGGGCCGTCGGCGGGGGCGGGCGGCGGGCGCACGTGCGGTGGCCGGGGTCTGCGCGCTCGCGGCGGGCGGCTGGACAGCTCTACGCGCGGCCGCTGCTGCCCGAGCGCGCCCGGCAGGCAACGCATTCCCTCACCCGGCGGCGGCGCTGCGCCTCCGTCAGGCGGCGTGGGGAGCGGCGGCGGTGGGGCCGGGCGAGGGCCGCCTCCGCCGGAAGGACCGGGCCGCGTGGGCTCCCACGCTGGCCGAGCCCGGCACTGCCCGCGTCCCGGATCCCAGGGCTGCCCGCTCCCCGGGGCCGGGCTCGCCGCCGCGCGGGGACGCCTCGGGGCGCAGGACCCAGACCTTTTTCTCCTTCAAGTCTGTCGGGGACTCGCCAAGTGCCCTCGGGAGCAGCAGACCCGCGGGAGTTGTCACTCTCACGTAGCTTTAAAAAAAATGGAGTTCCACCGGAGCGCGACGACAAATCCAGGGGAACTAACTGCCCGAGACTGCACGAGGCACGGGGGCCGCGGCGCGCGCGCCAGGCTGCAGCCCGAGCCCAGAGGCGCGCTGGCGTGGCCAGCAGCCCCAGACCAGGCTCGCAGAGACGCGCCGCGGACGAACGCAGGGCCACAGAGCGGCGCGCGTCTGCGAGGCCGGAGCGTGAGCGCCGAGCTCAGTACCCGCGCTCAGGAAGGACCTGGGCGAGGATCAGAAACCGCGTCGTGTTCAGGCTCCTTCCCAGTCGGATTCTCCAACTGGAAAGCCAAGCGACCAGGAGGGCACTGGGTGGAACGTGAAAGAAGGCAGAGGAGTATGGAGGCTGAGCCAGCATGCACTTGGTGGCCAAGCGCTGAAGCAGTGGCATTAACCTGGGCACACCTAAACCCAATAGCACTTTACCTGTCACTAAGTACCACCGCACGTGGCGGAGATGACATGGGTAAGGGCAGGCCGGCAGGCCAGGAGGGGTTCAGGTGAAGCCAAGGCGGGGCAGACCCGCCAAAGGCTCTTCATCTGCCTGGTGACAGAACTGGTAAGTCCAGGAAAAAGGCCCAGGACACAGCCGTGCTACAAACTCTGGTGATCAGGGACAGGGGAAGGTGTCCCACCACCTACTAAACCCTCAGTTCCACTCCCCCCACCCACCCCTGCCAGGGGCCAAGAGGTTCCAGAGCACACACACAACTCTCCAGCAAGGCCCCCTGCCCTGCGCCCCTGGAGAGCATCTCTGTAGCCCTGGGCCCAAGGAGGGGTCCCTACGTAAACTGGAGGACTTAATCCATTAAAATCCAGATGCTGTGGTTAGCCCAGGTGAATCAATACTCTGATATCACAAGAGAGTTTTTGGGTTTTTTTAAATTTATTGAGTGCTTGTTTGCAAAAATGAAGAGCTGGCTCTGCCCTCATGGGGCTTACAATTTCACTGCCCCGAGGTCTGGCGGGACTTAGCAACTGCAGCAAGCATTGGTGCTGTCTGCCCACCAGCAGCACCGCGCGATGCAAGTCTTCCACAGGACTTGCCGCCACTGCAGTGAAATTGGGAGGCCAGCAGAACCGCTTCTGGAGTCCGCAGTGTGTTGTGGCCCGCAGGTGCAGACTTATGGCTTGGTTTCGCATGTTTCAGAGGGGCCCATGAAAGTAAACACGCATACCCAAAGGGAAAGCTTAGTGACACGGGTCCTCAGAATATAGGTGTCGTTTAACATGTTACCAAACTGCCACACAAATCCTGGAAGGGCAGGAAGTTATCACCTGACGCCTGTGCAGTGTCACTTGTTCTGCGGGACCCGACGAATCTCGCAGCCCCATGCCGGCGCTCACTCAGGAAGGTGTGATTTACCACCGACCCTTGCAGAGCTCTGGGTGTGCACCTGCCTTTTAAAGCTTCTTGGACTCGCAGCACATGTTGCATATGACAATTCAGTGGACAGTGCTTTTGAAAATAAAATGTCCAATTTTACAACATATGTATTAGTGCAGACAGAGTTCAGAATCCAAACAGCGTTCAGCAGAGCACCTGGCTTTTCTGAGTTGAAGAGGGGAACATGTTTTGGCTGGTTACCAAACTGCAAGAACAAATCATAACTGCGTCCGCCCAACACTGGGTAGGGGCACTTCCCTGGAGTGGTCCCAACTCACAGACCTTGCCACACTCTGTCAAGTCACAGAATACTTGAAGGATGAAGATCTTCTTTACATCAGCAATACTTTTCAGGAGAACACCCAGTACTTATATCAAATAGGCCTGAAATCACCAAAGATCAAAGAGCCTTCTTTGACCTTACACTCAACAGGTTATCAAATTTTTATTAGTCACTTAAAAAAAAAAAAACTGACACCGAAAGGAAGCTCATTAAACTCAAAGGAAGCTCACTTTTTCGGCAAAGGTGGAGAGAACATCTAGGACCACCTAATGGAACTGTCCACCGATCCAAAGCAGTTTTGAAGTCAATTGCTTAGGGACAATTCACTTTTCTGCTTTAAAAAGTACTGTAGAGTTACTTCCAAAGCCAATTTAATTCAGGATGAAGCTGAGATGTGCCATTTACTGAAAAGTTAAGCACCAGGCACTTCACGTAAGTCTTCCCAAATAGAAGCTTCCTGCTATCACTCACTGCTGAGGAAGGCAGGTGTGGGCCATGTGGGACCCAGGCCTGCCAGGCTCTCCTGTCCCCTGCTGCCCAGCCCTCCAAGGTAGGGGAGCCTTTATTTTAAGCTCTAACTTGGGACTCCTGAAGGACATTTCCCCACCTCAGCAGGCTTGTAAGGGAAAGGGGGACAAGCAGGAGTAAGGAGAGTTAACTACTCGCATTTAAAAAGGCACTGCACTCAGGGGTTTTTTAAAACTGCAGCTCAGCCCCAGCCTGCAACAAAAATAGTTCACCTCCCTGGGACAGTAGCTGCTTTTTAAGATCGCCGCCTTGCCTGCTTTAAGTAGAATGGCTTTGAAGTCAAATGTTTGTCAAGTTCCACATCGCCAAAGGAAAGATGGCGGATTTTCCTTGGTTTCCCTCTTCACAAAGAAAAAAATTAATTTTTAAAAAGTGATACTTTCAGTCTATTACATACTTCAGAAATCAAAGCATATGCTTTCTAAGAGAGGCACAGAAGATGCTTTGATGGGGCTTGATACCATTCTTGGAATAATAAACTAAATAGACTAAGATAGCTCCTTGACAAGTTAAAACTATAATCTTTCTGAAACAGCCACTTCTTTCTTCTTACAAGTGTAGTAGGCTTTACAATAAAAGGAAGGAACAAGGAAGCAGCCTAACAACTTCTGGGTTGCTTGCTGCCTCCATAAAGAGCAACACACTGCGGGGAGGGTCACCAGGAGAGGCGACCCCTGACCAGGGGTCTAGACGGGCTGTGCTGGAGCTTCCCTACAACGAGGAGACAAGAAAAAACGCCCCAGGGAAAGGCACTGGACTCTGCTGACGAGCAGTTCCGAGCAGCCGCCGTCTTGACCGGGTGGCAGGAGTGGGTGCGCAGGGACAACCCGGAGTCCCTGCTCAGAGGCACCCCGACCCCGCAGCGGGGGACGGCGGGGGTCACTGACTTGTTGCACCACAGTCCCTTCCACAAACGCACACGTCCTCACCCAGTGTCCTCACGGTGCACGCCAGGGGAGTTTTCATTTTTGGCA
Source organism: Anoura caudifer (assembly GCA_004027475.1). NCBI lineage: Eukaryota > Metazoa > Chordata > Mammalia > Chiroptera > Phyllostomidae > Anoura > Anoura caudifer. Next base: position 291,238 of record PVKU01001382.1, read on the forward strand.
GGGACAGGGCGGTGGAAAGGGGTCAGATTCTGCGTGAGGACCCACACGCCCAGGGGGCCTGGCTGCTCCCACAACCTCAGGGGTGGGGGGGCTGTGTCATCGAAGCTCTATCTACCTGCTGGAGAGCCAGCGTGGGGTGGGCAGAGGGCTTCGGCCTCCCCGTGTCACTGTCCCTGAAAAGTACTGGGTGTAACAAAATGAGAAAATTACATCTTTCATTTTTCTTCCTTACAAATAATAAAGTTTAAGGGAAACAAAATGAGTTAGTAATTCATGCAGTTTTCACAGCTTTCCAGTGTTCCATTATTTCCAATATTGCCATCATTGTTAATCTCACGTTCACTCTACAACAAATGTTTCACACAGGAATTGCATTATCATTTTTAAAAACCTCAAAACAACTAGAATCCAGGGTTTTGCTGTAACTTTTTTTTTTCTCATTCAGCATGTACTAGTCTACCATTACAGAAGCTGTTCTGAAGCATTTATTTTTAAAAAAGAATCATATTCACAATGTGGAAATTTACAAAATTGGTGTGCAAAGTTCATTGTAAAAGGGTAACACTATTGTTTACAAGCAAACTGCCTCCCCAATCACCTTTCCTTATTCTTGATATAAACTGGAGACATATACTATTTAAAAATAACACTTTTTAAATAGTAAAATATTCAAGAGATTCCTGAGCATAACAAAAATATCTTGAAAATATGTGGTCATTTGCAGTATAAAACAGCAGTGTAAAGAAGAGCATGATTGTAAAACTACGTTTTGAAGGCCTACAAACAGTGCAAGAGTCTGCCTTTTCCTAGTGCATAACTGTGTATTAGTGCAAACATAACATCTCAGAATCCAATGGCGCCACGTCTCAGAGATTTGCGGAGGTGCGCAGGACATGGAACTTCTTTAATGTCATGCGGACTGACCCCAGTTCTTGATTAATCCTTTCCAGACGGTCTTCCAGGGCCTCCTAGGCAGAAATAACAGGAACAACTAGGTTAGAATTCTGCATCAAGTTCACTAGTGCCATAAGTACCACCAAGTTGGCCTTTCTTTTAGCAAAAGAACAATATAAACATGAAAATAGAATACTGCGTATTTTACACAAACCATCTGCATATTATTTCTTTTAAACTGCACAATGTGAATCAACTCTTCAAGTTCATTCCGGAGAACTTGGGCACTTGGAAAGTCCTCGGTACGTTGAGAACACGGGAATTCTATCAGTGACACGACCGCCTGCAAGAGCTCTGACTGCGGGGAACTGAGAACTGAGTGAAACTTTGCCGCACTAGCAGGCATGTCTGACCAGTGCTGGCCCCCGCGCGCTCGCACACACCAGATGACTTTCTTCTGACCAAAACGTCAAAGTCAATAAGGAAAACATCCGGAGGAGACTTTTCCCAGGAACAGATACTTCACAATGAATCAACATAACAACTGTGGTTTTTACGTAAATAGTACCTGGAATATATACAAGGGGCGACCCCCAAAAAACCCGGAACTGTATTCTGAGGGCGGGCCCCTTGCGTCCAGGCCTCCCCTGCCGGGTGAGCATCCTAGGAGCCCACCTGCATCAGTGCATCACCAAGGCATCACTGTGAGAGGCTATGTTCGGCTTCACTGAATTTTTTTGGAAGGTTCTTTCAGCGCGGTTTTCCATCTCATGGCGGATGATTCACAAGCATACCTTGAGTGCTCAGCAATTCTGACTACAAACGGCATGACCCCGTGGCGCCCCTCCCTGTTCCCTGTCTCGCCCCAGCGAGACTCCGGGGTGAGGAGAGCCCTCAGGGACACGTTTTGCCGATTTGGAAGTGATGAAACAAAAAATGGCAGAAGCACTAAAAGGCATCAACATCGATGAGTTCAAACAGTGTTTTGAGCAGTGGAAAAAATGTCCTGACAGGTGTATGACATCAAATGGAGAGTCCTGGGAAGGTGACTGATATTTACACATGTTAAGAACACACAATTTTTATAAATAAATTCCAGGGTTTTTTGGGTCCCTTTGTGTATTTATCATTTTAGATACTTTATTCAGTATTAACTCCAATGGTATCCTGAAATAAAACTTAAGTTTTTCTCTTTAATAATTTAAATATAAAAGGGCTACATGTTCCTTAGAATATTTAGCAGACAGATGATCAAGAAGTAACTATTGTTCTTCTTTCCTTTTTCCTGCAGATATGCTTACCATTTTTAAGAAGAAAAATCAAAACAGAATCTCTCTACTTCAAAATAGTTTTCAACTGAACTCTGGTTATGAAATATTTGCCCTGGCTAGTGCGGCTCAGTGGGCTGGGCACTGTCCTGTGGACAGAAAGCTTGCCAGTTCGATCCCTGACCCTAGTAAGGGCACAGGCCTGGTCACGGGCCAGGTCCCTGGTTGGAGGCATGTGAAAGGCAACCCACTGATGCTTCTCTCTCTCTCTTTCTCCCTCCCTTCCCCTCTCCCTCTTAAAATACATAAATAAAATCTTAAGAAAAATGAGAAATATCATTCTACAGCATTGTTTTAAATTAAGTGCAACATTCCATCAGAGGTGCCATTTTTAACCAAGAATCTTTTAGTAGAAATTCAGCAGGCTTCTAACTTTACGTATCACAAATTAGGCTGCAATAAATACTCTTAAGCGTATCTCCCTACAGATGTCTGTAAAATTCTCAGATCTGCTGGGCTGTCCGGCTGCGCTCCAGAGCCTCAGGGGCGTGCGGCATCCACCTGCAGGGCGTGGGAACTTGCCTTCCCCACCAGGTGCTGTTGTCAGAAGAACACCTGACACTGTTGATGTTTTTGTTTAAACGCATGTTGTTTTTGCATTCACTGCTGAGGCTGTATTTTTTTCATCTTTTTTTGCCCAACTAAACTGTTTCTTATGAATTACGGACAAGCACCCTCAGCCCCTTTTCGCTGCTGGCTGTCTTCTTCCTGGACTGAAGGAGCTTTAACAGACAGGCGTGAACAAAAAGGAGCACCCTCCAAGTCTTATTTTAAGAGTTTATGATCGTCCTATAAAAACACATTAAACAAACGTTTCAGACAGATTTAGAATCAGAGTACCAACAATTTCTTCCTTCTGCTTTCCCAGTAAACTATTTTAAGACTTTCATGTGTAGAGTCCTACAAATTATTGAATAAAAACTTTCAGAAAAGCAAAATGATAAAAGGTCTCGCAGTTAGGAAAAAAGACAAGTTAGGACTGCAGGCCCTAGAAAAAGACCTCTCCTATTTTGTGTCTTTCTTCCTTCTGATATCACAGATCATTCTGGAAATGAACTTTTCCTGAAGCTAAGGCACTGAGAAGCCAGGACACACAGTTATGTAAGAGACATACAGTAGCTGTTATGTTTAAAATGTTACAAAAAGAACAGAATTAATATGTCCCACGGCTTCCCACATTTAAATTCTCTTTGAAAACCAACTACAAGAAACACACACAGGCCACTTCTGCACCCTCTCCTGCTGCATCCAGAGTCACAGCTTCCTCTCTCTACAGCTGAGCCATTTGCTCCCAAGTCTGTTCCTCAAAAACATAATGGCACAAACACCTTTCTCTTAAAATTAAAGGTACAATCAGTTTTTATTCCTAGAAGCTAGCATGCAGTTATAAAACATGCTATGATCAGCAAACACTTCCTACAGGGATGAATAGTTCTGACTGAGCGCTTCAGCGCAATTTCAAAAAATCATCTCAGGGAAATGGGGCACCGACTAGGCCTCCGGAGGAGGGAGGTTCAAGCTGAGATACTTCACCTGGTTTAACCTCGTCTGCAAAGTGACGCGTCCTCCAGAGGAAGGCATGCGACTCAGGGCCGCCTCGATCTGTCAACACAAAGAAAGTCCAAATGAAGAGGGCAGAATCCTCCCACTGGCAGGGAGGTGCATGACACAGAACAGAAGCGAAGCCGTCAGCCCCCTATTTTCTCTTGCCGTCTGTCTCCGCATGAGTCCCCTCTGGCATAATTAGCAAGGACAGCTCGGCTCACACACAGTGGCTTTGGTGTGAGACTCACAGCAGCTTCCTGGGGTGGGTGTGACTCACCAACTCCCTTCTACCTATTTCTCAGGCACAAGCATGAAGTTCGGAAAAAAAGTTTAAGATTTGTTTTTACCTGGTCTTTTTCTTTTGTAAGTTCATCAAAAAACCGTTCTGTTTCAGCCAGGGTCCTGATTTTTGCAGTGTACTCGAAGTCCAGGGTGGGCACCGCACAGCTGCCGGGCTCGCCCTTCCTGCAGGCGGCCCTCCCAGCAGCGGCCTGAGCGCCGCCCAGTTCTGGGGAACAGTTATGATTAGCAAGGATGTCGGCAGCTTTTTCTGAGTGTTTTTTTTCTGTCAGAGAGAAAACAAATTTCTTTTATTTCTTATCAGGTTTCCTAATAGCTTGTGTACATACTAAATAAGTTACCCAACTTCACTATCTGGACATAGCTGCTAAAGGGCCAACCACACAATGGGGAGAGACATGAAATCAGTCTTATTTACTCGGTGCCTTTCCTCCAGCAAATTCTAAATGCTTTGCCCTGTTTCAGAAAGCTTCCCTGAATAAGCCTTTGCAGACTTTCGATAAACTTCGGTGATCTTGCAATAAACTTAAGGCAAAAAAAAAGTTTGAAAACTAAGCATATTCGCACCAACACTGAAGAGTCAACATTTTAGGGGCCTACCCACGTGATTTCACATACATCATCTTACAACTTTATTCCAAACTTAAAGAAAAAAGAAAAAATTGCCCAAAGCCTGAGCGTAAAAGTCAGAGAGCACAAAGTAAAGAGAAAATGGGAGCAGCAGCATGGCCTGGTCGCTGACCACAACCGGCCCCTGTTCCCGCCCGCAGGTTCCTAACCTCTCACAGAGGGTCCTGACAGGGGCACGCTGTGTGCACCGGGGACGCTTATTCCCAGGGGCCCTTGGGCACCAAAATGCTCAAGTACAGGACACTGCAACATTTAGAACCTTGAGGGGAGACCAGAAACTCACAAAATGAATGACTAAAACCAAACCCCGTTGTTGAAGACACGCTACCTTCCACGTCATCTAGAGGGAAAAACTGGAGCTGTTTTCTCGGGTCGCTGTGCTGCGGTGGGGACACAGGAACAGTATCTAAATCATCCAAAAGTACATCAAATCTATTGAATGAAGCAAGTTAGTTGTGAGAAAAGCCGATCACTGATCTTTCCTGCCGTCACTAGAAAGATGAACTGGCATCTGGGCAACTCACACATGGACACAGCTTTTTAGAAAGAAAGCTGGTCACAGAATTTCTAAATACTGAAATTTAGTGTATGTTTTCTTTTCTTTTAAATTTATTTTTTGAGACAGAGAAAGGGAGGGAGAAAGAAATAGAAACATCGATGTGAGAGAGAAACATTGATGGGTCACCTGCCATATACCCCAACCAGGGACCTGGCCCCCAACCCAGGCTTGTGTCCTGACCAGGAATCAAACCTGCAACCTTTCAGTTTGCAGTCCAGAGCCCAACCCACTGAGCCACACTAGCCAGAGCTGGTGTGTTTTCTAATGTAAAAGTATAGCTCCACATTGGAGACATTCAGCATTCGCCCACATGGTATCTTGTTTAGTCTTCACAACAACCGTATGAAGCCAGCAGGGCAGGTATTCATGTCCCGTTCATTTTACAGAAGAGGAAACTGAGCCCCATGGAGCTGGAGTCATTTCTTCAGACCCGTGCGGCTGGGCCGGCAGGGGCCAGTGGTCGTCCCCCCGGGGCACACGCTGCGGGCCCTGTGTCAGGGAGGACCCGTCTCTCAGGAGCCTCGGTACCTCTGACTTGCAGCACAGGCCACACCAGGCCAGCCCACGGTCTTCTAAGAATGGCTTGGAAATGTCCCTGTACCAGAAACCTCTTCGGAAAAACAAAGATTGATCGTTCTACGTCCAAAAGCAGGGAGGGAGGGGTTCTGAGGTGGTATTTAAATTTAGTGGTAGCCAGTTTACAGTTACAGACTGTTTTCACGTATTACAGAATTTTTAATTTTTAGTATGACATTCATTGATATGATTTAAACCCAGAGAGTTCCCATTAACTGAAAAATTAATGATAGCTAAAGGCATAAGTTGACTTTTTTTAAAATCAATAACACACATCTTTCATTCTACAATTTTAGAGAACTTACCGAATCGGACTGCTCTCAGCTTTGCTGAGGAGATGGCTAAACCCTGGGGACAGGTTTTCTTTAGGGGACCGCTTGGGACTGTAAGCCACAGTCACTGGTGCCAGCATGATCTCTCGTTTGGCTACGGGTGGAAACAGAGAGGAAAGATGCTTTCCCTTCTGCGTGACACACCTGTGATGTTGGCAGAGCATGCACTTTCTTTTTTAGTACTTTTGTTCTAACTTTCAAAGAGATACAATTTCACTATAAAACTTTTTGAAAGACAAGAGAATAAAAAATAAAAATAATTCATAACCCTCACATCAGAAGGGCACCACTGCCAGCAGTTAATGTCAGCGCTTGGCCTCAAAACTGGTTTTTCAGGGTTTTAGAAGTCGACCGGAAATGAGATGAAGACACCGAGCCCTGGTGACCTTCCCCGGGACAGTCATACGGGCGCCCCTCAGCTGCTGGGAAACCAAAAACTGAGGACATAAAAATCCAGTGTTTAAACTCTAAAACCACACCTGTTGTCAACTAAAGAAAAAGGCAACTACTGCTGAGCACTGTCAGGTGAACACCTGAAAAGAAGTGTGTTTCTGCGGGCCAACTTAAAAAAATCTGTCTGAACTGGTGTTTCGTTGGATAGCTGTTTACGGCTGGTGTGTGTCTCTGCACCGGGCCCTTCCCCACTCTGCTGGAAAAGTAGACAGACAGCTGTGCCCTGTGTGGGAGACCACAGTGGTGTTAGCTGCAGAGACATGCTGGACACACACAGCCTCGCTCGACAAACTGGCCACATTTTCAGTCACAGGCATCTGGTCAGTCAGACAACGTGTGTTTTGAATAAGGTCGCATGGAGGGACCCTGTACCCAGAGCACACTCCAGGGTGCGAAATGGGTGTCAAGGGGACGGGAAGCGCGCATGCGTGGGGCTGGATGGGCCCTGGTGCCTGCTGGGAGGCACAACCTCTGACTCACTTGGAGCACTTGACTTGCGAGTTGAAGGCGGCAGCGAGGATGACCTCTGAGAGGCGGGCGTGGCTCGCTTCGGCCTTTGCTGGGCACACTTCTCTGGGGACCGACCGGCAGCGACAGACGCTTCGGTTTGCTGAGGATTCACTAATTCTGTGCGACAAGTGTGGGGGGAAAAAAAGAATCAAACAAAACAGACTCCACATCAGTCACCTGCCTTTACGGACAGAGGGCCGCACCAGCAAGCAACCCCCTCACGTCGCAGGCTGTGAGGACGGCCTGCAGGAGCACCGGGCACAGGTGAGAAACGCCGGAGGAGGAAGACTGTGGAGGTTTATAATGCATCCATTCTGGTTCCCTGTTCACACTGGCATTCAGGGTGACTTTTAAAGAGTTTATGTTTAGAGAGAAGGTCACTAATTTATTTACTAGGAGATGGGGCTTTGGATGCCACAGCAAAGAGACTCTTGACATGATTCACAGGCTGGACCAGGTGGGCTGAGAGGAAGCGCGAGGAGCAGCGGGAGGCTCTGACCCGTGAAGCAGTGGTAGGTCAAAGGTGCTGTTGTCCAGCCACCAGATGCTCGGGGACCTGGAAAGGGGGTGGCAGGAGTGTCCCCTCCCACCTTATGAAAGCCAGGTGTCTGTCACAGCTTTTTGATGTAAAATAAATGGATGTAGAAATTTTCCAAACAGCCTTAAGAATGCCACAGAAATCTTTAATAACCAGAATTACCACATAATCTTTTAGAAAAGGTACACACTATGCCATGATCGTCGTAAATGCTTCTCTAGGGGAGGGGACTTGAGCATCTATGAAATGGGGCTGGAGCAGCAATAAAATAAACTAACCTTCTTACTTCATTCCTCAGGGATTCCCCTTTACAGAAGGTAGTATCATTAGGGAAGAGGGACATACCTGCACATATATGATCTTTGCATCTGTACCAAACAAGGAATAAAACACTTACTGTGGGAAGTGTCCTCTTTCTCTGTCTGTGTGCCCCAATTTTTAAATATTTTTTCTTCAGTGAGTTCTTTCAAAGCCCTCATGATTGGTGTGTCTGAAGTCTCTCTTTGCTTTTTTAAAAATAAGTTTGCCGATGAACTTCCAGGTGAAGGACCCTTTTCCGGAGGCGAGAAGCACCTACAGCGATAGTGGGGAAACACGTGGTGCTGCAGAGCAAACACCTGCACCCCTCCCCTGGCCACGCCCCAGGCCTCGGTGGGATGTGTTTCCAGGTGTGGTCTTCAGGAGCTGATTTAGACGATGTCAAGAGGGCAGAGCCCCAGGAAGGGGTTAGTACGCCAGTGAAAAGGAGAAGACCAGATCTTTCTCTCCCCCTGCCCCCTTGCCTCCTTCTCTCTTAGCAACAAGGAAAGGCCAAGTGAGAACCGCCCCGGGCCACACCCTGACCTCAGACCGCCTGCCCCCAGCACTGTAGGAGACAGATGTCAGGGGCTGGAGCACCTACTCTGCAGCGATCTGTCACAACAGCCTGAGCTCAGACACACGTGTGCTCAGACTGTCAGCGGGTAACGGGAGAGTAACCACTGCACTCCCCAGTGAAGATGCGTGCTTCACAGCGCAAACTGAACGGAACCTGTGTGCACCAGCCCAGGTTTCCATCCCTTTCCCTCCCCAGCACATAAGAAATATTGCATTACTACGATGCCCTGGCACAAATGGATGAGGCTGCTCATGGGGGCCTGGGCTAGCGAGGTGCGAGGGCAGATATCAGCCTGTGGGGGGCGCAGTACATGCCAGGAGCACCCACAGGGCAGCTGTGCACAGCCTACGGAGATGCACTGCCCAAAAATGAAAACCAGGCCCTTAAACCGAAGACATTAAGGACACAAGGAGGCAGCTCTTCATGTCTTCCTGAATGCCCAGTGGCAGCTGAGGTCTCCAGGAAAGGAAGCCACCCCACAGCGGGACCTTCGACAGTGACCTTACCCCAGAGCACAGGTGTCCTCCCGCTGGCTGGCTGCTGTCCTGTCCTGGACGTCCAGGGGCTGTCCTGTGAAGATGGAATACTCCGCCCCTGGAATCAGCCACTTCCGCCTGCTGACGTCCGAGGTGGCCAGTGTGCTGTGAAGATGAGGGTTTGTGGGCGTTACGAGGTCTGTGCTGCCATTTGAAGGGGCACAGACCAGAAACGACTGGTTCTGGGAGAGGATTTGCCCATGTGCAGACACTGAAAACCCACTCGCAGCCGCCGCACTCGACATGTGTGAGCTCTGCTCCGTGGGGTGAGGGTTGCACTGCGCTGGCGCTGCAGCTTCCGTCCCCTGGTGCCAGTCCTAGCCCTCGGCCTCGATCTGGGGCCCACGCCCCACCCAGCAGAAATCAGCCGGGCAGCCTTGCGGACCCCAGGCCAGTGCTTGGTCTACGGAGCCGCACCAGCCAGGGCCAGATTTTCCCGTCAAAACGAAGCATCTTCCACCTGCACAGTCCACACCAGTGGCCATCAGTCACAAACTGCTGCTGAACACCTGGCCTGGGCTGGCGAGATAAGAACCGGTTTTCACCCGGCTTTCCATTTCAGTGAACTGACAGCCCGGCCGAACTGCAGGGCACGTCCACGTTCTCCCCTGCTCTGCTCTCTCGCTGGGCGCAGGGTGAGCCGCCCCCAGCAATCTGAGGACTGAACTCTGCTCCTCCCCCGCCGCCCTCCTCCCAGGACACCCACCAGACTTTGTCATCAGCAGAGGGCACCCCCTAAGGCACTGGTACTCCCAGCGCCCACGCTCAAGCACCATGACCTCCAGGCCTGCGGGCATCAGCACCCTCTTCCTTCCCTACATCCCCACCCAACCTCCCCAGTCCCTCTCACCCACCCTGGGCACGCTCCCCCACAGGCACTCGTCCTCGCCTTGCCTTCCTTCCGTCGCACCTGATGGGCAGCCAACACCTAAGCCTGGGTGACTCCGCTGCCTCGACAGCTGCACTCTACAGGTCAGTGTCGCACCGATCAGTCTCACCACCTCGGTAGACACCCGGCACTGCAGGCCTCGGAGCCTCCTGTGATCCCTTCCCCTCTCCCCACCCCCACCCCCCACCCCCGCAGCTGAACTAGCCTGACTGTGAGGAAGGGACCATATCCCCCCCACCCCACCCTGCGAGAGGACAGAAAGCAGGAGGCCTGGCCCAGCTCACCCACGGCCCCGTTCACGTGCACCCTCTCCAGTGTCGCCCCGTCCCCACCGTCTTCATCCAACACTGTCCTGCAGGGCCACTCCGCAAGGGCCTGACATCCAGCACTCAGACATTTCGGTGGTTTTCCCTCCCGCTCCTGCCTCTCCTGTCACCCCAGCCACACCATCCCCAGGTCCTCCATTACCTGCAGCCCGCAGCCTCCAATGCGTCTGCCCCTGGCCAGCACACCCGCTGGGCCTGCTCCAGGTTTCCTTCATCTTCTGGCACCTCTCTCTCAGGCTCCTCGGTCAAACCCTTCTCCACCCAACACCCAAACCCTGGGGTCCCACCAGTCTCCATCCTGGACCCACTTCTCAATACACACACCCACCCACCCTCCAGAGAGCTGTAAGCACTCTCTGGAGAGACAACGCCAGATGCTGGGGCTGCAGCCTAAGACCTTGCCCTGAGCTCCCAGTGCAGTTCCCTAGCCACCACTGGATTTCTACTCGGAGATCACGTGACTTGAGAACCGAAATACCCAGGATGGAGCTTCTGAACCTTGCCGCGCCCCATCCCCCCTCCGGCAGCTCTTCCCATCTCTCCCCAAGTGGGACCCCGGCACCCTTGCCCACTCCAGGCAGAAACGAAGGCCCTCCCCGAAACCTTTCCAACCCTGCCACCCATCCCATCAGCCCAACCAGGGGGTTCCACCCCCAGAATCCCTCACAAATACTTCTCTTCTGTCCAGTTCCATGGTCACCAGCAGCTACCACCCTCCCCACCAGCTTGGCCACTACCTACCAGGTCTCTTAGCTTCTACTCACAGCAGGTACGTTAAACCGAGAAATCAGATGGCACAATTCTACTTCAGAAAGCCCTCCAAAGGCTTCCCAATGGACTCAGAGTAAACACCAAAGCCTTGACCGTGGCTCAGAGACAGCCACGTATGGTGGGTGGGCCTGCGCTTCTGTCTAGAGTAACAGCACTGGTTGGGGACACTCAGGCCACGCCAGCCTCCACGAGGTTCTTCTGTCTCGTGGCAAGCTCTTTCCTACCTTGGGACTAAGCAGGGCCAGACTCTCTGTGAGGAGCCACCCTCCACCCTTCCCGCCTCCCGCACGGCAGCAGCTCCACACACTCTCTCTTCTCTGTAGCCAGGCCCTCTACAGAAAGGCCCTCCCCAACAGCAGCCTTAACCTTCCCGTTCATTCTTTCAACGCTCTACTTCAGCAACTGAGGTAATTTTTTCTTTAAATAACTCACTATGTTGCCTTGGCTGCTGTGGCTCAGTGGATTGAGCACTGGCCTGCAAACCAAAGAGTCATGGGTTTGATTTCCAGAAAGGGCACTCGCCTAGGTTACAGGTCAGGTCACCTGGTGGGGGTGTGTGAGAGACAACCAATGTAAGTTCTGGGCTAAAAGACCTGTTACAATGTTTCAGCCCAATGTCCTTGTTTTTACACATAGTAAAACCGAGGTCCAAAACAAATTAATTGATTTGCCTACAGTCCATATAGCTGGGCAGAGTCAGAAAATAAAAACGCCAGGATTTCCTTACCCCCTAATCTGATTCTACCAACTCCTCCTTTTGGCAAATGCCTCTGCTTAAGAGCTTTTATGGTATCTAATAATTAGATGTTTTTACACATCTAAATTCTACCATGACATTAAACCCAGACTGACTTATGACTGAGACAGATGAACTTCTGAGTTCAAGAAAAGGGTGCATCTATTTCTAGCTTTAGAGATCAAACAAAATCACTTACTTGGCACGTGAGGGCCTCATGGGAGTTCTGGAATGATGACGAAGACTTAACATATTTTCATGCTCTACTTGCTTGACCTGAGCTTCAAGTTTTGAAATCGTTCTAATTCAAAAGCAGTAAGATAAATTTTAGTACATTTCAACAAATTTAAAATGCAGCTCAACTACAAATTACTTATTCAACAGACCCTTCTAGAAAAGGGGAGGCAAAGGAGCTGCAAGTCCATAAACCTGTTCACAGTAAAAGCCCACTGTTAACCTCCCAGAGCTGAGCAAAAGGCAGAGACAGTGAGCAGAGAGGTGGACCCAGTGAGCTGCACTCCGCACCCTGCCACTGCAGAACGAGGGACAGAACAGACAGACTTCACATAGCAAGTAAAAAAGTTATAGATGTGACTGCAGATCAAAACATACAACATATAAATTAAATATAAAATGAATTTTACTCCTCAAATAAACTGCAGCTAACACATGTAACCCTAATGTATACACGTTCTTGCATACAAAACACACAGGGTCCGGCAGAAGAAATGCCTGCGTGTGGCTGGTAGAGTAATTAATATGGTTGTAATAATTTATAGTTCTAATTTGAACATCTCACCTAAAATGTCACAGGGTACACTTGAGTGTGATACTGTTGCGTTACAGAATTACATGCTTATGATTTTGTAATAAAAGATTTTGTAATACATAGGGGCGTTATTTGTGCCGGCCCCTGTGTAGGTGACACTTTCCCAGCAGAGGAAGCAGGCTGAACCCCCAGTAACGGCGCCATTAAAACGAAGCTCCTAACGCTCCAGCTGCACAGTCAGCTGCCCACACCCCTCAGCCCCACGGCCACTCCTCACACCCACACCACGTTCAGGGTTCAAGGCCTATGTTCGAGTCGCCCACAGACAGTAAGTGCTGTGGCCAGTTGACTGTTGTGAGTACATCTTGTGTTCTTCCTGTTCTTTTAAACTTTTCATGTGTCTCCAGCTCATCTTTTAAACTCAACTTCTCATCTACGCCACCACGAGGGAGGTCTAAAAGAACAGCTCCACCAACCTGATGAGGCCACTCACGCTGGATCCGAACAAGCAGACAGGGGAGCTGCAGAGCTCTCCTGCCCGCTGCCCTACGGGAAGTCCTCAAGAGCGCAATAAAATCTCCAAATAAGGGACATTACTATCTCCAAAAACAGAAACATGCTCTGAAGCCAATTAGAAATATTTAATCATTTGCCACAGGGACCATTTATAACTCTATTCCTACCTACCTAAGGAAATCAGGTCACGAATATAGTCCCCAAATCAGGTCTTTGAGAAAGTAGATGACCACAAAATTGGTGTGAATGCTGTTCTTTTGGGAGCATAAAAATAATTCCATGGCTCTGGCTGGTGTGGCTCAGTGGACTGAGCATGGGACTGAGAATCAAAGGGTTGCCAGTTCGATTCCCAGTCAGGGCACATGCCTGAGTTGCAGGCCAAGTCCCCAGCTGGGAGTACACGAGAAGCAACCACACAATAATGTTTCTCTCCCTTTCTTTTTCCCTCCCTTCTCCTCTCTCTAAAAATGAATAAATAAAATATTTTAAAAAATAATTCTGCTAACTTTGATTGCTTCTTAAAAAGTCTTTTCAACAATTTACCTACGCTGAGAAAATTCATAATATTTGGGGAAATAAACACCTGTCAGGTCCGACCTCCAATATATTCTGATCATTTACAAATCTTCTCCAGCTAAAATTAAACATATTTCTATGTTAAGATTAGGATAACATCTAATCTCAAAGTGCTTTAAAATCCTTAAGAAACACTTTTTTTCATCACTTTCAATACAGACACTCATTTAAGTGCTGAAACAACAATTAGAGAGGTTTTGCTTATTAGTAAGATAACACACTTACCTTTTCAAGTCAGAAATCTGAGTCTGGGCATCAAGCAATTTATTCTCCGTTATATTTAATGTATCCTATGAAAAAAGAAGAAAAATTCAGGGTACCGTAAGATTACTCAAATGTAGCCCCTTTATTTAAAAATGCAAAATACAAAACTAATCTAAGGCTGCACTAGAAAGCTACGAAGAAATTATGCAGATACTCAGCAAGCACGGCACGCACCAAGGGCCGCAGACAAGAGTGCAAGAGAAAGAGAGAACAGAGCCCCAGCTCACACACGCACAGACAGCCACATGTGACACGGGGAGCCCGGTGTGCTCTGCTTGACAAGAAATGACCCAGAGCTAAAATGCTAAAACGGACATATTTCACCCACAGACTTGACTAAAGTCTCAGCACATGGGGAAACCAATCCCGGCGATTATGGGTTTCAGATGCAAGTACCCAGGTGGCTGGGCCAGGCGGGCCTGTCGCTGCCCTTCTGTAACTTTAATGCTGAACATGACGCAGCCGAAACACTCGGGTCCCCGACCACACTGTTATGGGGTCTCCCGGAAAACAAACGCAGTTTCCAAACAGAGCTTTCATTAGGAACTCAAACATAATCTGCAAGCTCAACCCCACAAAAAGTCAGTGCTTTGAAAAAAAAATACTTCATATTTAAATAGTATTATTTGCATCTGCATGGTATCTTATTCTTTCTAAAAATTTCATCTCGACTCATCTCAAATGCAATAGCCATTCAATAAATATTTGTTGAATTAACAAATCCACCACTCACAGGGGCCAATGTTTGAAAATAAGCTTATCACCAAGAGGGTGAGTGAGTGGCCAGTTCCAAGAGATACATGGGGACGGGGGAGGGGCTGGAAGGGAGAGAAGGGGCTGGAGCCCCCAGTTTCCAGCCTAGCGCTCTGCCCCCACCGCAAGGTCAGAACATGAATGGTGAGGCACTGTTACCTTCACTCTGGCGTGTTCTTTTCCAAGGGACTCATACTCTCCTAACAGCTATAGGAAAAACAAAGAATTGAACCACAAAATTAATCACTATAATATCAACTGAAGGATACGCTATAAAATAACTGCCCATACTCTTTAAAAATGCCAACATCACGACAGAAAAAGGTTAATGCACAGTTTCAGATTTGAGGCAACTAAAGGAAA
Source organism: Anoura caudifer (assembly GCA_004027475.1). Classification (NCBI taxonomy): domain Eukaryota; kingdom Metazoa; phylum Chordata; class Mammalia; order Chiroptera; family Phyllostomidae; genus Anoura; species Anoura caudifer. The sequence goes on from PVKU01001382.1 coordinate 306,279, forward strand.
GCGAAGGGAAGCCATGATCCTGGGCTGGGAAAAGCGTCAAGAAGGGGCAGCGCCTTCAAATAATAAGGCACTTTATTTTAAAATAGCTGCATGAGACTTCTGGTTAAAGAAAACAGACTCATCACAGGTTTTTCTTTCTATGAAGCCATCACAGAGAAATGTTATAGGAGCAGCAACGGCAATAGGTGCAGGACGTCAGTGATGACCTGGCAAGGCGAAGCAGGCTGAGTCAGGGGTGCTGACAGCAAGAAGGTCGATCTCACGACCCTGAGAGGCTCAGACCTGAGTGCCAGGCGCATGGTGGACAGGGTGGAAGCACAGGGCAGAGCACAGGGGACTGGCCAGAAGTCATCAGCAGAGCAGTCAGAGCCCAGGCTCTTCCCGACCCCATCCTGCTGCGGACTGCCCGGCCAGGCAATAGGACACAGGCAACACGAACGGGAGGAAGATGCAGCTCTGGAAACCCAAGGACAACAGAGAAGGGGAAGCAAAGGGGTGAAGAAAAAATGACTGAGGAAAAGTCTTCAGAACAAAACCAGCTCGCCTCCCCTCTTCCTCGCTGTCCCCAGAGCCTCACCACGCACAAGTTTTCTGTAATTCTAAAACTATTCTAAACACTAAAGTATTTTTTTTAAGTAACATGGACTAGAAGCTGAAGTTTTCAGACATGGAAGGTCTCCAAGCTTGTCTCCAGGCCTCCTCCTTCTCAGGGGATGCACAATGACAGAAAGAAGCGAGGAGAGCTCCCAGGGCGAAGGCAAGCCCAGCAGCACCCCCGATCAGACCTCCCAGGCAGCGGTTCAGCCTGCAACAAGGGCGGGAGGCAGCAGGGCAGGAGGAGCAAGTGCTGGGCACATGGAAAACTAGGCAGATTAAAAAAAACAAGGCAATTATCACTTCTAGAAAAAATAAAAGTGGTAAGAGAAACGATATGTAATCACTATACACCATAGCTTAGTGATAAACAGTATTTACAGCCCTGGCTGGTGTAGCTCAGTGGATTGAGCGCGGGCCTGCAAACCAAAGGATCGAGATTCGATTCCCAGTCAGGGCACGTGCCTGGGTTGCCAGCCAAGAGGCAACCCATAGATACTTCTCTCACACATTACTATTTGTCTACCTCTCCTTTCTCCCTTCCACTCTCTCTAAAAATAAATAAATAAAATTTAAAAAAAAGAAAGAAAGAAATACTGGATCCTAACCTAACTAGAAATGAAAATACACCATATTTCAAATGGGAGACACCACTGACCAGAAATCACACCATCGTTTTACTGACTGCTGAAAGAGAAAGCACACCATTGCTGAGATATGACACAACAGAGCGCAGACACACTCCGATTTCAGAATTGCTAGAACAGGAAACAGGCTTCCTAATGTCAGTTCAACACACTGACCACATTGAGAGGAGGGAGAGAGGTGTGTGCATCGGGAGCATGTGCGGTAAGAAAGCAAAACTGTAATAACCCACACAAATAAGTGGACAACAGAGAAAGCTGCACTGTGCCTTGCCCTGAGGGAAGTCAACAGTGTCCCTGATGTCTGAAGTGACAGGAAGAAAGGACAGAGTCAGGTAAGTTGCGTTTTTAGAAACACAGAAAAAAACGCGAGATGAAAGAGATGAAGGGACTGAGAGTGGTGGCCCCCCACCTCCCCACCTCCCAGGGTAGAGAACCCCAAGGTGCAAAGGGGAGGAGACTGTTTCTCACGTGACACTTGACTGTTTAAACCATCCACATGTATCACCACCACGAAAGTACATTCTAGACTTCCAGCCAAGATGGAGGCGTAGCTGGACATGCTATGCCTCTTTTCACAACCAAGATTAAGGACAACAAAAATACAGAACCAAAAAAAAAAAAGAAAGAAAAGAAAACCCAACCAGGATAGAGAGAAAATTGAATTGTGCGGGAGTCTGACAACAACGATTCACCCAGACCGGTAAGAGGGGCGGAGTCAGTGGCCAGCCAGTGGAGTCCTCGGCCGCTGGGGTCGGATTGCTGTGGGATAAGCCAGTTGTGGTCACTCCAGGCACACAGGTGGCAGCACTGCCAAACTCAAGGAGGCCAAGCAGGGCGCACAAGGCGGCTGACCGCGGACATACATTCGTGCACAGATAAACCAGGCGAAAACAGGCAGCAAGACAGACTGCATGACACAGGGTCCGAGCACCGGGAAGTGAAGCCTAAAAGCACCGATTGAAAATACTTGTGGGGCTGAGGTGCTGGGAGGGAGTCCCAGCCTCACAGGAGAGTTCGTTGGGGAGACCCACAGGGTCCTGGAGCATGTGCAGGCCCACCCACACGGGAATCAGCACCAGAGGGGTCCAGTTTGCTTGGGGGAAGTGGCAGAAGTGACTAAAATCTGGCAGAGAGTGGAGCAAGTGCCACTGTTCCTTTTCAGACCCTGCCCCCACATCCAGCATCACAACCCAGCGACTGGGCTGCCCCCTCGGCCCCCCCCCAACGCCTAAGGCTCCACCCCTCATACGTAATAGCTGTGACCAGACAAAACAAAAAAAAAAAAACAAAACCAAGGATGGCTCAAAAGGGAGAACCAACTGGGACCAGGAGCTAATTCATCTGAGCGACCAGGAGGTGGTCAATGGTCAACCTATCAGATGCAGAGCTCATAGCACTGGTAGCCAATCTATCAGAAGCGCAGTTCAAAGCTCTGGTGATTAGAAAGCTCACAGAGTTGGTTGATTTTGGTCGCAAATTAGAGGAACAAATGGAGGCTACAATAAGTGAAATGAAGAAAAACACACCAGGAACCAATGGTGATGCGAGGAAAACTGGGACTCAAATCAATAGAGTAGACCAGAAGGAAGAAAGAAGCAACCAAACAGAAAAGAATGAAGAAACAAGAGTTCAAAAAAATGAGCAGAGGCTTAGGAACCTCCAGGACATCTTTAAACATCCCAACATCCAAATTATAGGGGTACCAGAAGGGGAAGAGGAAGAGCAACAAGTGGAAAGCTTATTTAACAAATAATAAAGGAGAACTTCCCCAATCTGCCAAAGGAAATAGACTTCCAGGAAGTCCAGGAAGCTCAGAGAGTCCCAAAGAAGGTGGACCCAAGGAGGAACACACCAAGGCACATCATCATTACATTAGCCAAGATTAAAATGAAGGAGAGAATTCTAGAAGCAGCTAGAGATAAGGGGACAGTCACTTACAAAGGAGATCCCATCAGACTGTCAGCTGATTTCTCAAAAGAGACCTTGCAGGCAAGAAGGGGCTGGAAAGAGGTATTCCAAGTCATGAAAGTCAAGGACCTACATCCAAGATTGCTCTATCCAGCAAAGCTTTCATTTAGAATGGAAGGGAAGATAAAGTGCTTCTCAGATAAGGTCAAGTTAAAGGAGTTCATCATCACCAAGCCCTTATTATATGAAATGTTAAAGGGACTTATCTAAGAAAAAG